>OX451217.1:49830098-50430098 GCA_949628195.1 Phasia obesa
AATTTATTTCGCAAATTTAACCTTTTATTTTCTGGGCTATACTCAGTGTAGATATACGTATTTATACATTTTTATTTCGATGGCTTGTGTATCTAGGTGATATAAGAAAATCACTTATCGAAATCGCTTTGGGGTCTAAAGTAGGCTTAAAAAATATCATTATCACTAATTTTTAATTTAACAATGTGAATATTTGCTAACTATGAACGTGGAGAATTTTTAATAAAAATATTAACTCCTGTTTTTGTTGCATACTTTTATGAACACGAACACTTAAGCGGCATGTTTACTTATATGTATGTACACATGCACACATACCTGTTAACATGTAATAATAACTTTTTGTTTGTCACATACACTTCGCGCAATAAGGATTCTCTAAGTAGCTCTTTTAATATTTACCTTCATGTCTATCTTTCCATTAGTCTGTCTGTTTAAAAAAAACCTTAGTATATCTTCGTGTGCATTTAATTTATCACTTGTAAATGAGTATGAGTTTGTGTTCATGTTATACATACTTTTTTTGTGTTTATTAGCCTAGTACTATGCAACACTTTTCTTAATCTTTTTTGCCTAACAAGATGTTTTCGCTAGTGATACAAACCAACAGAATGATTCTGCTTAGCTGGCTTGGATATGAAAATAAAATGGTTTGTTTGATACTTTTGCTGCAATTTGAAAATCACTGCAGTTGATTGCAGGTATTTTCCTTTCCTGTCTGTTGTTAAACTGAATATAAATTTTGTGTGTAGAAATTTTTGTATACTTTTTATTTTGTATGTGTGTGTGTGCTTAAATGAAATAAATCTTTTGCTTATACTCTTTACACAAGCTATTAACTGTCTCTTCTTACTAACTAAGTTTTTGTAAAAGGAGGAATAAAACGGAAATCTCTCATTTTTTAGACATTTTTTTTTTGTAACTTTCACATTTTCTATAAACATACATCCATTTACAGGCATCTATCCAAGTATTCAAACAAACAATAAAAACCTTTTTGAAGTATTTGCTTTATTATTGCAGATAAAGAACGAAGTTGAAGTGTGCTTATTATTATCAGTATTAATTTTTCATAATCCTTAGCTACTTGCTCAAAGAACAATTTTTATATTTCGCGCGCGGGGTTATTATCCGTTATTATCTTCAATTTTAAAATATAAAAAAAAATTACAAGAGTATATATATTGACTATAAAGTCATTATTTTGTTGCATTTCCTCTTTTGAGAGCATATGGCTACCACAAAGTATCTCCATCTAGAGTTCGTACACTTCATTGCGCTATGCGATTTCCTTTTCGCGTTCCAAAAGTTATTGCCGTAAGATTAAGTCTCTTGTTATTATTATGCCTTGTGTCAGCTTCGTTAATCGGTTGTTGTTCCAGCTAAGTATATGATTGATCTGTTGTAGCAGGTCCTAGGATAATGGGGCTGCCATCTGTTGTTGCCTTGAAATAACGCCCTCCGTGTATTTGGTGTAGTGGTAGAAAACCTTGCTAATATTTGATTCCTACTTTTTTTCCAGGGTTATCCTTTCTTTTTTTTTTGCCAGGGTGACAGGTCAATTTGCTACTTTGATAGATTGTCTTTAGGAGGGTTAAAGCCGCTTAATGTTTTTAAACTTGAAAAAACATGGTGATTGGTTTTATAGGCAAGCACCGCCACCAAAAAGTAAAGATTAATTAATTTCCCATTTCATTAGCATTATATATAAATAATTTTAATGATTTTCGTTCCTTAGCATTATTGTCAATAATAATGTTTTTTTAAAAAAAACACTTCCATTAGTAGTCATAATTTTTTCAATGACATTAAATTTTCATTCGAAGTAATTACAATGACAATAATTTTAATTACTATTTAAAGCTACTAATATTTTTTCATTACAATTCGATCGTTGTTGCTCTTAATAAATAAATAAATATTATCCCTTTTGCAGTTGCACGCAAATTTTATATTTTTTAAAAATGCTATAAAGAGTTGCAAAATTTTACATGATTAACACGAGATGATTAACAACCCGGTGTTATTATACAAATGCTAATTAACATTAGTTGTTGTAAATTTGCGAAAATAATGCACTTTGTGTTGACTCCAAATCTGTTCAAAGATTTTCGTCTAGCTTTCGAGATATTTTTATTTTAATAAAATACTGATAAATAAACACGTATTTATTATGAGAACAATTATCGTAAAAAAAAGTAAAGTCGTGAGCAAGAACTTTACTATGTGATTTAAATTGAATTTTGTGTGCTGAATCCATTCTGTTGACAGATTTTTTGTATAACGTCTAGTTTTCGAGATATTCTTATTTAAATAAAATAAAAATATTAGATATGTAGTTATTGTGATAACAATGGTCGGCAAAAAAATTCCTTGAACCTTGATATATGATTTTAATGAACGTTTATGTGCTGAATTCGAATCTGTTTACAGATTGACTCTATCTCATTTAGTTTTTGAGATATTCTTATTTAAATAAAATACTGATATTGAAACAATACAATTTTTTTGTCTAGCACTAGCTGGACTTAGCAAGTATATGTATTTTTCTTTTAGACTAGCTGTGTCCGCCACGTCGTGTGCGTCGTGACAATATTTTACTCGATTTTGCTTTGAAAGTATTCCACACCAATTGTAAAAATCTTACTTTTATAGTACCTCAGTTATGGTTTATGTATTTTTTTATATAAAGGTACCCATCTCTGGATAAAAAATTTAAAATAATAATAATAAAAAATTATCAAATTCTTAAAATTATTGTATATCTGTAAGAGGTGTTTAAAATATTTCAATAACAATGTAATTCCACAAAGTAAAAATATAAATTGTGTTCAACTGGCGCCATCTGTTGCGTAATAGTGGAATAATAATAAATAAAAAGTGTGTTGAAAATGTAACCGTGTTGAAAAATAACGTGTTGAAAATATCCCAGTTTTAAACCAAAATTTTCAGTACCTTTAAAACGGAAATCTCGTTTTTCACTGCTTTTTCTCCTTTTTCTCTTGGAAATAAGATATTTTTGAGGAAAAAAGCATTCTATATTGTGATCAGGGTACTAAGGTACCTCCTCACAAAATTTTGTTAAAATCCATCCAGTAGTTTTTACGTGATGCGAACACAAACGAAAAGCAGACAGACAGACCGACAGACAGACGGATATGAGTTACTATTTTATTATATGTATAGATTTAACATATCAGCTAGTTCAAATATATTGACGATACAATAAATAAAACAAAAAAAAAATAATAATAATAATAGGTTTTTATTATAACAAAAGTAAATAATCTCAATGTTACATAATGTTTGTCAAAGTAGGTTCCTGTACTTAATTGTGAATAAAATAAACATTTGTGCATCGATTATCATCATTTCTAGTATACCTAGCTTTCCGAATAAGGACAATAATAAAAAAAAAATATTTGTCGATTTAAGTTTTTTATGAGTTTTAGAAGATTAAAAAAAAAATTTTTTTTAAATATTTTTTTTCACCACCAATTTCTGAATAACTCCGAAACAATTAAGAACGAAAAAAATCATGTAAATTTGACTTAAAGGTAATTCTATCCCGCATCTTTTGGTGTTTCAATTATTAAAATAGAACAATCCGTTAAAGAGTTATATAGAAATAAGTTAGCGTGGTCGCCTTGTTTATAAGCCATGCCCATAAAAAAACAATTTGTACGTGATACGCGGATTTGAATTTAACGAGTTGAGATCACTATATTCCACATATTTATGGATTTTTGCAAACTAGTGTTATTGGTTAATGATAATGATTTTGTTTCTATAATTATTTACTAATAAGTGTTTCATTAAAAACCATTATCATTACCATTAAAAATATTGGTAATGGATAAATTCATTAGCATTATTTCTAAATTAATGCTATTGAAATAGGCAATTAGTTAGTCAATATAATGCATTACTCCCAAGTGATCAATAAATACACATGAGATGACAGAGTTCGCAGCCTGTTAGTTTTATTTTATGACTCTAAGGCCCATTATTATAACTTGCCTTTAGCTAAAGTTAGGATTTTGTTGGAGCTATAAATAGTTTTTCGTTATTAAAAGTAAGATAAAAACCCCTTTTAACTATCACGTACTATAAGGACAAGTTATAGCAATGAGCATTATTCTCATTATTATAACGAAAAACTACTTATCGCTCCAACAAAATCCTAACTTTAGCTAAAGGCAGGTTATAATAATGGGCCTAAGTCTCGAGAAATATTCTTACATCGAAAATACTGGAGGTATATATGAATAATTCGAAACAGTTCCTTAGATTTGGTGATTAAAAAATCCGAAAATCTCCATAAAGTGTGACTTTACCATATTAGGCGTCGATCAATATATATGCTTATTTATATTACCGCTCCCCCCAACAGTTGTCGTGTCATTTGAATATTCGAATATTAAACAGAAAATTTGTTTAACCAATAAAAGATTTCAATCAATTAAAGTTCAATTAATTTTTTAATTGATTCAAATACATATTTATTTAAAACAGAAGGGCCTTGGTGACAGAAAAATAAAATCTAAAAAGATGCTGCACTAAATGTATCGACTTTCAAGAAGACCATCTTGAGAAATAAAATGTTTTTTTTTGCGGAAAACAAATGTTTTTTCCAAAAAGTTATGGAAATATTAATTGCTCTGTTATATTTTTTTTTTCTGAATTGGAGTTGATGATTCGGAATAAATCCAGAAATAAATAATAGGTTTCCATCAAGTAATTCAACATAATGATCTGTAATAGCGTACATTATTGCTACTTTTATAACTACTGAAATACATACATGTACACACTTACATATACATATGTATATGTATTTGATTATATTATAGTAGCAGTGAGACGTTTTTTACTCTGTGTGTCGTATCAGATTAAATACCTTTTATAGTGTTTTTTCTGTTATAAAAATTCTTTAGGTAAATGAATCTTTTTATGAAGATTAAAAAAACTATTCAATACCAAACTACAAGTACTAATGCATGCATCCGTATGAGTATTTTAGTATTTTTATATGCTTGTAGTTGTAGCACAAAATTAAAAACACTATTTTCAGTTTATCTCTTTTTAAAATTAAAAGACACCCTAAAAATTCTTTCTACAAGATAATTTTACAACATACTTGAATTTTAATGCATCATGACATTATTATTTTTAATTAAACACAAGTTTATTTTTTTTTGCGATGATGGGGAGATAATTGATGTGAATGTTATAACATTTTTATAATAATATTAATTTTGCAAGCAAGTTTTTGGGAGTTGGTTAGATTTAATTATATGTGTGTTTATAAATATGTTCCTGCCTTTTTCTAAGGGGATATTTTTGATAGAATTATACACTCTCGATCACATGATTAGAACCACTTGAAATTCTGTTCTTAGTAGATCATATCTTTTCTTAATTTTTTGTCAGCTGCTTAACTTTTACTGCCATTGGAAAGAGTGCTTTATTAAAATTAAAAAAGTGTCAACAACAAATAACAAAGGTTTTTTCAACACTATTTTAACAGTCCTTCTTAAAAAAAGCCAACAAAAATACAATTTTTCGTAAATTTTTTTTGCAAGTTGTCGCGTTTGATTTGTAGATTAAACCATAAGTGGAAAATAAAATATCACTTCTTAATAAATATTAATGAAAAATGGAAAAGAAAACTATTTTAAATACAGCGCAAAGGACCAAAATCAATTTTTATCGACCGTAAGCATATACCTGTCGACCCATTCAGCAGGAAATTGGGTGAAGTCACAAAACTGTGCTCGGATACCTTAAAGATGTCGTATTAATTCCAACCGAAAAGAGAAAATTTAAAAAAATTGCCTCAAAACTTACGTCTCAAGCTATTATTCAGGCAAGTATCCTAACGGTGAAAGAAGCAACAGAAAGCTGTGAATACCGGAAATAAACTGAAGAAAAAGCGCCGCTGAATAATGTACTCTAAAGATTATTACAATTTGCTAGAGAGCATATGTATGACATGGGACACTTAAGTAAAAAATCATGTTTATTATTATTAACGTACTATGGTTTTTAGTCATGAAAACAAATTTTAATTAGGATGGCCCATGGGTTACCCGGTGAGCTAGTCGTATCAGTCGGCGGATATAGGTTCGATTCCCATCAAGGACTCTGGATGTTTTACTACAACGAGTGAAGGTCTTCGTTACTATGCTGGGTAAATTAAGTTAAAATGAAATTTGTAATTATATTGTAACAAGTAATAAATAAATCTATATCCATACATATACATATAATAAAACTGTAACTTTCTGTATGACTGTCTACCTGTGTTCGCATCACGTAAAAACTACAAGATGAGTTTTAATAAAATTGTACAGGGAGGTACCTTTGTATCGCTTTAAAAAATCATTTCGAGAAAAAGAGAAAAAGTAGTGTAAGTAAGATTTAAAGCTACTGAAAATTTGACCTTTTATTTTTAAAAGCGTGATATTTTAAACACCATTTACAAACTCTACAATTAATTTAGAATTTTATTTAAATTTTAGAATTTGTTTTAAATTCTCGAAATTTATATAAAGCCTATGTTTCTGAGTAATTACTCAGGGATGGGTACCTCTATATAAAGTTAATACATAAACCATAACTTAAGCAATATAAAATTAAGAGTCTTAAAATTTGGTAAGGAATAAATTCAAAACAAAATCGAACAAAATATTGCTACGAAAGAAGAATTTATTCCTTATAGGCTCTGAACAACAATACTCTCGAAAAACAACAACATTAATGGTTTGTTTTCTTACAATGATGAAAGCAAGGCATATTTAACCAGGTGACTGCACAAGGCGGAGCTAATATTAAAGAGAAATTTTTTCAATTTTTTTAAATGGAGTTTGACTTTAATCAGGTATTTTAAGAGAGAATAAAATAGATATTTCTGTCAAAATCCATATAAAAAAATTCAAATTTTTTTTTTGCTGAATTTTCCTCTCTCTTACGCTATCACCTTGTTAAATATGCCTTGGACAAGCACGCGCTCATTAAATAAACACTCTTCAGTTAAATACACTGGAATACATAAATACAAGCATAAAGAAATAAACAACCACACAAACAGGTATAAATAAATAAACAACCACACAAACAGGTATAAAAAAATAAACAAAGACTCAAACAGAAAACAAGAGCAATAGCAATCAAACCTGCCAGATCTGTCTGGAATAGAACATTCTAGTGCTTTTAAATCACCTATATAAGCAAGTCGTGCTGGCGAGTAGTACGGCAATATTATTTAAAAGATTAAAGAGTTCAGTTGTCGTATTGGAAGAGAGTGTTTAACAGTTTGTGTATTTTTGAACAGTGGTGTTAATAAATAAAGTGACTTACAGTAAAAGTAATAACAGTCTGTATTTATTTTGCAATTAAAATAACCTAACTTGAAGTAAAATCGTAACAATATTGTAAGGGCACTGACGAAGTGTTGCCACTAGTAAAAAATGGATGGTCCAGGTGGCTTCAAGTATTATTTTCAAACTACGAGAGAAGAGAAGCTACTTTTTGAAATAGCCGTCACAGCAGAGATGTTGTGAACATATTACGGCTCCATCGATTTATGATCTCGAAGTGCAAAAATGACTAGAGATACTTACAAAACTCTGTTACAATCATCTTTCATTTTAGGACCGGATTCCATGGAATCTGTATTAATTAATGCTTCTATACATAATGCCAGAGTTGTCAAAGAATTGGTTTAGTAAGAAAATGTACGTCTTAATAGGCCACCATAATCTCCTGACATAAACATAACCGGAAATGTTTGGAGTTGGCTTACTGGAACGGTTTGTGAGGGCGGTATTTGTCTATCGACGTTAGGGAACCATTAATTTAAGATGCTAATGAGTCATTTTATGATTCAATAAAATGACTCAAATGTAATAAATAAATTTAATTTTTAAAATACATTTGGGGGATTCACAAGGTGCCATAAAGTCATATTTTTTAAAATAATAATATGAAAAAATATGACTGTTGTGAACAACTTCTCATATTTTACTGTACAATTTACAGTTTGTCAGTTGATATAAAAAAAACTAATAAAAATAATACACTTCGAAAAGATATAAATTTCAGTTTGCAAACCACATTATGGGCGGCTCGAATAAGGCGGCTTAGCCATAATTCTCTTGAATTATATGACAAAACAATAAATATAAAAAAAATTTATTATTTTAGAACGTTTTTTGTTTGAAACACAACGGCAATATTTTTAAACTATTGTAAAATATGAGAATATAATGACTATATGACATTTTAGCATACCTTGTGAATCCCCCAATTATTTTTAATTTAAATTAGTTAAATTGTTCTAATAATATGAACGAAATTTTTTTGCCTGATAAGGGATTTTAAAATCTATTGAAGGAAACTTTATTTTTTTTTGTTAAAATTTTTATAATCTTAAGAAAGTGATCCTTCCGATGTTTACTACTAGTTGTAGAAGAAAAATATTAAAAATATATGGTCTATTAAAAACAGAAATTTATGTGAATCTAATTATCTGATCCGAGAGTGTATTTAAAAATATTTTTTTTGTTTATAACTATAAAAAAATAATCATTTTACTTATAAGATTTTGATTATATTTTTTAAGTTGAACAGTTTTGTAAGAAAACTAATGCGAAGCTTCAGGGGAACAATTCATGATCTTAGTGCTATGAAGGTCACCTGTTCGATGCAAATCGACCTGTTGATTTGTTAGATATTTTGTGGAAATCTTCAGAAGAGTAATAGTAAACCGCCATTGTAAATAATTGTTTTCATTTTAATTGTTGCTGTTACGAAACTGGTGGATTTGAAAATAACAATATTTTCGGCAACTTTAAAAAATTCTAAAAATTATGTGAAGATGAATTATAAATAACCATTTTCTGGACTAAGTTGATATTACACAAAATATACTTAACACACTTGATACTTTCCAATAATGTTGAGCGGATGTTAAGAATGTTTATTTCTGTTGAAGAAGTTTGCAGTTTATATATATATATATATATGTATAAGCTTAAAGCGACTTATTTTGGTACGCGGACATATAATACTGACTGCTCGTCTGATCGTATCGGATAGAATATAATGGGTGATTTTTTTGAGGTTAGGATTTTCATGCATTAGTATTTGACAGATCACGTGAGATTTCAGACATGGTGCCAAAGAGAAAGATGCTCAGTATGCTTTGACATTTCATCATGAATAGACTTACTAACGAGCAACGCTTGCAAATCATTGAATTTTATTACCAAAATCAGTGTTCGGTTCGAAATGTTCAAATGTGACAAATTTTGTTCAGCGATGAGGCTCATTTCTGGTTGAATGGCTACGTAAATAAGCAAAATTGCCGCATTTGGAGTGAAGAGCAACCAGAAGCCGTTCAAGAACTGCCCATGCATCCCGAAAAATGCACTGTTTGGTGTGGTTTGTACGCTAGTGGAATCATTGGACCGTATTTTTTCAAAGATGCTGTTGGACGCAACGTTACGGTGAATGGCGATCGCTATCGTTCGATGCTAACAAACTTTTTGTTGCCAAAAATGGAACAACTGAACTTGGTTGACATGTGGTTTCAACAAGATGGCGCTACATGCCACACAGCTCGCGATTCTATGGCCATTTTGAGGGAAAACTTCGGAGAACAATTCATCTCAAGAAATGGACCGGTAAGTTGGCCACCAAGATCATGCGATTTGACGCCTTTAGACTATTTTTTGTGGGGCTACGTCAAGTCTAAAGTCTACAGAAATAAGCCAGCAACTATTCCAGCTTTGGAAGACAACATTTCCGAAGAAATTCGGGCTATTCCGGCCGAAATGCTCGAAAAAGTTGCCCAAAATTGGACTTTCCGAATGGACCACCTAAGACGCAGCCGCGGTCAACATTTAAATGAAATTATCTTCAAAAAGTAAATGTCATGGACCAATCTAACGTTTCAAATAAAGAACCGATGAGATTTTGCAAATTTTATGCGTTTTTTTTTAAAAAAAAGTTCTCAAGCTCTTAAAAAATCACTCGTTATTTACAGTTTCAAAATAACATATGATTTAAAAAGCTACATGTCTTTGGATTAAGCATTTAAAATTTATTTTGCACCTTAAAAATTGTAAAGTGTTGCTTTAAGCAAACATTTTCTCAGATTATTTTCTTTTATGATGCTTTTTTCCTGCTCCAGGATCTGCAGCCTGACCTATGACCTCGTAGGGGAAGTCATAATTCTCAAATTTGACTTTTATTACACAATTAACTTATATTGAGTTTTATATGGTACTCCACCATGGTACGATTTTTTATTTCTAAACGATTTGCAAAACGTACGAATGCGTCCGATTCATACAATCACTAATAACAGTATCGTAATACAGGTAGACTAATCAGCCACTGCTAGAGTGGAAAACAATCACTCAAAGGCCGCTAAACAAGGATGGCCTGACTGTCCTTAAGCGATAATGCAAAAGACGAGCGCGCGTTGATTTACCACCCGAAGCAATTCATATAATAAAAAGTATATAATAAAAAACATCAGCATACAAAACCGATTTTGCGGATTTTCGATAGCCTTATTTTTGAAACAATATTTGACTGATCGGTAAAGAATTTTCATGGGCCACACGCAGAGAAAAAATCATAGTTATCGTATGGTCACAAAAACCATTTAATTTTCTATGTAATATATGAAATATATGGTTGCGATGAACAGCTTACAGTTGTTTTAATCATTACTATGGACCTGATAACCAAGTTCTTCTTACTATTTGATCACTAAATAGTTCCTGTTGCGGGAATTTGCCCAAGCGCCCAGTTTCGCAAGATTGTAAACAACAAATACAAAATTTGAGGAATTCACTTTATTGAAAATTCAATTGTATTTGTATGTTGAAATTCCTAATTACAAAATATATTAGAAATTAATAAAATGAACACAAATTAATAATTTTATATAATTACATACTTTTTAGTATGAAACAAAGCGCGAAAAATTAATTCTTTTATAAAATATATTTTTTAACAAACGTGTGTAAATGCAAAACTAAGTTTTGATCTCACAACTACTAATCACTTTGCCTTTTGACCTTAAAATGACTTTCTTTAAATACTTCAAAATATGCGCCTTTAAAGCTTGGGATTTTTACATACTTTTTGACAGATTGAGATAACAATAAGTGATAACTACGATAAATAAGTAACCGATCATCAATCAGACGACAGTGGCGTTAACACCCCGCCGCAGTATGGCAAGAAGGATTCGCAGCCCTACTCCCTATTTGAAGCCACGTCGAGTACGGCCAACCTTGTTACTGGTCTTTCTAGCACACCACGGGACGTCATAATTTTCGCTCTTCGAACTTGGCCATCGGCTGCAACTGTAGTTTCCAACACCTTTCCCCTGGGCCACACATTTCGCGGGAACGAAGGGTCAACCACAACAACCAAGTCATCTTTACATAAAGGTTTAGAGTTTTCAAACCATTTGGTTCGACATGTAAGTGATGGCAAATACTCTTTCAGCCATCTTTTCCAAAAATTCTGGGCGTACATCTGAGATTGTAACCAGCTATTCTTAACAACCATGCTTGAGTCATCATAATCAGCTAAGGGTTTCATGCCATTTGAACTACCAAGCAACAAATGGTTAGGAGTTAGCGCCTCATGGGTTTCGTTGTCTATCGGCACATAAGTAAGCGGGCGCGAATTAACAATATTCTCGATCTCAGCCATCATACTGCGGATTGTCTCATCATTAACGGATCTTGATGGCATTATTTTATAAAAAACGGTTTTAATAGAACGTACCATACGTTCCCACGCTCCGCCCATATGTGGGGCGGCGGGCGGAATGAAATTCCATTTAGTGGTAGCGGTTGTGAAATTACGAACGAACTCATTACAATCAACCCCTTTTATAGCGTCGCGTAACTCTTTTTCTGCTCCAACAAAGTTCGTCGCGTTGTCGCTGAAAAATTCTCTTGGCGTACCACGTCGGGCCATGAAATTCCGTATGGCTAATATACATGAACTTGTGGTTAGAGAATGCACTATCTCAATGTGAACGGCTCGAATAGTTAGACAGGTGAACAGTGCTCCGTATCGTTTCTCCTTGTGTCTATTGACGGTAACCAAAATTGGACCAAAAAAATCAAGCCCAGTAAATGTGAAGGGTGCAACGTGTGCTGATAGTCTAGCTCTTGGAAGTCTTGCCATTTGTGGATATGTTGGTTCTGCTTTGCTCACTTTACACATCTGGCACTTACGTATAATTTTCTTAAAAGTTGTTCTTAAGCGAGGCACATAATATTTTTGTCGAATTTCGTTTATGGCAGTTTCGTGATTTCCGTGATGGTATTCTGCATGAAAATGTAATATTATTAGTTCGGTGGAGTAGCTCTGTTTTGGCATAATTGCTGGGTGTTTAAGTTCATCTGGAACATCAGCATAATCTATTCGGCCGTTAATCCGTAAGACATCATCGATGTCCAAAAAAGGAGAAAGCTTATAAAGGGAGCTACTTTTGGTAATTTCGCCACCACATTTTAGTGTTGTTATTTCATCTAAATATTTGTCCGTTTGAGCTTGCTTAAGAAGAACGATCTCCGCCTTTTTGAGTTCATCTTGGGATATGTTATTCAAAGTTGTAGTATCTTTAAGTTTATTTATATAATGGATGACATAGGCAACAGATCTAAGTGCTCTACGCCACTGGGAAAAACGTTCAATTTGGACCAAATGGTTAATTTGTCTTATATGAAGGACATGCTGTTTAAGTTCACAGTCAACGTTGGCACTTATGGCATTATCTATCGGCCACAAATTTGGATGCTGTTTCAAAAAACTAGGACCATTTTGCCACCTACTGTAATTTGACAAATCAGGATGTCCTTTGGACCACTTAGTTGCTTCGTCTGCCACATTTAGTTTACCAGAAATCCATCGCCATTCGTCTAAATCAGTAGTGTCGAGAATTTCACTCACGCGGAAAGCTACGAATTGATGATATCTTTTCTGATCTGACTTTAGCCAACTTACGACAGTTTTAGAATCAGACCAGAACACCTTTTGGCTGATTTTTATAGTTGTGCTTTTTATAATACTATTAGCAAAGCGTGACGCAATTACTGCGGCCATTAGTTCCAAACGGGGAATAGAGGCTACTCTTAGTGGAGCAACTCTCGTTTTTGACCCAACAAGAGACACAACGACATCTTTACCATCCGAAATTCTAAAATAGGAAACTGCTGCATAGCCATTTTCGCTGGCATCGGCAAATGTGTGCAATTGGACATCAACTTCGTGATAGTTACTAAACGTTTGAAGATAGCATCGTGGTATTGAAATGTTTTTAATTTCTGGCAAGAATGATAGCCACTTAGTCCACTTCGCCATGTGATGGGGCTGAATTTCTTCATCCCATGTTACGCCACTCCTCCACACATCCTGCAATATTATTTTTAGGTACATTAAATAGTGTCCAATAAGACCTAGAGGATCATATATTGACATCAAAAACCTTAATAGTTCGCGTTTTGACGGAATTTTGTTTTCTACCAGTATATTGTTGGCAATATTTGGTGAAATTTTAAACGTAAAGGTGTCGTCTGATGATTTCCAAAAAACACCAAGCACTTTCTCAATTTCTAGTTCACTTCCGAGATTAAGGCTCTTATGTTGCCGACTATCGCTATCCTTTACTGCAGCTAAAACATCTTTGTTATTGCAGATCCAGTTTCTGATATTGAAACCAGCCTTTTCGTGAATATATTTAACTTGTTTAGCTAAGGTAATAGCCTCTTCTGCCGTGTCGACTGAATCTAAATAGTCATCCACGTAATGGTTATTTTTTATAGCCGCTGCTGCAACTGGATATTTATCACTAAATTTATCGGCATTAGTATTTTTTACATACTGCGAGATGCAGGGTGAACAGGATGCTCCGAAGATCATGACGTTCATAACATAAACATCTGGCTCTTGGTCACTTTTACCACGCCATAGAAACCGCTGAACATTGCGATCCTCTTCTCGTATAAATACCTGATGAAACATCTGTTCAATATCACCACAAATGGCTATAGTCTTTTGATGGAAACGAATGAGTATTGAAGGGAGGGAACACAACATATCTGGACCTTTCATCAACATATCATTCAACGATAGCCCATGGGCTTTTGCAGCTGCATCCCACACGATTCTGGTTTTCCCCGGCTTGTTTTTGTTAAAAACGGGGAATATTGGCAAATACCAAACCTTTTCTTCTTTGGTTAACATCGTACAGTCCTCTTCAATCTTAGTTATATACCCTTTTGAATTATATTCGGAAATGGTTTTATTAAAAATTTCGTTTAAACTACTATCGCTTTTCAGCTTTTTTTCCAAACACCGATGCCTCTTTAGCGCCATATTGTAACTGTTTGGCATTTCTACATTTTCATTTCTCCACAACAGTGAAGTTTCGTAATGCCCATCTGGCCGTTGTCTGGTATACTTTTTTAAGATAGATAACGCCTTTACATCATCCTTACTCATCATGACTTTATCACTATCTACACAAACAGCTTCCAAAGTGAAAAATTTTTTCATTAATTCGGATAGCATTTTATTGCTGCACTCATCTAGATGACAGTGATGGTGTTCTATAAACTTATTTATCATTGCGCCATATACCAACCAACCAAGACGAGTACGAATTGCTACAGGCTCACTAATTTTGCCTTCTTTAATTTTATTATAAACGCATAGACTGGAGTTATTTAAGCCGATTAGTAATCGCGGTGTAGCGTTAGTATAACTTTTCACAGGTAATCTTGCTAAATAAGGAAAATCTTGTGCAAGTTTCTCAATATCAAGAGTTTGCTTTGGTAAAGAAAGGTGTTTCACTGTTCGAACAGTTACCGTATGATTTTTTTTATTAGGACCAGCCACATTTATGCAAAGTCTACGAGAGTTATCTTCGTTACGTTCGACATTCCCAGTCCATTTAAGGCATAAAGGTTCAGAAGTGCCGGAAAGATTTAAGTCATTGACGATTTGTTCATCTATCAAACTCGTTGAAGAACCATCATCAATAAACGCAAATGTTTCTATAAATCTGTTTTCATTGCCATAGATTGTTATCGGAATAATTTTAAACAAATTGTTAAAACCCGAGGCACTGTGCGTGTTACAGCTCTGTGTTTCATTATTTTGCTTTGAAACATTATTTTTATTTGATTCAACAACATTTGACGTTTTTCTTTTTTCAACCTTTTCTATTTGTTTATGCAAAAGATAATGATGTTTAAATTGGCAATTATCAACACCACAAACATTGTTAATATTGCATTTGCCAAAATGTTTACGTAAACATTGTTTACAGAGATTATTGTCCCTAACGATATTCCATTTACTTGTTCTATCTTCCTTCTTAAATTTCTCACAACTAGCAACATTGTTGCAGTCACCACTGCATACGATACATTCTTTTCTGCTTTGTTCAGTGTGAGTATGTATATAAACCTTTTTCTGTCTATTTCGTGAGAGAGTCTCTGCAGCAGAGCTAAAACTGCTGTCAATATTTACGCTGCTGGCAGAGACACCAATATCAAAAATCCATGCTGAAAATTCTGCCAAGTTGACGTTTTTATTTTGTTTTGATAAATTCATTTTGTATGTTCCCCAATTAATCTGAAAATATGATGGTAATTTAGAAATTAATTCCTGTAACAGTGACGGATTATTGAGTTCATCGAGAAGACCACAGGCTTCTATTGTGGCCTGGAGGCCTTTAACCTGTACGGCAAATGAGGTAATTGTTTCCAGCTTGTTAACATTAACTGTTGGTAATGAACGTATTTTTTGTTTCAGTGAATGGAGGATCTTTTCTGGCTGTCCATACAATAATTTAAGTGTTGAAATTGCTGCCGGAACACAAGACGGATGGATTAAAATGTGTTGGACAGATTTCAAAGCATCTCCGCGCAAAGCTTTTTGTAGGCGAATCAAGTTCTCAGCATCTGTTAAGCCACATACTTCCGTAGACCAATCGAATGTGGAACTGAAAAGAGGCCACTCTTCTGGATTGCCAGTAAAGAATGGAAGGTCTTTGGGAACAGTTTGTCTGGATGTTATTTGTTGATGGGTGAGGTTTGAGGCTACGGCATGGTGAGGAATAGACGAAAACGATGGACGAAAAGTAAAATCAGCAGGTTTTCCCAAAGAAATGTTGGGTGGTACAGCTGTTGTTGTTTGTGTTGTTGCAATTTGTGATTTGTTAATAGATGTGGTTGCATTATTATATGAAGTTGAATTTAAATAAGAATGTGGTACTTTATTTTGAGAGTTTGTAATGGTGGTGTTTATTGGCAAGTTATTTTGAAAATGTTGTGTTGACACTTGACCTTGGCTTGACATTGGGATTGCAAAAGTTAAATTATTATTTTCGCTGTTAAGCGGTGGTTCAATTGTTTCTGATACGTTTGGTGGATTAGGTTGATTATTAAGCCATTCGTGTATGGAGTTGGCATCTACGGAGCTACATTCATCGATTTCTTCCTCTTCCTGTTGCAATAATTGATACTTTTGTTTTAAGAACTCGGTGTCTCTTTCTTTAGCGAGCTGCCTTTCTTCTTCGAGACGCTGAAGTTCTAAATTCTTCTTTCGAATCGTTGAGCTGTTTGATATGCTGGAGGTTTTGCTACGTTGACTTCGGACAGATTTTGATGAGCCTGGTGGTTGAGTTCTGTGGGAGCCTAGAGTTTGAGTTCTGGTGGAGCAACCAGTGCATGTAAAGGTTTCTTTATTACTTTGTATGTTAACACAATTTAGATGATGATTCTGTTGGCATTTGTGACAAGATATACACTGACCCGAAAGCGGTTCAATACAAACGGGACAGTTTTCGGCAGTTGACGACTTGTCGGCGAGTTGGAGTAGTTGTGGTGTTTGACCCTGTAAAGAAAAGTTATCCATTTTTTGGGACTTACAGTTTTTGCCAATTGGATGTGGTTTTCCTTTGGGTGTGTTTAGACCGTTGGTGCTGAACTTCACACTGCTTTGAGGTTACGTTGACAATATCTGAACGGGAATGCAAATCTTGTAAAAAGAATTTCAAATTTGTTGCGGGAATTTGCCCAAGCGCCCAGTTTCGCAAGATTGTAAACAACAAATACAAAATTTGAGGAATTCACTTTATTGAAAATTCAATTGTATTTGTATGTTGAAATTCCTAATTACAAAATATATTAGAAATTAATAAAATGAACACAAATTAATAATTTTATATAATTACATACTTTTTAGTATGAAACAAAGCGCGAAAAATTAATTCTTTTATAAAATATATTTTTTAACAAACGTGTGTAAATGCAAAACTAAGTTTTGATCTCACAACTACTAATCACTTTGCCTTTTGACCTTAAAATGACTTTCTTTAAATACTTCAAAATATGCGCCTTTAAAGCTTGGGATTTTTACATACTTTTTGACAGATTGAGATAACAATAAGTGATAACTACGATAAATAAGTAACCGATCATCAATCAGACGACAGTGGCGTTAACAGTTCCTAAACTCATAAAATGCAACATGCTTAGTTTGAACTATATAATTTTCAAACAGCAACCAAGTTTTATTAAAATAATTTATATTATTAGGAAACAAATTATGATAAGTTTTCTCGTATGTAACCACAGTATGACTTAAAACAAACAAACAAACAAACAAATAATATTAGAATCTGATTTTATGGTTTTATGTATAAAAAAATAAAAATTTATGAATGTAGCCACTTCTCACATCGAATGACTAAAACATGAACTAATTAATAACTGTGTGTTTTATTATAAAATTATACATATAAAAATACTGCAACAGGACCATTTCTATGCATGAAATATTTTTGAAAATTTTTTTACTGATACTCTTTTTCCGCAAAAATATCTCATTTCCAAGAGAAAATAGAGAAAAAGTAGCGAAAGTACACAATTTTACCGATTTAAAGGTACTACAAACTTGATAGCTTCATACCTTTCATTTTTGTCAGCATGATATTTTAAGCACTATTAACAGAACCTTACTATAATATAATTTTATATAAATTTTAGTATTTTATCCAGGTATGGGTACCTCTATATAAAGAAAATACATAAAACGTTACCGAAGCACTATAAAAATAATAAAAAATAAAGCAAAATGCAACAAAATATTGTCAGGGCGGGTACACCCACTATATATGTATATACAAAAATAAGGTATATACCTCACTATATTTATTTAATTTATATCATAATAGAATTTTATATTTTACAATTTTATTTTTAAGTTAGACAATAATATGATTCTAACATAACAATATTATTATTATTCAATCATAATATGTTGTTGGTTACCTCAAAAATGTTTTTTCTCTGCGTGAAGCCGGGCATCGTTAAATAGACAGGGAAGTCTATAGAGATCAAAAATATATATGTATAAATTATGGGGTTGGAAATGATTATTGTAGAAAACACCAATGGAGTGACCAACTGATATCGACGCGTTTCTTCTTAAACCACTTAAGCGACATTTTTCGAAATTGACTTTTTTGGTTTTTATGGTAGAAAATAACATTTGCCACCAGACTACATTCTCATTTTAACAAATTTGTATGAAAAATAAATAAATCCATTTTCAAAATCTCGTTAGCGCCATACAAATGACATTTAAATGCAAAATATAATGGTTTTTATATTTGAAGTTGTAAATGTTAAAGTCTAAACCACAAAGTTTTTTGTATTTAAGATTAAGAAATCATGAAAGATGCAGGCCAATTGGAACATTTTTAGTAAAGTTAAAAGTTTTTTTTTTTTGATAAATACAAATATAAATGTTTATTTACACACAGAAATTTGCAATTTGCTGTTTGCGCCAAAACCACGTAAGCGACAGATTTGGCTACAATTAATTGTAAGCAACAAATTAAAAAAAATAAAAGTTTCTATACCCTTCAGAGATTCGCACAGCCATGTTTTGCAAAAAAAAAAAAATTATTTTGAAACCCATATTAAAGAAGTTATTAAGTTTTTTTCGTTTTCTGAAAAACGTCTTTTTTGCGCTTACGTGGTTTAAGAATAAACGCGACGATATATAACCCTTTCACCTGTGGTGAAGGATATGAAAATTCTTTTTACCACACAAAATTTGTAGCCTATTAATTAAACAGTACCTTATTATTGAACTTCGCCTTTACGCCTGATTTTGTATTTTAAAATTATTGCATGAGGTTGTGTTTAAGTCACAAGAGAAAACCCGTTAAATTTAAATTAAAAATACTTCAATCACGAAAAAATTTATATTTTTGAAACAAATTTGTATTTAACATTTGTTACTGTATTTATGGTTTTAACAGTTGTGATTTCTGATTTATAACTCTGTTTAATTGTACGCACCTCGATTTATGTTTGTAACATTAAGTGTTGTGTTTGTTACTCTCAGTTCTAAAAAATGTTAAAAATAGTTCCAACTACAATTGTGTCATTATTTTTTTGTTGTTAACATGTTGTGTACAGCTAGAAGAAAAGTTTTGTAATATTTTTCTAATAGAAAACAAAAAAAAATGTACGTCATTTATTGAGGTTAACTATCAGGCATTACCTTCCTTGGTACTTCTTCATTAAAATTTATGCAGCGGTAGTTGGCATAAAGATTGTAAAGTCGTATGTAGGGTTTGAGAAACACAAATTCCCAGTAGCAAATGAAGTAAAGATAAAAAATTAAATTTGATTTGAATATACATTTTTTATTAGCTCTTGAATCTTAAGCAATTTAAAATTACTATGAGCATAATTTAGGGGTATATTGAATACGTTTTTTTAATGTTTTATTTAACCATAATGCCTTAAACACAAAGACGACTACAGGCTACCGACTTAAACCTATCCGTCTAGCCCAGTGGTCGGCAAACTTTTCGTTTTTAAGATCACCTCTGATAAAATTTTTAGTCTAAAGATCGAACATCATTTTATAAATCAATTTCTTCTTATGATTAAAAACAAACTATAAATATTTTAATATTTATCTATTTAAAATTATAAAATTAAAAAAGACAACAATTAAAAAAAAGTTTTCCAGGAAGATATTTTCGTGACGTCAGTAGGCCCATACACCCAGAAAATTTCCATTTTATTTTCGGAATGGCGCGCCATGCCGCACACTGTGGCCACTGCGGCAATAAATCAATTTGGATCTGCTTTTCGATTTTAATGATTTTTGCACAGATGGTTAAAAACTATCTAAAGGTCATGTGTAAAAAATTTCATGCAAATATCTCCATTGGTTTTCTGTCCCGAGCAGCGCAAAGTTGAAGTATGTAAAAAAGTCTCAAATGTGATAGTTTTCTATGTCATATTCAAAAGCCTGTTACTTATAAACTATACACCGAATGTACCTTATAAGTATTTTTTCAATTAAAATGGACATTAAGCATTATATGTATATTAAAAAAAAAATTTTGAAAATTGAAAAAAAAAATTCTTTTGACAATATATTTTTAACCAAAAACATTTATGATTTTCCGTTAGACTTTTAGTTGTGTGCGAAGCAGTGCGACACATGGAGTCCTATACCAAATTAAAGCTGAGAGTCTCAGCTAACAGACTAAAAAAAAAAACCTGCCCCAATTTGCCCGCCGCCGAAAAAACAATGAAAAACCAAAAAATTACAGTAAAAAATATGCGTTATGCGTTATTTTACGCGTGCAAAAATAACTGTGCATTCTTTCTTTCTTTGCTACTCGTTCACGAAGCCGGTGTCAATTTGGGATCGAGAAATACGAAAATTTCATTGCATGTGTACTATATAGAAAAAACTTAGATTTGAGTCCCGATTACACAAACATGTGTACACAAAAGTATTTATCAAAGTAATATCGGTACATTGTTTACCTAGACTAAACAACAAAAAATCGAAATGTAAACTTACTACACATTAAATAAAGAGCTTTACGTATAACTTAATCAATAACTTAACATTGATCACATTTTTTCTCTTAAAAATTAACTCCGTTATCCGTTATAAACATTCTTTTATATTATATTTGAGAGTTGTATAGTGAAAAGTAAGTGTTTATTAAGCAATTAAAGCAAATTTATATAATTGTTTTTCTTTTGGAAATTGTTTTTCAATGTAAAAAAGATATTGATCTTATAATTCGTGTAGTTTTCGGAATTATAAAATAGTGTCTGAGAAAACTCAAGAAAAGTTCAGACGGTTTTTGAAACAAACATTTATGCCTCAATTTTTAAAGTAGTGGAACAAGAGTCAGCGTACTTCATAAAGATTTTTTAATGACAATGAAGAATGGCTAACACATTATTATACGTTGACTGATGAAGTAGTGGATGATACAGTGGATGGTAAACGTGGACGTCCAACGAAAAGCTTTGGGGAGAGCAATGCCAGAACGAAATCTTCGGTTCAAAATTATATTATCCACAATTAGTTGCAGTCAGGCAATAGACGCTGAGAAATTCCAAATATATTGTATAGACACGGCAAAATTATACATTGATTTGTATGGAAAATTTTTATATTGGAGTTGTATGAGGGGTGGGTGTTACAGTGGGCGGATGTTATATGCATTTTTGCGAAAAATAAACATATTGCATATAAAGATATGGCATTTTTGAAATATCGTTTGTATGGGAGGTGGGCGTAAAAGTGGGCGGATTAAGTTCATATTTTCAGGAGGTCATTCTACAATTATAATATTAACACTTTATGAAAATTGAGTTAATATATTTAAAATCATGGAAGTTATGCCACATTTTCTATTTAAGTTGTATGGGAGGTGGGCGTAAAAGTGGGCGTATTTTTGTAAAAAAAGAAACTGAAATTCTTAAAAAATTTAAAATAAATGTGTGCAAAATTTCATGAAGCTCCGCAACCTCCTTGATTTAAGACCATTAAATACACTACACGGCCACAGTGTGTGGCGTAGTTTACGCAACTAACAATTAAATACTAAGTCATCAAGGTCATTCAGGTCATTCAATGTCTAATAATTAACTTGAAGAGCAGTTATTTTATTTTAATTAACAAAGCTTTTTTTTTGAAAAATGAACATAAAAAATAAGAAAATATTGGGAAATGCACAAGCATAGAGCAAAAAAAATCTAGAATTCGAAATTATGCTTCATTTTTGTATGTTTTATTAAAAAATAAAGGTTCAATTTTCATTAAATTTTGCCGACCACTGCTCTAGCCCAAACCAAACGGCCAATTTTGAAATAAAATTTATGAATTATTGTAACATTTCTCCCGAGAGCAAAACACCGATTGAAATAAAGTTAATAGATTTTTAAGCCTCTTCTAGCAAGGTATGTGTATCTCCTACAGCTTAAACATATACTTTTCATACGAGTAATTGGTTTCAGAGAAACGTGTACGACTTCTAGAACACCTCTGCTTTGAGTGCAAGAAATTTCGTTAAGATATCTTAAGTGGTTTATAAACTAGATAATTATTTCCAAAATTAAAAGTTTTGAAACCACTGTGCAATATTAAGAATGAGTAAACAAATTTACAATCTGTACATATAATAAACTAGTAACTCATTTCCGTCTGTCTGCTTTTCTTTTGCGTTCGCATCACGTCAAAACTACTGGATAGATTTTAACAAAATTTTGTAAGGAGGTACCTTAGTACCCTGATCTCAATATAGGATACTTTTTTCCGCAAAAATATCTTATTTCCAGGAGAAAGTGGAAAGAAAGAAAGAGCAGTCAAAGTACGCAGTTGAACTAACCGGATATGCATACTTTATATTTTATAAAGTAAAACATACACAAACTGATATGCAGCATAGTTTAAGGCGGTTTTAAAAAGGAAAGGGTCTTTGGTGTGGATTGCTTTCAAAGCAAAATCGAACAAAATATTGTAAGGACGCTGACGAAGTGGCAGACACAGCTAGTGATTTTTATTTTGGGTATTAAAACGCTGACTTTTCTAATTATAATTTTTCATTAATAGCGTGCTATAAACACAAATTATAAATTCACTGACATTGATTACTACGGGGTAATCTAGTTTCGATGGCCTTTTCGCTAAGTGCTCAATTTAGCGCCATCTGGATTATTTATTTTTTAGAATTAATAATAATTCCAAAACTTTCCCAAAAAAAGTTAAAGATTCCGCAAAAACCCCAAACCCTTGTTGTTTGCAAAAAAATATTGAATATTCATTTAAAACCATAACCATGATTTACTACAATTTTTTAAAGTTTTCAAAAGTGTGGAAGGCAGATGGTTCGTATAAAATCTTTACACTTATTTTCTTTTTATGGTACAATGAACGCTTACTACACCTCCTTCAACCCCCCCACAGTCGTTGATTTTATAAAACTTTGAACTCACATTTTTTTAAAAACTTTTTTTTTTCTTTTAATTTAATTTTTTTTCCCAAAAACACTTTGCAGAACAACTTTGTTTTGTTTCTCTCAAGAATTAAATGGTTTGTAAAGAATTTCCAACAATCTTAAGTTGCAGGGTCTGAGTTTGGATTTATCAGTGTTGTTTTTCCTCATACTCGTATTTCTTATTTTCGAGTTGTACTAAAACTATTTTAAGTATTTGTTGCCAAGTGAATATTTGTCCTCTTTTGTTTAGTTGCCATTGTTGTGATTGGCAAATATGTTTAATATATAGAGATAAAAAATGTATAAATTGTAAACGAGTTGAAAATAAGAAAAAAAAAACATCCTAGATTTGCGTGTGGGCAGGTCCTTAGATTCATAGACGCCGCAAAGGTCATAAAATAAGATTTAACAATGTTGTGCGTATGTATGTGTGATGTCTTTTTTCTCCTTTTAGTTGGTTCTTCATTTCTGTTTATCGTTATTAGCATGTCATGCGTATGGGTGGTTGGGAAATCTACTTAAAATGAAATTATTTCCAGAGAGTGGTGAGCGCAGCAACGCAATTATTACAAAAAAAATCATAAATAACCTAAATTGAATTTCAAACTAAGGCAAACATATTTACAAAATAAATACTGCAAAAATATTTAAAACTTTTTAACTGATTTACAAGAGAAAGATGTTGTAGAAAGAAGAAGGAAGAATTGAAAAAATTGATTTATGACTTCATTTGAGTAGTAAGTTAAGATTTTAATAATAATTTTCTTTATTTAGTCTTGGCCCTCTTAATTGTAAATTTATGTTTCTTTTATAATTTCCTTCAACAAGAACAATCTTCAATAGTTTTAATCACTCATACAAAGTAAAAATCTCATTGACTACAACTTCACAGTGGGGCAGAATCAAAATATTTTGGAAATAATAAAAGTCATTTATAAATGGCTTGGCCGGTTGATCCAAAATTTGACACAAGCATAACAGAGGAGTATCTGAACTTAAGTTTTAAAGGTGGGTACCATAAAGTTGGAAACCTCGCACCTAAAAATTCTTGTAAAGCTTGCCATTTCTTCAGTGTTATTCTGATTTTTTAAAGCTATCATGTACAACTAAAAGATCTTGTGAATAGCTACAAAATGATATCTAAATTTGCAAATAATAATTTAAAATTATTAAGCATTTTAAGAAATAAAATTTTTGATTTTTGCTACCCTGGTCCAGTTCTTTCAAAATATTTAGTCTATATATTCTAAAATGCCAAAGCTGGGATCGAAAAAAGAAGACTGCTGTAATAAAGCTATATATGCTCTAAATTGTTTTTGAAAGTTTTTGATAAGCCCTAGTCCATATGTAGACTTTATGGGCAAAAAAGTAAAAATCCCAATTTTGGGATTTTTGGTCCTTATTTTGGGAATTGTGGAATTTCCTTTTACTTAATATTGCAGATTTTTTGTCATTTCATTTTACTTTTTATTTGATTTGCTTAATTTATAAAAATTTTATTGCATATAAAAATTTCCCCGTTTTTACCATAATTTTTCGAAATTTTCAAATATCAGCAACAAATATTAAAATTTTGTTGTAATATTTATGTTTTTATATATGTATATGCATATAAACGATGGAATTTCCTATCTAACAAAAAAAGATTCACATCAATATCATTTTTACTTTCAAAACTATGTGCTTTTAAATATGAGTATTCCCTTTATCAGTTCATGTTACTGATTTATGTTATGTTATGGTACTGTTATGGTAACATAAACTGATAAAAGTGTGATAAATATGGGAATACTCATATTTAAAAGCACATAGCTTTGAGAGTAAAAATGATGTTGAGGTGATTCTTTTTTTTAATCAATCGGCCAAAATATTTTGATTCTGCCCCACTGTGGACGTGGCGTAAAAAATAATCCTTAAAATAAACCTAAAGTCAGACACAACTTCTTGGTCTTTCTTTCCCTTTGCTTTATTTTATTAATATTTTATCTCGCTTTTAGATTTAAATAGCTTTATTTGTGCGAGCATTAGAGTTTAGGGTCGGTCTTATTTTTTGTTTTCTTTATTTAGCAAAAGGTGTGTAAAAGTTTATTATAGATTTTTAAAATTATTGCTTCCTAATAAATGCTGACGTTAACATTAAATGAGCAAGACTTAACAAATGTACTACAGTAGAATTCGGTTATGATGGACTAGAAAAAAATCTTCGCTATAACAAAATCTTAAAATATAGTAATATTTAAGCCAAAGAATAAACTGCTAATATTTTGATTAAAAATTTTGACTTTCCTATTTTATACTTATCATAGAAATAATCGAAGTTGACCGGCGTATTAGTAGTCGTAGCATCACCCGCTACCGGGTAGCTAAAGGACGACCATACAAAAATTTTAAACCATTTGCGTAAAGTTGGATTTACAAAGAAGCTCGATATTTATGATGGATCGAATTTCCGTCTGCGAAACCTTGGCCAAACGGAATGAAATCCACCCATTTCTGAAACGAAATGAGTCAAATACGACAATATCGTGCGAAAACGATCAAAGCCCGGTGAAGCAGGACTGAAAGGAAATTATTTATTACGAGTTGCTTCCGCATAGCCAAACACTAAATTCATATCACTTCTGTCATCAACTGGACCGTTTGGAGCTAACGATTGTCCAGAAGCATTACGCATTGGCCAACAGCCCGAATTGACCAACAACGCCAGGTCACATACAGTTGTCTGTATGTTTGTATGTCCTTTATAGAATTGTAAACTAAGCAAAGTTGTTGCCCATGAGCCGGCGAAGATTTCTAAGTTGGTTCGATTAACTTCCGACAGGTGGCGCCACGGAAAATTAAACAAAATTAATTAAATCGTAAGCTGTGCATTTGATGATGGTATGATCTTTAGCAAAGTTGTTGCGCATAAGCCGACGGAGTTTCCTCAGTTGGTGTGGTTTATTTTCAACAGGTGGCGCCACAGAAAATTACTCAAAACGAATTAAATAGTAAACTGTGCATTGGATCATGCTATGATCTTTAGCAAAGTTATTGCTAAAGTTTGATTATACTTTTACTTTTCGTGGAAGGGGCAGTTAAGCGCATCGGGGATAGCTAGTAAAATAATAAATTTTACTTTATTGAAAAAAAGCTTTATTTAAAAAAAAGCTTGAAAAACAATCAGTCAAAAAAAAAAAAAATAATAATAGCACTTCACTGCAATTTGTACTAATAAATAAAGAACAAATTAAAAAGTTGAATTCTGCGTTAGGGGTCTTCTTACGTAGGAACGTGATCCCTTGTTTACAAATAATACAATTATGGACTCACCTACCATTTATTTTTCCCTTGGAATGAAACTACATTTTGTCGTTGGTGCTATTTTTTTGGCCGGCACTGTACGTCTGTAGTGACTCGCCAGAAACTCAGGGAGCTTGGTTGGGAAGTTTTGATCCATCCACCATATAGTCGGGACCTGGCACCAAGTGATTACCACCTTTTTTCGCATTGCAAAACTTCCTGACTGATAAGAAATTGGGATCAAAAGAAGATTGTGAAAATCGATTACTAGAGTTTTTCACCAATAAGCACCAAGACTTCTATGAGAGAGGTATTATGAAACCTACCTTTAAATGTCAACAAATTATACAAAAAATGGTGGATATTTGAACTAAATCGGACAATCCGAAACATGTTAAATAAAGTCCTGAATTTCACGCAAATATTGTAGATTTCTTTCCCCCCAACCTAAATATATATTTAGTAAGTTATTTTTACTTTTCATAGCACAGATGTAGGATTTATCTTAGTTACTTATTTTTTTATATGCAACTGCATATTTTACTAATGGGTAATTCCAAATCAAATCAACAAAAAAAAAAATGTTTTCAAATTTATCACTCCCGATGTTATTGAAAGTTTTTTTTATTTATATTCGTAACTGTGTAGCGGAAAAACTGTAAGAGATAGAATTTTTTAAAAATCATATTTGGATTCAGGGAGTCAAAGAATATAAACAAAAAAGTTTCAATAAAATCTGAAGTAGTCATTTTGAGTGCCTTGTTGATTTGACGTGGAATTACCCTAATGAACAATGTTTAAGCTGTCTTAATAAAAGTTGAAACAACAAAATGGTAAGTAGATAAAGTTTGGTTATGTTTATTATAATTAAAAGAATAAAAGTTTACTACAATTAAAAAATAATGCTATTGGGGTGTTCTGGGTGCTGCAATAGACTTAATTATTTTCGAGGAATTGAATTCTTCTATATTTCAATAATTTTTTTTTATTAAAAAAAAAAACACATTTGAGTTTCTCGAAAGACTGATTGGTAGTGCGCAAGTCTGTTATTCCCAAAGTTGTGGGTTCGAGGCCCTACAAAGACCTTGGGGTATTTTCTGCAGACAAGCAAAGAGTTTCGCAGGTATTTTTTGTTTTGTAATCACTCCTAATTAAACATTAATCATAACCAAAATTATGTTTTCATTTAATTATTACACAGCACAACAAAATAAAAAAAATTTCATGTGCTCTTAAAACCACTATATAATTTTGATGTATCATGACTACCTTTGTACAAAAATGGTAAAATTTTTAAATTCTATGGATAGATTTTTTTTTAAAAAAATTTTTTTTAAAATTGCAATTTTTTTGAGACGTTTCTTCAAATAATTAATGATAACTCAAAAACTACTAGTCCGATATTATTAAAATAAATTCAGAAAAATTAAGATTTGCATAGCCTTTAATTCGTCTATATATCGCGTTTCAATCGGATCAATAGTATCGGAGTTATAATAAAAAACTTAAGAAAAAAATATATTTTTTACGTAAAAATGGCAAAAATTTTCGTTTTAAAAAAATCATAAAAAATCGAAAACGGCAAAAAACTTCCAGATTCATTTTTTTATCGCATAGCGACATATAATAGCAACAAAATGAGATATCGACCATAAAAATCGATTGATTTTTTTCGAATTTATTCACAATTTAGTGAGGGCAAACACAATGAGATTTACAATAAGCTACATATCTTTTAAATCGGTTAAACAGTTTTCAAGTTACTTGCCGAAGGCAATTGACAAAAAAATGTAACTAAGTCAAATCGATGGAATAGATCGAAAATGCATTTCATTGTTTTATTCATGTATTTTCTTTTATTTTATATTTTATTATTTAAATTTATTGCAACATATAAAATAAGGAAATAAATAAATAAATATTATAAACTACAAACTTTGGAATTTTCTTTTATGACATTTTCTATTATTGAATAACGAAGTGTTGCTCTGAATACTCCAGCAAAAATCTGCCATCATGTGTGCATCCCAGCGACCCTGGTATCTTTCCTCCATTGTCCGAATATCTTGGTGAAATCGTTCGCCCTGTTCCTCACTTAAGTCTCCTAGATTTTCAGGAAAACGATCTAAGTGACTGTGAAGGTAATGTAACTTGATGCTCATGTTGCATCCAAGATTCTGGAAGTGAGTTAACATCTCTTCAACGTGCGCAACATAATCATCATCCTTGTTATTTCCTAAGAAATGTTGAATAACCCATACAAACGAATCCCATGCATTTTTCTCAATTTCTGACATTGAACTGAGAAAATCGGTATCTTTGACCAATTTGCGAATTTGTGGGCCGTCAAATATTCCTGCTCTCAGCTTCTCCATACTCAAACTTTTAAACTTCCTTGAAATATACTGGAAACATTCACCATCTTTGTTAAGTGCTTTAACAAATTGTTTCATCAGACCAAGTTTAATGTGAAGAGGGGGTAATATGATGCGATCTCGGGGCACCAGAGGTACATTTATAACATTCCTCATACCTGGGTCCAGTGTTTCCCTATAAGGCCATTGTTTTCTCTTCCAGTGTTCTGACTTAGCTCTGCTGTCCCATAAACATAAAAAACAAGGGTATTTGGTATAGCCACTTTGTTGACCTAATAGGAAATTTACCATCTTAATATCAACACAAATTACCCAGTTATGTTCATTATACTTTATCTTCTTCATGACCAATGCAATTACAGAGTATTCTTCTTTTACCTTGGTTGAATGTGCGATTGGCAAGGAGTGAAATTTATTTCCATTGTGCAAAAGGACACACTTCAAGCTGCGTTTTGATGAGTCAATAAATAAACGCCATTCGCTTGAATCATATCTATGTAAGCCCATGGCAGTCATCAAACCAGGAATATCCGTGCAGCAGACAAAATCGTCCTCTGTAGCTTATTGTAAATCTCATTGTGTTTGCCCTAAGGACCAGGATCCACTTTTTTGCAAAAGGGGAAATAAATAGCGTTAATTTTGCAAAAACTGAAAATTTGTCAATTATTTTCGATTTAAACGCTTTTTTTCAGATTTGGGGCCTATGCGCTACGTGTTAACGTTGTCGAATTCGACTAAAATTTTGTGGGTGGAAGTTTCTCATCAAATCTAACATTAATCCGACATGCACCCCTTGAAATTGGAAAATTTATGTTTTTCACACATTTGAAAACCCGCTATAATGCGTATATCAAGCAAAAAACTAAAATTTTGTGAAAATGAGCGAATTCACTAAATTGTGAATAAATTCGAAAAAAATCAATCGATTTTTATGGTCGATATCTCATTTTGTTGCTATTATATGTCGCTATGCGATAAAAAAATGAATCTGGAAGTTTTTTGCCGTTTTCGATTTTTTATGATTTTTTTAAAACGAAAATTTTTGCCATTTTTACGTAAAAAATATATTTTTTTCTTAAGTTTTTTATTATAACTCCGATACTATTGATCCGATTGAAACGCGATATATAGACGAATTAAAGGCTATGCAAATCTTAATTTTTCTGAATTTATTTTAATAATATCGGACTAGTAGTTTTTGAGTTATCATTAATTATTTGAAGAAACGTCTCAAAAAAATTGCAATTTTAAAAAAAAATTTTTAAAAAAAAAATCTATCCATAGAATTTAAAAATTTTACCATTTTTGTACTAAGGTAGCCATGATACATCAAATGTATATAGTAGTTACTCGAGCATATTTTTGCTGTTGCCTGTGTTATTGATATAGTTCAAGTTATATTAATTATTTTATTATTTAGTAGCTGTGTCCACTCACGTTGTGTGCGTCCTGATAATATTTTGTTCGATTTTGATTTGAAAGTAATCCACACGAAGTTTTAAGACTTTTACGTATTAACTTTATTTAAAGGTACCCAACCCTGCATAAAATTTTAAAATTTATATAAAATTCTAAAATTTTAAACATTATTGTAAAGGTTTGTAAAAGGTGTTTAAAATATTTTAATAACAATGTAATTTTACAAAGTAAAATACATCAAATACAAATTTTATCAATTGGCTTTTTGGCAGTAAGTCGTCATTCATATTTTGTGATTATTTTGAAATAGCGCCTTCTATTGTGCATCCGTGTTTAAAATATCCCGCTTTCAATTCATTTTTTCATTATTTTAAAACAGCGCCATCTGTTGCGCAACTGTGTTTCAAATATCCCGCTTTCAAAAATAAAAGATGCTTTAAAGTATGCAGTACCTTTAAATCGGTAAAAAAATCGACGTACTTTCAGGACGCACACAACAAGACTAAGTTTTACCAGCGAAAGCCAATAAGATAAAACCTAAATTTTATTGACCGAACTTATACATACAAATGAATTCCTCCTAAGAAAGCCGAAGCAAATTCGATTATCCTCTCTAAAAGCTCAATAGGGTTGAAATATTTTTTATTTTTATTTTTTGATTTTACCATATAGTATTATCACACAACCCTCGCATAAATGATGCCTACTACACTAATACTACACTTTTACTTGTGTTCAATGTCAAACTTATTCAACAAATTATTAATACGATTAAACAAAGTTTGAAAAGTATTAGTTTTAATAAATAAAACATCACAAGTTACAAGTTAAAAATAAAATACTATAGATTAACATTCACATTCGGTTCATTAATATGAAAATCTATATATATAATAAAATAGTAACGTTTTTCCTGTCTCTCTTTGTCTCTGTATTCGCATCACGTATAAACTACTGGATGGATTTTAATAAAATTTTGGAAGGAGTTACTTTAGTATCTTGATTCCAATATAGAATACTTTTTTCTGCAAAAATCTCTGTGTGCTCTTAAAAAATATTCTGGAAACAAAATTAATTTAAACTAAAAAACAAACAACATTGAAAGCTGCGAGGGTAACTAACCCGGTTACACTTTTGGACAGCAGTAACATTTGTAAGGGGCTTTACTAAGTAATTGGTTGACATACGAGGTATGATCAAAAAATAACCGTTATTTTCAATTTTCGTGAGGTACGTATGTTCGATTTTCGCATATTTTTTTTTTAATGTTGGTACACATGTCTGTTATTTATGTTGACAATATCAGCCATTTTGGATTGTCAGATTGTTTTTGACAGATAAAAAGGTTAGTCGTGTTTTGGTGTGCTTTTCGATTTTTTACTATTTCAAAAAATGGATCAAAGAAACTGTATTAAGTTTTGTGTAAAAAATTAAATTTTTTGGAAAGTGATTTTTATGAAATTCAATGTTTTTTTTTTCTTTAAATAAAATCAACACGCTAAGTTGTAAAAATAGCTGTGGCTGCCACGTCGTTGGCGTCCTAACAATATTTTGCTCGATTTTACTTTGAAAATATTCCACAGCAATTGTAAGACTCTTTACTTTTATAGTGCTTCAGTTATGGTTTCTGTATTTATTTTATATAAAGGTGCCCTGGTCCCTGGATAATATTTTAAAATTTGTAAAAAATCTTATAATTCTAAAGTTAATGTAAAGCTCTGTAAAAGGTGTATAAAATATTTTAATAACAATGTAATTCCACAAAGTAAAAATACAAATCAAATACAAATTATATTCAATTGGCTATTTGGCAGTAAGTAGTTCATATCTTTTGTCATTATTTTAAAGCAGCGCCGTCTGTCGTGCAACTGTATTTAAATATCCCGCTTTCAAAAATAAAAGATGCCTTAAATAATTATTGTAAACCTCTGTAAGAGTGGTTTGAAATATTTTAATAACAATGTACTTCCACAAATTGAAAATACAAACTAAATACAAATTTAATGCAACAGGCGCCATCTGTTGCACAATAAAAGGTTTTAAACCGAAAATTGCAGTATCTTTAAACCGGAAATTGCGTACTGTCACTGCTTTTTCTCCATTATTGTTGCGGAAAAAAAGTATCCTGTATTGGAATTAGGATGTTAAGGTACCTCCTCACAAAATTTTGTTAAAATCCATCCAGTAGTTTTTACGTTATGCGAACACAAATGAAAACAGTCAGACAGATATACGGAAATGAGTTACTATTTTATGATAAGTATAGATAATTGGTTTTAAGAATTTTTTCGCTTTAACTTTGTCCATATTTTATTCTTTATATTATTTTGTTTTAAAAATCTGAATCATATAAATAAATTGTTATTTATATTTTTTTACAGAAAATATGCAAATTCGTCTCTAAACAAATTTAAAATATTTTAAATTTTTAATATTTATAAGTTTAAATATTTACTGATGCACAGTGGTTTAAAAACTTTTTATTTTGGAAATAATTCGGTAGCTCGTGAACCATTAAAGATATCTTAGTGAAGTTTGACGGAGGCAAAGCTATAAACGGTCGGGCTCCTAATGGACTTCTCAGGCATACATTTTTTTGATGTCACAAAAAGTTTTTTTTTTATAATTTAAATGTTAAGAAACTCGAATTTTCATAGATTTTTTGGAATAAAATCTTTGGCCGACCTTAATATGGTGTGTTTGACGTAATGAACTTAATTATGGTCGGACTGCTAAATAGAAAGGAGTTAGAAACACCTGGCCTTTACTGAGTCTTTCAAAATGCAACGACACATCGGACAAAATCGCCGTTTCTGCGCTTTAGGTCCAAACCACAGCGAACAGGTTACTTCCCGATGGGCCTCACCAATAACCGGTCACAGAGATTTGAGCAAATCCTTGTGGGGCTACAGATTCCTGCGGTATCAGGGCTGCTAGATTCAATACGAATGCTTCCAGGGTGTATGGGGCACCCAATAAGGATATAGTTTAAACAATTTTTTTAAGTTTTGAACAGATGGAAGAATTTTGTTTGTAAAACATTTGATATAAGCTCGAAGACAATATCATGAACAAAGGTTTTTGGTTTAGTTACTTTTTGTAAAAAAAAAAAAAAATAAACCGATAACCTACCGTGAACAAAATTTTTCTTGTAAATAATTTGTGGAAATTTTTCAACCACAATTTGTCAATTCTAATTAAAACAAGTTAAATATTTAAGTTGGTTAATTTAAATTTAATTCGAATTACATAAAAAATAAATATTAAAATTTTATTTAAACATGCCCTTGTTTAAATAATGGATGAAAAATAAATATCATTATGAGCGCAAATGTGTATTCATATCTAACACATACATTCATAGTTAAACATACAATTACAGTGACTTTAATTTTAAGGTTTTTATTACTGCTACTAGAAATTTGAATATTTTAAATTTTAAATGAAAAATTAATTTCAGAAACTTTTTTATTTCTTTTTATTAAATGTTACAATACATTTACAAATTATATTCTAACCTAAATTATCAAGCATCGTAACGAAGGCCTTCACACTATGTAGTAAAACACCCAGAATCTTTTTTTTTTGGAAATCGAACCCACAACCCCTAGAGTGATAGACTAGCAGCCGGAAACAAAAATAAAATAAGCGAAAAAAGTTAAAAATTAAAAGAGAAAAAAAAATTTAATTTACAATTTGCGCTACCTATTTTTCTTATACAGAGTTGTATTTTTTTAAGAACAATTTGAAAAACTCGGTAGTTGCGTTACTAAGGAATACTGTATTTTGAGCAGATTCCGTTAAAATCCAGTGATGAAGTAGATTTTGTTTTGTGAAAGTAATCTACTAGATTTTTATCTAAATTCTGGTAGAATATTTTAAAGTTTTAAAGTTTTTCTTTCGAATTTAAATTTTCTTCAATTTTAAATTTCCTAGTTGTCCTTCAGTTGAGGCCGTGCTAGCGCCTTTATATATTATGTTGATATTTGAAATCTATTGTCACAAACATGCACATATCATCCCAAACAAATGCATATTATATAGCAACACATATTATATAGCAACACACACCAACATACTTTTTATAGATGTTTAAATATTAGTGTTACTGTTATCATCGTCGTCATCATCATTATCGTTATTATTATAACGCTTACTTAAACGTTTTTTGTTTGCATTTAATTTTTATTCAAATATTTAGAACAAAAGGGCTTTAACAGCAGCCGTACCGCATCGTACCCTACCGCATCGCATCGCACCGTACCTCCTCCTCCTTTTCAACATTTGCCAAGCAAAGAGTGAAACATATATTTACTTTCATTCGGCTGTGTATTGAAATGTTGTTCCATGCATCATGACTGAAGGATAATAGTACGTTGCATAACCATTAGCAGTAGCAATGGCTTCTGGCTAGAAAAAATAAATTCCAGTGTTTGTATAAAGCGTCAGTTTTTCTTTTGTATGAACGAGCATTGTTTGCATACTGTATTGTGCGTGCTCATGAAATAAATTTATATAGTTTTGGTTATAAATAGACACTCTCTTAAGCACACACATACAATTATTCATTCCATTGGTAAAACAAAAAGGGCCTTCTCGCATCAGGCCTTCTATGTTATATTTAGACCTTCTCTCTATACGACCTTCAATTTCTCATTTCTCTCATTTCTAAAAGATCCACTACACATTCCTTATTGCCTTCTCTTAGAGGGAAAGCGTGATGTTTGAATATGGCAAAAACATAATTAGATTTCTCATTTATAAAAAGCAAAGCACTGTATGAGCACAAAAAACGAAACTCTTCATAATATTTCACTGAATTCATGTCTGTTCATTGCACACGAGTAATGATAACAAACGCCAAAGATTAGCGAGTTAAATGCGATGAGCTTGCTGAGTTTCCATAACCAACTTTGAATAAGTACGAGTAAATGTTGAACATAATAACAATGAACTTGGGCAAGTTCAAGCTGTTATCTGCTTTAAGTGAAATCCAAAAACAATTTCTTAGGTAATACAAGAAACAAAAAACCACTACAAGCAAAGCGCAGTAAATCTTATCCAAAAGTTCTACACAATGTCTAAACAAAACACATTTAGTGTTTCGAACATGAGGCGAGTAAACGCGTCGCTCACTAATATAGAAAGTTCGTCTTACTTGGTCATATCATTGCTTACTAATAGCATGGTATGAGTAGGCATGTGTTTAGTAAGCTAGTTTGTGTTTGAGTATGGCCACTTGCTCATGAGCAAGTGACTTTTTTAATGCAACTGTCCTTTATATAATTTAGTACTGCTTGCCATTAATATGCTTTGATAGGATGATTGGTAGTGCACCAGTCTATCAGCCTGTCGTTTGAGGGTTCTATTCCCAGAAAAAAATTAAGAAAAAATTTAAATATTTCTATGAATAATAAATATTTCGAATCACGTAAAAACTACTGGATGGATTTAAAAAAATTTTTGTGAGGAGGTACCTTAGTATCCTGATCCCAATATAGGGTACTTTTTTCCGCAAAAATATTTTATTTCCAGCACATATCCGGTTTAAAGGTGCTGAAATTTTCGGTTTAAAACTGGGATAATTTCGACACGGTTTTTTTTTTCAACACAGTTACATTTTCACTACACAACTTTTTATTTTTGAATCTGGTATATTTGAGAAACTACTACGCAACAGATGGCGCCAGTTGATTAAAATTTGTATTTTTACTTTGTGGAATTACATTGTTATTAAAATATTTTAAACACTACTTACAGAGATTTACAATAACTTTTTGGAAATTTAGAACTTTTTATAAATTTTAGAATTTTATCGAGGGATGGTACCTTTATATAAATTAAATACATAAACCATAACTGAAGCACTATAAAAGTAAAAGTCTTCCAATTAGTGTAGAATACTTTCAAAGCAAAACCGAGCAAAATATTGTCAGGACGCCCACGACGTGGCTAGTTATACGTAGCTAGTCTATACATATAATAAAATAGTAACTCATTTTCGTCTGTCTTTCTGCTTTTCTTTTGTGTTCGCATCACTTAAAAACTACTGTATGGATTTTAACAAAATTTTGTGAGGAGGTACCTTAGTATCCTGATCCCAATATATGATACTTTTTTCTGCAAAAATATCTTATTTCCAAGAGAAAGTGGAGAAAAAGCACTGAAAATACGCAATTAATTTAGTAGTAAAGTAAATACATAAACCGTAAGTGAACTGAACTAACCGGATATGCATTTTTTATTTTTTATAAAGTAAATGCATAAACTGATATGCAGCATAGTTTAAGGCGGCACTGAAAACGTAAGGGTCTTTGCTGTGGATGCCTTTCAAAGCAAAATCGAACAAAATATTGCAAGGACGCTGACGATGTGGCGGGCACAGCTAGTACTTAATAAAATTAAAACAAAAATAAGAATAATTTTGTCCAAAACCTTTTTATAAGTTTTAACAACGTTAAATGCCTTGTAAAAGGCATTTAATTGAAGGCCTGCTAGCAGACATTTTAGGAAGACCTTCTGGAACGCTTGTCAGCAGAAGCGAAAGTCGAAGACCTGCTCTACAATAACAAACTGTGTTAAAAAGATATGGCAACGGAAATGGCCTTGTGCTTCCAAATGAGGAGGCCTTCTAGAAGGCACTTATACTCCTTATCTTTACCACTGGGCTGTTATTATTTCTGTATATATTTAAAGTAATGCACACATGTAGATTAAAATTTGTTGTAATGCTTTTTAAAAATTCTAATTTGCAATTATATTATGCAGAAAAAGAAACAATTTCAGAATTATGTTTAATTCTTTTAAAAATTTAATAAAATAATAAATTATTTTTTAAACATCCGCTTTAAGAGGAAAAAAATCTTTTCAATAAAAATAGTTAATGATAAAATTGACAAAACTGTCAAAATTGAGAAAGCATTTTTTTGCATGTATTGGTTCAAATACATTTTTGTTGGTACAACACATTCTCTAGAGTTTCTGGTAACTTTGGAGAAACGAAGAAAGAAGAAATATAAAAGTTCGAGAGGCACGTAAATAGATCTTTCCGAAAGATTGTAAAGAAAGGACGTACATTTTTTTATAAATTGATACACATACACTGGAGCATATTCCTATAAGCGCCAGCATTTTTTTATTTTCTTTGTGTTGCATACTTGTCAGTTGCAAATTGTTCAAATTTAATTAGAATATAATGGTTCAATTCGTCAAAGACATCGGGGATTATGCGCATTTTTTAGGGTTCCGTACACAAAGTGTAAAATACGAAACCCTATTGTTTTCGCTACAATGTCTGTCCGTCTGTCAGCGCCTTTTATCTCTGGAACAGTAATAGGTAGACTCTTGAAATTTTCACAGATGATGTATAGTTGTTGCCGCTATAGCAACAAATACTAAAACTTATAGGGTGTTCCAATAGAGAGGTGTTATTTACAAAAATGTGTTTATTTCTTGAACTGTAGGAGGGATACACTTGAAATTTACAAACAGTTATTAAAACTTAGTTCACTATATAAACAAGTATAAAAAAATAAAACTAAAAATTAAAGGGTGTTCCGATAGTGGTGTGGAATGCATGTATAAGGCATAAGTTTTGAACCATAATAGGTAGACTCTTGAAATTTACGCAGAAGGTGTATAGCGATGGCCGCTATAACAACAAAAATTAAAACTTATAGGGTGTTCCGATAGAGAGGTGCTATTCACGAATATGTGTTTATTTCTTGAACTGTAGGAGGCATACACTAAAAATTTACAAACTGTAATAAAAACGTAGTTCGCCTTATATACAAGTGTAAAAAATAAACCTAAAAATTAAAGGGTGTTCCGATAGTAGTGTGATTTATATGTATAAGGCCTAAGTTTTGAACCGTAATAGGTAGGCGCTTGAAATTTTCACAGAAAGTATATAACTGTGACCGCTATACTAGCAAATACTAAAACTTATAGGGTGTTCCGATAGAGAGGTGTTATTCACGAATATGTGCTTATTTCTTGAACTGTAGGAGGAATTCACTAAAAATATGCAAGCACTAAATTAAAATTAGTTTGCTATATAAACAAGTCTGAAAAAAAATAAACCTAAAAATTAAAGGGTGTTCGGATAGTGGTGTGCTTTGATGTGTAAGGCCTAAGTTTTGAACCATGAAAATTTTACCAAAAGTGTATAACTATGGCCACAATAGCAAAAAATACTAAAACGTAGGGTGTTCCAAAAGTGACGTGTTACAATTTGCAGACTGTAATTAAAACTATGTTTGTTTTATAAACAAGTATACAAAATTGAACTTAAATATTAAAAGGTGTTCCAATAGTGACATGATTTGCATGTATATATCCTAAGTTTTGAATGAATAGGTGGAATCTTGAAATTTTTACAGGAGGTGTATAACTATGTCCACTATAACAAATAATAAAAATTAAAGGGTTTTCCGCCAGTGACGTGATTTGCATGTATAAAGCCTTATTTCTTGAACCGTAACAGGTAGACTCTTGAAATTTTGTACAGAAGATGTGTTGCCACGGCCGATATGACAATTACTAAAAATTAAAGGGTGTTCCGACAGTGACATGTTTTTCACTTATAGTGACTTATTTTTTAATCGCAATAAGTAGACTCTTAATATATTTATAGAAAGGAAGTTCCCATGGTCACTATAATGCATAATAAAATTAAAGGGTGTTCCGACAGTGACATGATTTTATAAACCGTAATAGATACGCTCTTGAAATGTTTACAGTAGATGTGTTACTTCGGCCGCTATAACAAATACTTAAAATTGAAGTGTGTCCATTAGTAACGTGTTTTTCACGAATAGTACCTTATTTTTTAACCGCAATAGGTAGGCTTCTGATATTTTAATAGAAAGTGTATTACCATGGCCGCTATAAAATGAATTACATATTAAAATTTAAAGGGTGTTCTAATTATGATGCAATTTTCGCGAATATTACTTTAATTTTAAAATTTAAGGGTGTCCCATAAGACATAAAGAAATAAACAACTGGAATTTTTAAATTACACTGAACATAGTACGGAACCCTACGTGTGTGAGTCTAACTCGCACTTGACTAATTTATTTAAAATTTATTTCTAAACAAAAGAGAAGTAACACTCAGGCAATTAATGCCTATATTAATCGTGTTACTTTCTTTGGAAAGGGATGGCAGTAGATAAGACAGACAGTTAGATTGATAGAAAGCTTCACTTATGGAAACACTGCATTTGCACGTTATGATATGAAAAAGATTTTATGTGGTCTTCGAAAAGCTTATTGGCTTTCTCATGTTATTTAAACTAAGCAGTTGCATTAGCAAGCTTATCTAATAACCATATGAGCAAGTGATCATACTCGAGCACAAACTGGTTTATTGAAGACATGCTTACTCATACCATAATATTAGTGAGCAAACCCCTGTTCGTATCATAAACGCAATGAGCTGACCGAGTCAAACGAACTTTCTGTATTAATGAGCGCCGTTGTGTAATACTTTTGGGTAGGGCTTAGTGCATTTTACTTGCCCTAGTGTATTTCTTAAGAAATGAAGACCTCAAAATGAACGTTAGTAATGTTGTTAAAACTTCTGTGTTTTTCGCTTGTTACACTCGAACTGTGTTCGTGTCTCACTCAAAGCACAAAACTGTTTGAACTCGCCCATGCTTATTCAGACTTGCTTATGAAAACTCTGCGAGCTTCTCGCGTTAATTATTAGCCACTCATCGTACTCGTGTGTAATGAACAGACATGAATTCAATGAAATGTTATGATGAGCATCTATGAGCCTAGTTTTTTCTGCTTTAGTTTAGAAAATTAAATTTTCCCATTTTTCTTTAAACTTTATCACCTAATTTGTAATTAACATTCTTTCAACTTAGGGATAATTAAACAAACTTAAGCCTGACTTCAAAAATTCATTTGTATGTTAATAAAATGGTTCGACTAATTAATTTGGTTATTTTTTAAAGTAAGAAGAAAGAAATGCATTTTTCAAGAAAACTGCTAGAAGTAATTCTAAGAAACCAAAATAACCGAATTCCCCTTCCAGTGTTGAGTAGCCAAGAAAAGTTGTGAATTTCAATAACAAATTTTAAGTTTTCTTCAATTTCGCCATTTCAGTTACATACTTTTACCCGTTGTTAAGAATACTCGCAAAATACTTATACTAACAAGAAAAATTGTTTACCTAACGTATGCTCATTTTTGAACTTTTCGATTGTTATTCAATTTACAAAACAGTGTTAGCAGTTGCACAAGAGCCCAGCTCGTACGTACAAATTGATAACGGAGTTTACATAATTTTTTATATTACATTAACTAAAACTTATCGGTTTTTTACTACACGTACGTACAGTAGAGGCTACAAACTTAAGATGCCACAGAAAAAAATAACAGCATATTAGTTTAAAATAATCCACGTTATAGAAAAATAGGCTGGTGAAGAAGCCTTGCCAAAACTTTATTATCGGTCCCGTTTAGAGATATCGGAATAGCTTACATTGATTAAAAATACTGTCTGTTACGAAATCTTGTGTATGAAAAAGGAAAATAGTTATAAAAATTTATAGACGATAAAAATCGAAGTAAAAGCAAAATCATCGGTTATCTGATCTTGACACTTTAAGAATAGCACAAGCACAATAAGTCGTATTTAGGTAATAAACAGTTGCATATGAGCTGACTCATCTATGCTCATAAGCTCATGCGCAAGTGGTCATACTCGAACACAAACCAACTTAATGAACACATACTTACCCATACCAAACTATTAGTGAGCAAACCTTTGTTCTTATCATAAACACAATGCGTAAGCCGAGTAAAACGAACTTTCTATACCAGCAAGCTCCGTGTTTACTCGTCTCACGTTCGAAACAGTGTTATTTTATTAAGCAATTGTGTAGAACTTTTGGATACGGTGTAGTGCATTTTGCTTGCACTAGTGGTTTTGTGTATCTTTTAAGAAATAAACACTTCCAAATGAACGTAAGTAATGTTGTTAAAAAATTCGGAAGGCGTTATACACAATGAGTGACAATAAAGACATCAGTGAAACAGAAAGACATCAGTATTTTTTCTGATGGTTCTCTTATGGACAGTAGAGCAGGAGCAGGTGTATACTCAGCTGAGCTGAACATGTCCTGCAGTCTGCGTTCGGGGTAGTACGTCTCCGTTTATCAGATACAATTGTTCCTTCGGTTACTGCATGCGTTGGACTACCTGCATGGAAGAAAGGTTCTCATTGCACTTGGCAACCAGTCAGTTATAAAATGCACGAGACAATTGAAAGTGTGCTCTAATGTAGTGCTGAAATGTGTTTTAAGATTTAAAAGGCTTGCCTCGGTTGATGAGGTAACGTTGATGTCGGTATCGTGCTGGTGCGTATCGGTATCGCCGATATTTTTTTATCTAAGTGTTGAAATCTTATCGGCAAAAATACCTATCAATGAATCGATATTTTTACCGTAAAGTTAAATACCGTTCTCTGGTATGGAAACCTTGGTATTTTAGTCCGTCTTATTTCCCACTGATATTTAAATTTGTTTCCAACTTGCTGTACCCGCCATTTCATCAGCGTCTTTACAACATTTTAGTCGATTTTGCTTTCTTACTTACTTACTCTTACTTACTTACTTACTCTTACTCTTACTTTTATACTGCTTCAGATATGATTTATGTATTTACTTTATGTAAAGATACCCATCCCTGGGTTATAACTCAAGAACATAGTCTTTATATAAAACACTAACATTTATATATAAATTCTAAAATTATTGTACAGATCTGTAAATGGTGTTTAAAATTTCCCCCTGACTGAAATAAAAGGTGCTGCCAAGTTTGCAGTACCATTAAAGTGGTAAAATTGCGTAACTGCGCTACTTTTTCTCTTGCAAATGATATCTTTTTTATGGAAAAAAGTAACCTATATTTGAACCGAGATATTAAGGCACCTCCGCATAAAATTTGATTAAAATTCATACAGTAGTTCTTACGTGATGCGAACACAGAGAGAAATACAGAAAGTTATAATTTTATATGTATATGTATGTAGACATACAAACGTATATGTATAGATATGTTTATAGTTCCTATTTTGAAATGTTAAGGACAAGTATTTGAAAAACATACCATATTTTGATCGTAATTTGGTTGTCACTGTATTGAATTTTCTTTTCCCCAATCTTACGTTTTCTTTTCCCTGCCGAATACTTTTTGGCCTGACAAACTGTTTGCCGAACAACAAGAGGGAAGATTTTTTATAACTGTTCTCATTACTTATTTCTGTAGGGGCTGCATGTACAAACATGTTTACTGCATTACAAGGAAATTCTATTTTTAACGATGCTGCAGTTGTAGCAAGTGTACGAATGAGTGTGCAGTTGTTGCAATGTGCAAAAGTTTTGTTAATACATTTTGAAGCAATAATTTTCAACTGTAACTTTGTTTTGTATTGAGTTTTCGTGTCTGCTTTTTTTCTGTGAGTTACTTATTGCAACAGTAAAATGTTGTTGTAGTAGAATTTATCCTCTTTTGCCTTTCAATACAGTTATTGTGCGGTGAAATTCATTTATATGTTTAAGTTAAATACATCGAAAACAGAAATCGCAAGCGATTTACAACAAACATACTCGTACAGTTGCCGATTGCGAATATTTTTAGGGCTGACCAAACAAAATTTTAATTTCTTTTATTAGTTTTTTTTTCGGAAATATATGTCTGCCATATGATTTGCTGTTAAACTGCTGCATAATGATTTTTGAATTTTTTTTCTTAAATTAAACTTTCTTTTATACAAGAAAAATAAAATCTTAATCACAACAAAATAGGCAAAGCTTATACACGGCGAATTTCTCTTTCTCCTAACAAAATCGAAACGACAAAAGTACAATGGTACGCCAATGACTTGCTTAGGTTTATTTATTTACTAGCTGTGCCCTTCACTTCGTGGACGTCCTGAAAATATTTTGCTCGATTTTGCTTTCCACACCAATTGTAAGACTTTTACTGTTATAGTGCTTCAGTTATGGTTTATGTATTTACTTTATATAAAGGTACCCATCCCTGAATGAATTTCTAAAATTTATATAAAATTCTAAAAATTATTGTAAAGCTCTGTAAAAGGTGTTTAAAATATTTAAATAACAATATAATTCCACAAAGTAAAAATACAAATAAGAAAATAAAAAATTTATTCAATTGACGCGTAATGTTGTGCAATAGATTTTAAAATATCCCAGGTTTCAGTACTTCCCGAAAATTTCAGTACTTTTAAAACGGAAATTGCGTTTTTCACTGCTTTTTCTCCACTTTCTCTGGGAAGTAAGATATTTTTGCGGAATAAAGTATTCTATGTTGGAATCAGGACGCTAAGGTACCTCCTTATAAAATTTTGTTAAAATCCATCCAGTAGTTTTTACATGATGCGAACACAAATGCAAGGCAGACAGACGGAAATGAGTTACTATTTTATTATATGTTTAGATTTATTTACAGCAAAGAATCATTGCGAAATAAGAAGAATGATAATGCTAACCTTAGGAGCACAAAATCTTTCTTAGCAAAAGCCGTAACATTTCCTAATAAAGCGATTTAATTCATGCACTACTGCTATCGACAGTCTGAAAAGGCTATCAGAGGAGCCATAACCTAGGCAAGGTTGTAATAGGCCCTCTAGGGCCGAACGTAATGTTTACTTCGACAAACTGAATTTGCTTCCTTTAGAACCTTATAATCCTCGGCCAGAGTGCTGTATTATTATAAATGTAGGGGGAATATCAAAGCAGACCGTTTCCTTAATGGGTACCTCTTCGATTCGCTTTCGTCCGCAAATGATTATAAGCAACCAATTTGTAATTATGGCAACCTTGCTTTCCTTGAGTCACGTGTTACCACTGCTGATAACTGTAGGCCTTCTTTCTCCTCACGGAATATCTAGTAATAACTAGCATTTTTCCAAGGCTTAGAACCCTCGTGACATCCAGATTTCACAAGCTTCTACCAGTGCTCATAAGAATTATGCTAGCCAGTGCCGGACATTCACTCACAATGTGCGCTACCTTCTCAGCCTTCTCCAGGCACTGTCTGCAAGTATCATCTTCTACAATTTTTATCTTTGCTAGATCAGACTTAAAGTTTCCATGACCTGTCAATAATGCAGTTATCCAGCTTAAGGCACTTCTATTATATCTGAGCACCTTACTGGCCTTCCTTCCTGAATCTATCTCTGTTATTGAAACTTCCTTTATTATACACTCCCAATTCCCGTATTTCTTTAGCAGTTGTAAGTTCAGTTTTTTTGATATGTTTTTTTTTTGTGGGATACCCTTGGTTTTGGTGTTTAATGTTTTATACGTAATACATGAACATTCATGCCAATAGTACGTATTGCATTAAATTTCGAAATTTATATGCGGCCAATTAGTAAGGTCAGTGGCATTTAATGTCATTACAGTGGGCATTTAGCAAACATACAAGCGTTAACATTTAACGTGGCTCAGCTTAAACGGTTAAAGTTTCTTGACAGTTATAAATAGTTGTTTTTAATGGCATTAAAAAATTAATCACTTCAATAATAAATTATAAATATTAAAAACAAAAACACAGGCATTGATTTTCAAGTGCAGTGCAAATATCGACCTGTTCGCTACTCACTTTTCTTTTGATTAAATGTTGTTTGCTGTTTGAAAATGGTAATGGAAATGTTATGCATCGTTACAATTTTTGATTAAGAGGTGATTGAAATAAATTAGAACTGAAATTAGATTTAAAAGTTTCCACAGTTTAATTCATGATTTTATAGTCTATATTCATTGATGCCCATCATTATTTTTTAATTAAGGTTTTTTTTAAGACAAAGAAGACAACTGAGTGCATTGATAGACTGATTCGTAGCGCGCAAGTCTATCAGTCTGGGGGTTGCGGGTTCTATTGCCGCAAAAGGCTCTGGGTGTTTTTGTTTTATAGCAGACAAGCAAAAACACTTCGCCGGTAGTGTTATCCTAAAAAAAAGATGCAATGTATTTTATTCAAATGTATTTTATTCAAAGTATTATTTTATCTTATCTTTCTTGAAATTTATGGATTTCATTCTCATGCCATTTTTCATATATGTATGTATATGTTGACGTTAAAAACGAATCACGCCAATTTTTGACACCTTGTTGAGAAGTGAAGCGTATTCCAGCTAGGGCAGTCTTTATTGAACAAGTCAAGTAGTAGTGTAGAGACCTATTTTACGGCTTAACGACAGATGGGTAAAACCACCCACCAAACTCTCTGCAACATGAGACGGAGTACTGTTATGATAAAAAATTATAGACTTGTGCATAACGATGGTCGTCAGAAACCCGGACTTCAACCCAATGGATTTTTCCACATGGTCTGTTCTAGAAGCCGAAATATTAACTAAACAACAATATATCACCAGGTAACAGGTGTGAAACGTTATTAGCCTTTCCAGACAGACTCGATGCTTTTATTCAAGATAAAGGTGACGTATGTTTCGATATAATATATTTTTTTAATAGGAAAGAAAGAATTGAGAAAACTTAAGCTTTTTTAAATTGCATCACTTTGAGAGGGGATTCTTTACCGTAGTAATCAATTTTTTTTGAATTTATAATTTGGGTTAATAGCACGCTATTAATTAAAAATTAAAATTATTTAATTTTAATACCCAAAAAATAAATTATCAGAAATTTTATTTCTGTTTTCATTTAACCTTTTGAATTCATATAATTTGAGCCATTCTACTAGCCACTGTACGATGTTTATGCTAGTAGAAAGAAAACTATATTTTTGCAGCCATTTTGTTAATACTGCACTTACTATTTTTAAGTCATCATTTATAACAACAGCCAGCAATAAACACTAATTAGAACTGTCATTTGAAATAAGTTACTGAAAGTCAATAACAATTACGAGTGAAAGAAAATTATTTTTAAATTCTTTTAATTCAAAAGAGACCCAAAACTTTCTTTCTATGTACAACAGTAATAGTAGACACATTATTTGGTAGACATCTTTATTTTTTAATCATTTTGGAAAAGAATTTTTATTGAAAGGTCAGATTACATACAAACTGATTATGTATATCCAAGATCGAAAGCCCGTCAGCTATCAGTTATGCTGATAAAAGGCTAAAGATTAGATATCATATGTTGACGCAGATTCCCTACTGTATATTTTTATTAGTTTTTTTAGGGTTCCGTACCCAAAGGGTAAAAACGAAACCCTATTGTTTTCGCTACAATATCTGTCCGTCTGTCAGCGTCTTTTATCTCTGGAACCATAATAGGTAAACTCTTGAAATTTTCACAGATGATGTATAGCTGTTGTAGCTACAGCAACAAATACTAAAACTTATAGGGTGTTCCAATAGAAAGGTGTTATTCACGAATATGTGCCTATTTATTGAACTGTAGGAGGAATACATTTGAAATTTACAAACAGTAATTAAAACTTAGTTCACTATATAAACAACTTTAAAAAAATAAAAATAAAAATTAAAGGGTGTTGCGATAGTGGTGTAATTTGCATGCATAATGCCTAAGTTTTGAACCATAATAGGGAGACCCTTGAAATGTTCGCAGGAGGTGTATAATTGGTATAAGTGGTCACTATAGCAACAAATACTAAAACTTATAGGGTGTTCCAAAAGTGACGTGATATTTACCTTTATGTCTTTATTTCTTGAGCTATAGGAGGCAACCACATACAATTTGCAGGCAGTAATTTAAACTCTGTTCGCGTTATAAGCAAGTATACCATATTACACCTAAAGATTAAATGGTGTTCCGATAGTGACGTGATTTGCATGTATATGGCATAAGTTTTGAACGATAATAGGTAGACTCTTGAAGTTTTTACAGGAGGTGTATTACTAGGGCCACTAAACAAATAGTAAAAATTAAAGGGTGTGCCGATAGTGACGTGATTTGCATAAACATTGACTAATTTTTTAACCATAACAGATAGACACTTGAAATTTTCACAAATGGTGTATTACTATGACCCCTATGCATGTATAACGACATATTTTTTGAACCGTAATATGTAGACTCTTCCAATTTGTATAGAAGATGTGTTGCCATCCGTTATGACAATTACTAAAAATTATAGGGTTTTCTGACAGTAACATGTTTTTCACTTATAGTAGCTTATTTTTTTAATAGTAATAGCTAGACTCTTGATATATTCATAGAAAGAGAATTGCCATGGCCGCTATAGCAAATAACAAAATTAAAAGGTGTTCCGACAGAGACATGATTTGTACGTAAATAGCCTTATTTTTTAAACAGTAATAGTTAAGACTCTTGAAATGTTTACTGTAGATGTTATACTTCGGCCGCTGTATTAATTACTAATATCTAAAGGGTGTTCCATAAGTGACAAGTTTATCGCGTATATAACCTTATTTTTTGAACCGCAATAGGTAGGCGCATGAATATTTTTACAGAAAGTGTATTACTATGGCCGCTATAACAAAAACTACTAAAATTTAAAGGGTGTTCCAAAAGTGATTCAATTTTCGCGATTATGACTTTAATTTTAAAATTAAAGGGTGACTCATAAGACATGAAAATATTAACAACTTTAATTTTTAAAGTTGTACTAAACATAGTACGGAACCCTACGCGTGTGAGTCTAACTCGCACTTTACTCATTTATTTTTAGTAGTTTTTCATATAAACTTACAAATTAAAGCGACTGTCAAGTTTAAACTCAAAACGTAATTGACATATTTTATATGAAATTAATGTTCAAGTCTATTATTAAGCTTTAATCGGCTGCAATGAAAACAAAAAACAACCCAATTCGACATAAAAAATGGTATTAAAATAAAGCTACTTACTGGTCTAAGACAGTATTTTTATTTAAAGTTAATTTATTTTTCATTGCCTTGGTAATTACTTTGTTCAATTTCAATTATTTTGTTACAATTGAAACCTAATTAGTTGCTTGTAACAAATCCTGTAACATTTTGTTCGTTTTTTTTCGCCGAAGTGGATAAAATTAATGAAACCAGGAATGAACACTGAAAGCATAAAATATATTTATTGTGCGAGGTGTGTTCTTAAATGCAAGTCTTATTATAATTTTATTTTCTACGAGGACATCGCCGCGAACGAAAGGGTTTTTTATTTTTTTTGGTTGCTGTATTTAGTAATTGATTAGAGGACTAATACTTGCCACGCCCTTTAAAAAAATCTTTTTTATTATTTTTTATAATATTTTCCAATTTTTAAGAGAAATTTCTCTGCAGAACAAGTTTATCGATTGGCCGTCGAAGTCGTCATACAAATTTAAAATTAAAAGTAAATATTTCCAATTTCTAATTTCCAGACGGTTAAAAGTACTTTGATTCATATAAACAAAAGCATATTGCATGCCACACAAACTGAAGATAAGAACGTCAAAAGGCAATTTAAATTTCTGAAATTCTGCCCCAACGCAACACATAAAGGAGCGAGGAAAACCCATATTAAAAAAAAAAAATTAAAAATTCATAAAATTGAATCTGAAACACGCCAAACATTAACACCAATGCCGAACATTGAAGGGCGCCATCTATTATAAACTGTTAAATTTGAGTGAAATGCCGCTTCAGCGTGATAAAATAAAGCGGTTTCTGCACTGAATTTTTCCGAGCGTGGAAAACTTTATTTAGCATATAAATAGCTATAGAAAAAATACGAACCCATGAATTTACATTTGAAGGAATCAAGAAAAGATTAGCTATTTTGAGCTGTTAATTATTATGAAACGACAACGTAAGCTTTTTACCGAACACAACCGATCCGTTTAAATGGAAAGTTTTTCTTCAAATCAGAGAAAGATATCAAAAAGGTATAAAGCGGTTTTGAAATGATATCATTAAACAAAAACATCAAATTTGAGTCCAATTGTTGTAAACGAAGGGTGCTGTGATATAAGCGTCTTTTCTTATGACATCCAATTTTGGATGAATTCACATAACCAATTTTGGGTATTCCAAACCATACATGAAAGTTGTTGTTGGATCTACTCCTAATGACTCTGCAAGCATTTCTTGCGTTTGACATGAGTCCTGAACAAATAAAACCTAAATTTTTTTTCATCTTTAACAATGTCCGCTTAAATACCAACTATAAACCTTTAAAATTGGAAATTAAAGGGTGTTCCCATATACTGTGTTATTGTTTGTATATGGTCTTATTTTTTGAACCGTTATAGACTCACATACGTTGAATATTACACAAAATGTATAAAAACAAGTATAAATATATAAAATCAGAAATTAAAAGGCGCCGTCATAGGTGATGTTATTTCATGTATGTGTACGATCTTATCTCTTGAACCATTATAGACAGGCAATTAAAATTTACACAGAGTGTGCATTACTCTATCTCCTATAAGAACAAATATTTTGTTGTAGTCCAAAATATTGTGTTTATTAGCTTTCCTAGACCATATTGGTGCACATTATCTTCGCCATGACCAATACATAACACGTCTATCAGGTGTTTTTAATTGCTCACATTTGTTCCACCACTTACGCCCAAGGACGCTAGTCTGTACTTCGGTAATATCGAAAATGTTTTGTCTGTAGTCAGTCGAGTCGTCATCGGTTTTCGGGCCTAGCCTTCTTGTTGGGGCTGCCACCAGGCTCACCGTTTTATATCCGGGCCGGGTTATACCGAATCACAAGAAAATATATAAAATTTTAAAATTAAGGAGTATGACAATATTTCGTGAAATTTAATGTATATGGCCTTATCTTTTAAACCGCTACAGAATGACATTTAATGCAATGTGTACTGATGAAAAAAAAAAAAAAAATTTAAAGGGTTTCCCCATGGGTGACTTAGTTTGAAATGTCTTACATTTTATATAGAAAGGCACTTTAAAATATGTATTGCTATGTAAGTAATAGGCAGGCAGACTCTTCAATATTTACACAGTCTTCTTTTCTTCTATGAAAATTAGTGCTTGAGATTACTCCCTTTCAAATATGTAGTTTAGATCTGATGCTTGTCTGACTCTTTTAATTTTGGAGGTTTTTTGCAAGAATTATTTTTTGATTTGCTTTAAGTCTAATTGGATTCTAATTCTGCACCTACTTTCCATTGAGGGCTTTGTGGTCGGAATGGCGGCAAGAAATTTGCTAAGATTTTTGGGTCATTGTAATATTGAGGGAAACACGCAAGATTGCGCTCGTGGGAATCTAACTTAAATAGAGTAGAATCGGTGAGGCCACCGATCATTCACAGATTAGTTCACTTAGTAGTAAAGTGAACTAATCTGTCTAGGCAAGTAGGGAGGATTGCAGAGTCTCACGGGCAATTTGGCATAGACTGGACGCTGCAAAAACAAAGCTCCTTTTTAGGGTTCCGTACACAAAGTGTAAAAACGTAATCCTATTGTTTTCGCTACAATGTCTGTCTGTCCGTCTGTCAGCGTCTTTTATCTCTGGAACCGTAATAGGTAGACACTTGACTCTCGCAGATGATGTATAGCTGTTGCCGCTAAATAACAAAATTTAAAGGGTGTTCCGATAGTGGTGTGATTTGCATGTATAAGGCCTAAGTTTTGAACGATAATAGGTACATGCTTGAAATTTTCACAGAAGGTGTATAGCTGTGGCCGCTATAGTAGCAAATACTAAATTTTATAGGGTGTTCCGATAGAGAGGTATTATTCACGAATATGTGCATATTTCGTGAACTGTAGGTGGGATACACTTGAAATTTACAAACAGTAATTAAAACTTAGTTCGCTATATAAACAAGTATAAAAAATAAACCTAAAAATTAAAGGGTGTTCCGAAAGTGGTGTTATGTGCATAAGACCTAAGTTTTGAACCATAATAGGTAGACTCTTGAAATTTTCACAGAAGGTGTACAACTATGGCCACTACAGCAATAAATACTAAAACTTAACGGGTGTTCCGAAAGTGAGGTGTTATTTGCCGTTATGTCTTTATTTCTTGAGCTATAGGAGGCAACCACTTAAAATTTGCAGACAGTAATTAACTCTATGTTCGCTTTCTATTAAATTAAACCTTAAAATTAAAGGGTGTTCCGAGAGTGACGTGCTTTGCGTGTATACGGCCTAAGTTTTGAACAATAATAAGTAGACTCTTGAAGTTCTTACAAGAGGTTTATTACTATGGAAACTATAACAAATAATAAAAACTAAAGGGTGATCCATCAGTGACATATTTTTGACGTATATTACGTTATTTTTTGAACCGCAATAGGTAGGCCTGATATTTTTGTCGAAAGTGTATTACCATGGCCGTTCTAACATTATTTCCTAAAATTTAAAGGGTGTTCCAATAGCGATGCAATTTTCGCGAATATGACTTTGATTTTAATAAGAAAAGGGTGCCCTATAAGACATGAAAAAATTAACAACTTGAGTTTTTAAAGGCGTACTAGACTTAGTACGGAACCCTACGTGTGTGAGACTAACTCGCACTTGACTGATTTATATCATTTATTTATTATTCTTCTGCTTTCGTTTTGGTTGGAATACTAACAAATTTTTATATTGAATTAAATACATTTTAGCGAGTGCACTATATTTAGTTTTCCAATAAGTAGTTTGAAAGCGATGAATAACTATTTTTGCTGAAATTATAAATTTCTAATATTTCTTTAGTGTACCTCGTATTTTGAATTTATTTCCTTCATATAAAAAATATCTTTTTATATATGAACTTATAGAAAGAAAAATTCTTTACAAAACATGAATTTAAAACTGCAAAGTATAAACGAACACAAGAAGTGCAATTAATGCATTTGGCCTGAAGGTATTTTTGCAATATAATAAAATGAAAATAACAAACTGGAACGAACAGAGTTCAATGTTTAACGCCAGTACTCACTCATACACACCATGGTATTTTATTATTGTGAGGAGTTGATGGAAAATAAAGAATATAAGACGTTTTTGCAAGATGTTGGAATTTTTAAACTACGAAAGAATTTACTGTTTCCGAGGAGTGAAGTATTTAAAAACTTTAAATGCAAAACATTTAAAAAATTTTAAAGCTAAGTGCTGGTAGCTACATTCATAAGTATATTAAATCTTTAATTATTTTCCATTAATATTTTATATAAACAGCTTGGCTGTCAACCTACGACAGGTTTTTAATAAAATTAATTTTTTTTAAATTAAATCTTTTAACTCAATAACTTCAAATATTTTATTCATGTCTATGCATAAATTTTAAAATTAGTTTACACATACATAAACAAGAGTACATGCACAGTATCGATACAAACAAATCAGATTTTCTGTCAACGCCCTTAAAAAAATTTAATTTCATATTAGGAACGTCTTTTTTTATATAATACAACCAAACTAGATTACATAATGATATTTTTCGATTTTTTTTTTTTTTTGATAAGGCCTTATAAAACATTAACCCCCATATTCATAAAAAATAAAAATTATTTAAAATGTATTTTAGAACAACTTTTGTATGAAAAATTTGTTCTAAAATAGATTTCAAATATATTTTATTTTTTATAAATATGGGGGTAAGAGTTTTTATATAAAATTAAATAGTTCTCTCAAAGAAACAAATTTTCAACGGATTTATTGTTCGTTTTCTTAATTTTTATTCATTAGGCTTATACGTCCATACGTTGGTTAATTTATGGTAACACTGGCTGTAGCTAAATTTTCGTGAGCCGGTCTAATGTGCAAATAGCGCACATATTCATGTTTTTCCGTTTCCTTTTTTTTTTTGGCAATCATACAATTATAATTGTAGTTCTTTGTTGTTGCTATTGCCTTGTTTCATCCTGAGACATTTATGTATTTTTCAGATTGGATTCATCTGTCGGTATATGCCTTGGTTTATTTGCTGTAAATATTTTTATTTATTTCTTGTATGTAAACGTGTCATACGGCGTTTCTACTCTCTAATTTCATTATTTGCTTGTCGTTTTTTTGTCTTTCGAGACTGCAAATATTAAAACTAAATTTAAAAAAAACAGACAAACATTGTTACCGCTTTAAGTAAAAAAAAAACATAATATTTACAAATAAATTTTAAATTTTCTGTTACGATGTTTATGCAGAACTAAATTACGTTAAAATTCTGTGGAAATTTGCATGCAATAGCAGAGTAGTTAAAAGAGTTAAATGTTTTGTCACAGTGGCTTCATTTGTATTGTAGATATTGTAAAAGAAAAGTTTCGGACTTTAGCGAATTTATTTGCGGTTGCAAACTGCAATGGATACAACCTTATTGCTTTGTCTAAGCTTTAATTTTTGTTTTTAATTTCCTTAACTTCTCATTGTGTTAAAAAAAATTTTAGCATAAAAGGTATTTTTTAGCTTATCTAAAATTTGGGTGAAGGTTTCCTGACAGCGTTGCCATAAAGAAAAATATTTTCCTACCAAAGTTATCTGTAAAATCTACTAAATCCTACAGAAACCTAAAAAACTTATCAATTTTTTTTATAATAAATTAATTATTGTATTTTCAAATGCACAAAATTGTTTGATTTGATTTTATATTGTCATTAATGATACACTATCATACTCAGTTGTACCATCTGTCATGTGGGCTAAAAACGTATGATAGTGTGGATTAGAAATGTAGGTGTGTGACAGACTTTCTGGCAGATCTGCACAATTTTTGATAATCTTTTGAAAAAAATTCACAAAATATTTCTTATTTTTTTGTTATTTTTGCGATCAGAGTTGCAATATCTTTTTTGCATTATAGTTTGGCACCTACAACGCTATTTTGAAATGATTTTTTGTGTAGGACAGGTTAGAATTCTGCCAGATTTTTTGTGGTTGAATCGTACGATTGTGTACGATAGTGATGCCTGGCCTTTACTACGTTTTCTTTCATTTGTAAGTAAATAAATAGCACATTTACAAATAGGATTTCCAATTGTTTGGAAATTTTTTAAAGTGGATAAACAATTTTTTCTAACAAAAACGCAGAAATACTGGAACAAACCAACCAAACTACCAAATAGTTCATAATTAAAAAAAGACCTACCAATTTTAGTCTGATCAGACCAAAGTGGCATCCCTGTTTCATGATAAGCTAAATTAAACACTTAGTTAATTGGCCTTACAAAGTAACTTACCCCGTAAGAAACAATTTCAGTGAAATTAAATATTTTAAAAATTTACTAAATTAGGATAAAGATGATAAAGTAATTTTGTAGAGCTTAATAAGTTTATGATTCTTGGAGACAAAAACCCTTGGGTTTAGTTACCAAACGTGCAGTAAAAGTACATAGAAGTTTTCTTGTATCATTGGGTCTGAGGTTTAGCCCCAACAACATATATACATGCAGATTAGTGCACTCATAAAATAAAGGGCGTTTCAAAATTAACGCAAGATTACCATTTGTCAGCTGATGGTTTAGGGTTAGCAAAGTGAGTTTTTCTCAATATAATGCTGTTTCGAAAATCATTAAAACGCTCCAATGAATGATTATTGGCACCATAAAATACACATAATGACCGTTGAGTTTATCAAATTGTACCATAATTTCGAAATAAATTCGAACAATCTACTAACGTGAGTCTATTCATGATAAATTGCTAAACTAAACTAACCTCAAAAATCAAGAACTGTCGAGTCAGCCATATTACAGTTCTTTGCCTCTAAAAACACACGCGAACTATAATTTTTTTTCGCCAAATTGGATTTTTTTCAGTATGGAATAGAGTATCCATTTAATCGGGTTTTGATTTTATTGGAGATAATAATTAATCGATTTTACAATTTAAATTTTCGTCGATTAATCGTTAAAGGTTTTTTAATTACTCGAATAACTCGAATTAACCGCTCATATTTTGAAAATATATACATATATGTATCCAATGAGAATAGACAACCCAAGGTAAATTTATCTTACAAGATAGTGGCGTCCCTACAACAAATACAACAATACAAGAACAACATGATATTTTGTTGTTGCTTTGTAGTTCCAAATGCCAAAAAACATAGAAGAAAATTGAGAAGGCGTGTATGTGTTTTATTGCTTTCTCACTTCTACACTATAAAATTTCTAAACACATACAACTTTTGACATGTCGAACAACTAAATCAACTGGGCGGACGACACTACCTAGTAAGATAAATATACCTTGAGACAACCATTCAAAATTGATTTATATTATATTTTATTAATGACATCTTGTAGATAATTTTTAAAAATGTTTTAGTGATTTGTTTAATTTTAGTTAGAAAATTATTTTCATTTGATATTTTTATTTCTTCCTCCAATATGCAGAACAAATTTGAGCCTAGACAATATGAACTGATTTCATAGCTTTTCGGTAATACAAAATATGAATTAGGTGCCCCAGTAGGCTAGTAGGTAAAATTAGTCTGGGGGTTATGGGTTCGATTCCAAAAAAGAGTTTCACTTCCACGAGTGAAGGTCTTTGTTACTAAGCTCGATAACAAGTTGGAATTTAATTTGTAATTGAATTGTGACATTAAAACAAAAATATAAATTATTTCATAAATTTTATGTTTTTGTCGTTATGTAGAAAAGGTAAGAAAAAGTTTCGAACATTACATTTTTCATGAAGTGCAAATATTAACTCGCTGTAAGAAGAATTCTGAAAGATGCCTTAACTGATACTTTGCCACAGGGCAGTTTAAAGTTTATCTATTAAGATTAGAATTATGTAGCACATAAATAAAGGTTGGTTAAATCTGTAAGGGCCGATGTTTATTTTGAATAAAACACACATTTTTTTTTAGGAAATTATTGTCATTTCTTTTTATTTTGATAATATTAGTAAGGTTCAATTATGATTGGAACAAAATATAAGCCAAATGGCCGCCGCGACCTCGGCGGGACACCTCCATTAGATGCTCCAAATTTTCAATGACACTGAGGCATAATTGAGTTTCTATGCCGTTAATGTGCCGAATAATCCCATCCTTTAGCTCTTGAATTGTTGCTGGCTTATCGACGTATACCTTTTCTTTCAAATAACCGCAAAGAAAGAAGTAAAACGGTGTCAAATCACATGATCTTGGCGGCCAATTGACATCGCTACCACGTGAGATAAAACGGCCATTGAATTTGTCGCGCAAAAAGCTATTGTTTCGATAGCTGTGTGGCAAGTGGCACCCGTCCTGTTCACATCCATATCTTCTAATTCGGACAGTACAGTAACCTCCTGACCTGCCTCATTTTGGAAAAAATACGTCCCGATGATGCCGGCAGCCCAGAAACCGCATCAAACAGTCACTCTTTGCGGGTGCATTGGTTTTTCGACAATCACTCTTGAATTATCATTCTCCCAAATGCGGCAATTGTACTTATTGACGAATCCACTGAGGTGCAAATGTGCCTCATCACTGAAGATGATTTTCTTCGAAAATTGATCATCCACTGTTGCCATTTCTTGCCACCATTCTGAACATTGCTCGACTGTGTATCTTTCAATGGTTTAAATTGAGTGAGTCTGAAATTGAGAAATGTAAATTTAAATGCAGAAAAAAACTTGACGTTTAGGTGTTGTTAGTAATAGTAAAATGTATGTTTACTAAACACGTCTAGTTCGAACTTATTCCTAAACGAACAAATAAGAAAAAAAAAATAGTAAAAAATAGAAGATCTTAATATAAATTAATTTCAGTCAATTTGTCCATTAACAGATACAATTTCTTTGAGTTATTTTTTAATCAAAATTTGCAACATTACATACTCGAACAATTAATCGACTTCAAATTATACGATTAATCGATAGATGATTGATCGAGTGGATACTCTAGTACGGAAAGAAAAATTTGACAACTGCACTCATTTCAACTTCTGTTTTCATGTAAATGAAAACATTTTTGTTGTAACTTTTTTTCTTTTTTCTTCATGTTGGCACAATAAAAACGTAAACTTGGCAACTCTTAAGCAACCTTCCGTATAGAAACCGTTGAAATAGATACCAGCGATTCATTTTTTTTGTTTTCAATTCATAAAAGGAATTTAAATTGAATACTACTAACAACAACAATTTTTTAAATTTTTTTTGAATAGACGTGTTGAAAAAATATCAACAAAATCAAGCGGATGCCAAAATGTAAAAATGTAAACAGAAGCGAAAAAAAAATTCGAATAAAGAAATATTTGCAATCGAAATCAACATCCTTTTTATGGCTTAAAAATAAACTACTTAAATGTTATTTGTATGGTAAATACAATTTTACATTTCATTTAATTGGCCAATTTGCGGAGTCCTTTGATCATTTTAAATTCGGTATTTTTTTTCGCAAAAATTAGCTAAATTGGTTTAGTACTAAACCACTATTTGTATTTAAAAAATTTCTATTCAAATAATTATTGAAGCGGTCATCATTACCTATTCATTTTTCTAGGACTTAAAACTGTTTTAGGAGAAAAAGAAGCCTTACGCTACAAGTAACTCTATGGCATTTCTAGCTACTAGTTAAGTGCTATCTTTTAGCATGCGGATGTTAAACCTAATTTGACATACCGTCTGTCTTAACTGTTTACCATCTATCTAACCAAAGCTTATGCTGCATGCAGAGAAAAGCGCGGTTGCGGGTCGATCAAAATAACCATAATATGTTCTCTGTAACAATAGATAGTTGCGATGATAAGGTTAAAATTGATTTACATATGACTGTCGTCACGACAAACAAGTTTTTGTTAAAATTTAAACATAAAATGGTTAGTTACTACACCCAAAAAATGCAACATGGTTCTTTTTATAAGTATTAAAAAATAATCTATTCATAATATAGTAATAAAACTGTAATAGAACCATATCTATACCTGAAATATTTTTTGAAATTTTTTTACTGGAATACAAAACATAATTTTTAGGAATTTTTGTCTGTCTGTCCATTTGTGTTCGCATCACTTAAAAACTACTGGATGAATTTAATTAAAATTTTGTGAGGATGTACCTCAATATCTTGGTTCAAATATGGGATACTTTCTTTCTACAAAAATATCTCTTTTTCAAGCGAAAATAGATAAAAAGTAGTGAAACCACGCAATTTTACAGATTTAAAGGTACTGCAAACTTGACAGTACCTCTTATTTTTTTCAGCGGGATATTTAAAAAACTATTTAAAGAACTATACAATTATGTTAGAATTTTATATAAATTTTAGAATTTTATCCATGGATGGGTACCTCTATATAAAAAAGTAAATAAACCCTAACTGAAGCACTATAAAAGTAAGAGTCTTAAAAAATGGTGTGGATTAGTTTTAAAGCAAAATCGAACAAAATATTGTCAAGACCCTACGACGTGCCAGGCACTACTAGTATATATAACCATAATATGTTATTAATAATCAATATATAATAATCAAAATATCCCAGCAAAAAAACTGCTTCGTCGTATGCAGGTTTATAAAGGAAAGACGAGTTGTTATCGCTTAAGAATCTGCTTACGTATGACATGATATTTGTTCGCGATGTCCCACTTAGTAGCATTTCCTTTTAAGCGCTCAATGCAGCGCAGTATACATGTTCTAAAATCATACGGTATTAAGTTCGTAACTTCTCGTAAATTTGAAATTTGTTTATCTCTGCCTTACAGTTGTGCTTTTTAGTATGCACTACTTACTGTAAGGCGAAATGTAAAAAAATTCGTTGTTTTTTGAAAACTTAATATTTTATGTCATACAAAATTGGATTTATTTAAACAAAATTTATGTGCTTACTATTAAGAGATTTTGTATGTATGGCAGGAGAAGATTTTACTGCTTCCAAAAACCCAATTTGTTTTTGCTGGGGTATGATTAAAAAGGAACAAATAATATTTGGTTTCAAAAAAATATTTGTGATTCGCCCCCCGTTGAATGCTTTTCCATCAGTTCAGTGTTTAGTTTGTTACCTATCGGTTCATTATAAAAAATTTAATAAATAAATAAAAAATAAAATAAATTTTATAGTCCATTGCAACGGTATCAAGTAGATTTGTTTTGAAATATTTCTCAAAATTTACTCTGCATTTGTATACTGGCAAGATTTCACTGACATGATTTCATTACATTAGACCTGTGAGGTTATTATGTAATTCGATTCGAAAGAAAAAAATTACGAATTCGTACTAATTGAATTATGCAGTACGATTTTCGGAAATTTATTTACGAACGTTCGGAAATACATTTTCGAACCGTACGTTTTTATTCCCCATACGAAAATCAAAAAGTACATTTTCGGAAATCAAATTATGTAATTCGAAAGCAAATGTCAAATACGTTAAAACGTTCGTATTTTATTCGAAAGCTATTTTGTTGTCGAAGAAAATAAAACATGTAAATCTTGTGATAAAAAAACCCATAAAACACATCAATTATAAGTTCTGTAATACTTTGATGTAAAGATTTGCATTGATAATTTCTAAAGGAGTGGATTTACATAGATATGTATGTAAAACATAACACAAGCAAATTTATATAGTTGTAGATTTTATGATAAAACATATCAAGTTATTACAAAAGCAAACCAAAGAAATTGGAGATTTAAAAAATTCTTCAGATAAAGTTATGAAAACATTGTTTTTTATTTGTTTTAAATATTATTTTGATTTTTATTTATAAACCTTTATTAACTTAATGTTTATTGGTTAATTTATTATATAATTTTTATTGGTTAATTTATTAAACCTGTTCCGGTAGTATTTCTCTATAATTTACTATTTAGTATACGTGTTTCTTGATTTTTAATTTTCCAACATACAACTCTTCCAAAATGCATCGATTGGTACTAATTCCAATACCTTTATATAAGGTATTTTGGGCCGTGGGCTTCTAAAAAAAATTAAAAAACACACTTTAATTTACTTAAAATTTAGAATGCTTCTGCAAATGTACCAGTAGTTGCTTAATTTCATAATTTGTTCACCATTTCCTTTCGAAGTTGTTGATTTTATTATTTGTTTCCATATTTGGACCGCTTTAAAAATGTTATTAACAAACTAACGCAATGAGAAAATCACGCTACAAAGTTTTACAAAATTGGGGAAAACGTTTAGCAGTTTTATTCTGAACAATTTATTACACGTGGTTACTGTAAATTTGTGTGTACTTTTTTAATCACAACATTAAAAATAAGTATTTTTAATTTTATCCTCTTTAAGTTTAAAATTTTCTTCGTTGTTTTTTCTTTGATGTCTGACGTTAAAAAGCAATGCTGCCAATTTTTTTTATCAGGACAAAATTTGGCATCACCTTGTTTTGCCCTTTTTTACGCAATACAACCATGCATCATATTCGAACGAATTAGATAATACGATTTTACTTTCGAATCGGAAATTTGTTTCGAAAGGCTTTGCTTTTCGAATCGAATTACGTAATAACCCCCCTGATTTCCACAAGCCAATCTTTCTTGAGCAAATCTTAATATTTGTGCATGAAAGAGCATTACAGACTCCCAGTTATTTTCTTTTTCTCACTACAAAAATTCAAACTTCCGCGAAAAAATTTTCCCTGTGTAAAATAGGCATTTTCTTTTATTTTTAATTTTATTTCAGTTATTTTTTTTAATTTTTTTAACTTTTCTATTTTATTAACGTTTGGTTGAAAATTTGCTATATTTTTTCACCAATTTTAAAAATTTCGAACTAACTAACATTTTCTTTTACCGAGTTGTTTGTATATTTTAGTACAATTTGGAAAAAAATAGCTGCATCAATAAGTTCTGCTTGACTTTAAGTAAATTTTATCAAGATCTAGTCACGAAGTTGATTTTGATTTATATGAAAAATCTAGTAAAAAATTTATTTTGCTTAAAGTCTTGTACTAAGTTACACCGAAATCTATGCACAGTTAGAATATTTTAATTTTCTTAAGTTTTATTTTTTCTTAACATAAAGCAATCATCTAGACTTCTTTTCTTTTAATAATTTCAATTTAGACTTCTTAGCTACTTTGCAAAGACATGGTTGAGCTATTTTATGATTGAATAGTATGTCTGTAGTCAAACCATAATATTGTTAACATAATAATATTGTTGTTACAAGCATATTATTGTATAAATTAATAGTAACATATGTTTATACATCAACATAATTGTGGTTATTTGTTACAATGTTATTATTAATTTACAATTATAATATAATATGACCATATTAAAATGAAATATTATTTTATTATTATAGAATATAATCATAGTATGGTTAAATTAAATAAATATAATAAGATAAAAATATATGTAAGATCAAACGCGTAAGCCTCGTTTGTTTAAACATAACTTTATTTGTTATTAATTCGATATGAGAAATGAATCAATTAATAAATTATTATTTATTGCAAACAAAACTTTTTTCAAGATGGGATACAAGATGTCATCGCTCCGAAAAAAACAAGAGTGTCTTAGTCTCTAGATACATTAAGAGACCTAAGGTATCTCTCGTAATTCTTCTTTAGAAGAATTAAGGTAAGAATCAATAGGGGATTATCTTTCCCGGACTCCAAGTTATTTCTCTCACAAACACTTTTAATATCTGTAGATGTAGGGTTGTCAGAATTTTCTTCGTATGTAGGGTTAATCATGTCTACAATAATTTTGTAATGAATGGTAATGTCTATAAAAATAATATACCGTCTTTGAAATATTAATATTTTGCTAGAAGATCAAGCATTCTGAATAAAAAAATTTGTTTCATAATTTTCCAAACCATCAAAACTCTCCGATTTAAAGACAGATTTAACATATTTTGTAAACATTTTCGTAAACTTTACTGGAGGGATGGCGTCAGATAACGAAGTCGATTTCTGAAGTAATGTAACGTAACGTCTTTTTTGTTCAGGGTAGAGAAAAAGGTATAATTTATTTTCCAATATCAAAACACAAATTGTAACTTTTTCTCTACCCTGAACAAAAAATACATGTTTTTAAATTATCGTCTAAATGGTCTACCAACTAACCTGAATTACCGCTTATATTTAGGTATCGGATACATAAAAAAATTTTTTTAAAACACTTATAAATTCTTATATTTATATATATGTTTATTCATGTACCAGGTATATGTTGTTAGTCTTATTTTTTTTAAACAAAATTGTTTCTACAATGAATTTCTTTGCGTTTTAGTTGGTTTTCAATTTATAAATTCAAAATGTCACCCGTACGTAGTCTTTCTTTATCCTTTAACAATAAAACGGTATTATTAAGTACTTACTTTATTTTTATTGTATTCATTAATTGCTGTGCCCGTCACGTCGTAGGCATCCTGACAATATTTTGTTTAAATAATAAAAATTTATTGTAGAGTTCTGTAAATGTGTTGAAAATAACCCGCTTTCAAAAATGAAAGGTGCTGTCAAGTTTGCAGTACCCTTTTTAAATTGTGTCCTTTCACTACCTTTTCTCTATTTGCTCTTGGAAGTGAGATATTTTTGTGGAAAAAAAGTAACCTATATTTGAACCGAGATGCCAAGGTACCTCCTCACAAAATTTTGTTAAAATTCATCTGGTGGTGTTTCGCGATGGGAACACAGTCAGACACACGGGCAGACAGACAGCAACAGACTAAAATTCTTAAAATTGCTGTTTTGTATTCTATTGTATTGCTATCTGCACCAGCAACAAAATTTTCAAAAAATATTTCATTAACAGAAATGGTCTTGTTACATTTTTTTTATATGTACATATAAGTAGAGATTAAATCAATTTTAAATAAAATTATTTTTCTCACTTTTTCACACTCATACACTTACTCAAAAACTTAGGCATGCACACACACATATAAATCATTTTTATTTTAAAGGAAATCTCAACAAATGACTGGTTAATAATTTTTTTTTTTATGATAGAAGACAATAATAATAAAAAAAATCCTTCAGTATCTAGTAAAACATTAACCTGATTATTTTGCTACCAGTTCAAAGTAACGAACAACAGCAACAAAAGTAACAAGAGCAGTCAGAAAAAAATCCATATTGTCAATACAAACAACAGTAGTTGGTATTAACAATAACAATCTGTGTGTGTGTGTGTGTATGTGAGTAAAATGTGTAATAAAAGTCCCAGCAGTTTACGTGAAGAGATTGTTCGCCTGTTTGTTCACATGTAGTGATGTTCGAAAGCCCTTTACTGGATGGTCAGTTATCACCTTGTGCACTATTGTTCGCTAATGATCTTAAGATTTAATGGTGGTTCCAAAAAAGTAAGAAAGAAAAAAAGTGGAAGCAAAAAAGTTTTTTTCTTAAAAAATAAAATCTGTTTTTTATTTGCGATTTATTTGAGGGTTTAAAAAACAATTTTAGAGAAAAAGAATGGTGTTTGAATTATGAAATGAAATAAATGAAATAAAACGAATCTCTCGTTTTTAGAATTAACTGGTTTGTGATTGAACGGTAAGGTCAGGCCAAGTAAATAACAGAAATTAAGCTTAAGGCTTTTCCCTACACAGAAAAAGTTTTTGCACCAATTACGAGTTTTACTTATCTTTTGGAAAAAAAATTATTTTAATGTTTTGTTAATGCAATTATTCATTTATTTATTATTTTATTTTGTTCTTTCTTAATTAAGTAAATAATTAAATCAATTAAAAAATTAATTAAAATTGTGCTTGAAACTAATTTAAAACCTTTAATTGGGCCAAACATTTTTTCTGTGTAATTTTAGCTTTGGCTATATCCTTTTGATCGTATAGTGCTATAGGTATAAATTAAATTGTTCCAATATTCTCTTGTAAGAAGCAGTAGTCATTTTTGCTGATTCAGAAACCAACTCTACACCCCGGTATGCTCTATAGCACGGTAAGGCAATACATATGAACCAAACCTGTAATTCTGTGATCTGTATTTATCAAAATAGTCTTTATCCTTTCAAAATTTTTCGGCTTTTTGTAGAAAATTAGCTGCTTTTTATTAAAAAAAAAAATTATATTTCTCTTCATCTCGTTCGCTAAGGGCTTTTTTGCAGCTAATTGTCACAAGAATAATTAAAAAAAAAAAATTGTTTTACGGAGTAAAAGCACACAATCTTCGTCTTTTTTTTCTGAGATAACCATGTTCTCAAATCCCTCTTATAAAATCCTCACTCTTACATCATCTTCGATATTTTGGAAAGGCCCAGTCGTTATGTGTAGCACGACATTGATTGCTTTCAGTTCTCCTCCACACTCGTGTTGTGAAAAGTTTTCGACAACTTTTATATTTCGTTGTCTTGTTGATGCGTGTTAATAGTTTACGACACCAATCGCTCTAATTTCACCACCAAACTTTAAAAACTTGAGTGAAAAGATGATACATATGCCTAAAAAACACCAATTGGAGTGATCAGGAAGCTAAAAAATTACCTAAAACGACAGCAAAATTGCAAAAGGTCAAAATTCAAAATATGCAAATTAATAAAAAACACAAATTATTTAAGAGTTACGGAATATATTACCAAAGAAGTCTATGTACGTCAAAATAGAGCTAACTGTGGGCTGAGAATATTAAAAGTCAACAAAATTTCAGATAGATGCGTTACTAAACGGGTTGTTATCTTTAACCTGAAATAAATCCTTATTTATCAGGTTATTTTTTGCTGCAGCAATAGCAGCCAATTTTTTGTTACGTTTCACTTTATAACCTCTGATATTATTTTATTGCAAACATAAATTATTTTCCTTCTTTAAAAAATGCCATAAATTGGGGGATTTACCGTGTTTGATAAGAACCTGCTTTCAATTTTTTCCCTCTCGAGGGGAGATTTTTTAAGTGCCGTGGAAAATAGTATTATTAAGTGTTAGACCCAAAGACCCGCAACCCAAGAGATCTTTTCTACAGCCTTTATATTGACCGTCTAATAAGGTAAGAGATCACTCACATCCCATGGAGACAATAGAGAGCCTCATAGGAATTTTGGACTACGAAACCTCAAGGCAGGATACACACAAAATACGAGTTCCCAAGTCTCATCGTGCAGTTCACAGTAGCTGCATATTCTGATTTCAGTGTTTCCTAATGTATATTAATGGCAACGAAAACTACATTGTACGATAAGCCATCCTATAAGTAGCTTTAAGTTCCTCTTATTGAGTGATAGTAGCCTTTCGGGTGTAAAACGAGATAAAGCGTTAAGACGTTTTGCTTAAGTAAACCCTGCCAGAGTTTTACAATATCAAGAGAACTCTGTCCCCACCCTGGAATCAGTTTTATCCTTAGCATATCCAGTGGATATTCCAAAAACAAGGGATCTAAATTTATAAATCTATGTCGGGTTCCGTAGGTTGGATCATTACAGTGTTCTAGTGTTAAACTGTTGTGGGAACAGAGTCCATTTAGGAATGTCACAGAATGCATGACTACTTCCGAACTTAGTTCAAATCAGGTTAAAGGCTTTTAGAACGGCATGTCTTTCCGACATCAGATGTATTTTATTTGCACCTTTTGGCTTTCTTCTCAAAAATTCTCTGGCACAGATAACGATGGCGTATACTTTTGGCTGAAAGATCGCTGGGTATTTGTTAATGGAAATGGCCCGTTGAAAGTTTGGACAAAGAATGCCGACACGCGCGTCAACATTTTCCTTTTGAGGCCGTTCGAAAACCAAACCTGGTCTGCGCTACATCATTCCACCAAGTCTGGTTGCCCCAACAGAGTCTATCGGGAATAAGGATATAAAAAACCATGTGCATCAGAGGGTCGTTTGAAGGTTAAGAGATGCCCTAAAGGTCGACGAAATATTCGGTAACCGAAAAGCACAAATAAATATAAGTCCCCTTATCATGCTCTCATCTTGGTATATTTCACCGTTCTTGAAAGGTTTATCAGATTTAGACAAATGGAACAGCACACAGAAAAAAATATTTTTACCAATTAAAGGTTTTAATTGGTTTCAGATTAAAATTTAATTAAATAATCAATTTCAATAATTCAATTATTTGTTGAATTAGATTTTTTTGTTCTGCTTTAAACAATTAGTTATTTGAATCTATTACTTCAATTTAAAACTAATTAAAACTTTATTTGATGGAAAAATAATTTTTCTGTACAGAAGATACAAAAATCTTAACTTTATTAAATTTCAGTGAATGTGTCTGACTTTTACCATTTTTTCAAAGATATTTTTGCAGAACAATGCAGATTGTTTTTTGGGCAGATATTACAAAAAGCATTTAAATAGAATTGCGGACATCTAAAATATGGAACTTAAGCAGGATTATAGGATTTTTTTTAAACAAACCTAAAGTTCATTGATTTACATATATCGCACTTGATCAACAAGAGGGTATTAATTCAAAATTTTAAAATTTTCAGTAGAGGTAAAAAACTGTTTGCGGTTACATTTTAAGATAATTTAAAAATCCCATTATATTAATATTATCAAAGTAATTCCCTTTTTATATACGATGTATTTCTGTTTTAACTTTGGTAATTAATCACAATAATAGCTTTTTGGTGATGAAAGGTACTCAAGACACTATCACGACAATCGTCTCATATGTGGGTTTCGAGATGAAAGAGTAATCAGAATACGTTGAAATGTTTACAGTAGATGGATATAAATGTTGTTAGTTGATTTCTTGCAAAAAGTGAAAATTTAAAACTTTTAAGTTAATAACCTCTTGTAGATCAAGTGCAATATGTAAGTCTTAATAAGTCATATCACATATTTTTATTACTTATATATATAATTAAAAATATGTTTGTTACATTTTATAATGTGCACTAACATCCAAATTCTTTCAAAACTGCTGGGATATTGCCTGTTACAGTGTGGGCAAGGAAGCAGCTTGTTTTTGTGTTGCTGTGTCATCGTTAGTTGTGTTGTTATTGACAGATATGACAAGCATACAAACAACATACAAATTCCAACATTATGCAAAAAAATAATTCATATGCACTGCTCTACAAAGATGATACTAAATATGTACGGAAATACGGTGGCACACAGAACGATAATTTGGTGCTCTTTTTTCCTTAGAGTTCAAACTTTTCTGTCTTAAACTAAATGGCATGATCACAACAAGTTTTCCGCAGCAAAAATTCGTTAAAGATTTAATTCCGTCCGTGACTAGGGAATTAATTTTTTTATTTTTTATTAAACTACCCCATTAGAGTGATCCATACTTTTTTCCATAGCCTGTTTTGACAGATCACGCTGTCATGTTATTTTTGTTTCGTATTGTTTGGCATTTCATAATGGAAATGCCGTAATGGAAACGCGTGAATCGCTTCGTTCTATGGGCTCTTGAAAAGTTCCTAGAAGATCAGACGTTTTCAAGACAAATTTTGTTTAGCGATGAGGCCCATTTCTGGCTCAATGGGTATGTAAACAAAGAAAATTGCTGCATTTGGGACGAAGAGCAACCTGAAGAGATTCAAGAGCTGCCGCTTCATCCAGAAAAAACAACGGTGGGCTGGTGGAATCATCGGTCCATATTTCTTTAAAAATTATGCCGGTGCGAACGTAACCGTCACTGGCGACCGTTATCGTGCCATGATAACCGACTCTTTGATGCCTGAAATTGAAACTCGTGATCTCGGCGACATTTGGTTTCAGCCACTTCCCACACATCGCATCAATCAATGGTTTTATTGAGAGAATATTTCGGTGAGCACATCCTTGGGCCGTTCGATTGGCCACCAAGATCGTGTGATATGACACCGTTAGACTTTTTCCTGTGGGGATATGTAAAGTCTAAAGTTTATGCGGACAAACCCGCTTCGATTCAGGCCTTGGAGGAAAACATCACGCGTTTCATCGAAAATTGGACTCAACGGATGGACCATCTGCGACGTAGCAACGGCCAACATTTGATAGACATAATCTTCAAAAAATAAATGCCAAACAATGTACTTTCAAATGATAATAAAAATTCTCCATTAAATTTGAATTTTCTGTGTTTTTTTTTGTTCTTTAAAAAAATAGGGAACCTCGAAATGGATCATCCCTTACATAGGCAAATTAGGAAGGCAGGGGAGTTTAGAGTTTTAATAGAAAATTTAATAACACTATCACCATTGTTGAGTGAGCCTAATATTTTGAGCCTAATATTTTTCAAATTTACTACTAAACAGTCATAGCAATATTGAAAAATTGTGTACTAATCCTGGGTATAATCGGTGGGAAAATAGTATCGTTACTGATAATGCTCTAAATTCGTAATTGGTTGGATACACGATAAACAGTTACATGAGTTAAACAAGCTTACTGAACATAAGCCTACTCATACCATACTATTAGTGAGCCAACCTCTGTTCGTATCATAAACACAATGAGCTGACCGAGTAAAACGAACATTCTATACCAATAAGCTCCATGGTTACTCGTCGAAACACTCGAGAGTTTTTTGTTTAGTAGATGTGTAGAACTTTTGGATAAGTCTTAGTACGTTTTGCCTGTGCTAGTGCTGGATGTGTTTTGTATTTCTTAAGACATGAAGAACTTCAAATGTACTTATGCAATGTTGTTAAAAATTTCGGTGCTTTTTTGTTTCTACCCGTAGAGTCGAAATGTGTTTGTCTTTCACTCAAAGCATAAAACTGCTTGAACTCGCCCGAGTTCATTGTTATTATATTCACCTCCTAGGTTTCAAATATCAGAGAGTCAATACAGCGATTTCTTCAAATCACTAGGTCCCTGTTTCATAGCATCAGGCGACTACAACGCTAAACATACGTTTTGGGGATCGCGCCTGATAACTCCAAAAGGTCGTGTTTTGTTTGACACAATTTCAAAAATGCGTCTGAATGTGATATCGAGTGGACAACCCACCTATTGGCCTACTGATCGACAAAAAATACCGGATGTTATTGATTTTGGCGTGATTAAGGGTATTCCAAGAGAAACCATTAAAGCTGAAGCGTCACTTGAATTATCCTCAGATCATTCACCTACTATCGTCTATATATGGGACAAACAAAACATCATATCACCAATGACTACCACAAGCATTAATTGGTTGATATATAGAAAGTATCTTATTACTCATTGTTCGGAAAACATCCCGCTAAGAACACCTGAAGACGTAGAGCGGAATCGTATTGATTTTGACCAAAACCTCAAATCAGCTGCCCAACATTCAACAATAACCCGACAATTAGGTGGATACAATCTAATTTATTCTGCAGATATCGAACGACTCTTGGCTGAAAAAAGAAAAATTTGTAGAGAATGGCAATCACAGAGATCTCCTCAACTCAAAAGCAGACTTAAAGAATGCACGAACCGGCTAAGAGACATGCTGGAATCTCGAAGAGTAGCATCCCTGAAAAACTATTTGGGAAACTTAGACGCAACTCCTCAATCAGATTATTCGTTATGGCGTGCTTGTAGAAACCTTAAAAGGCCAGTCTTACGTAAGCTTCCCTTGCGAACGTCAGCTGGAGGCTGGGCAAGGAGTGATACCGAAAAAGGATATTTATTTGCTGCACATTTGAAAAAGGTTTTTACCCCAAATATATCGACTGATATAGTTGAGTTGCCAGTTGTCGAGGCTAGTGCTGCAGTACCGATAAGATTTGAATTTGGTGATCTTGAAAAGGCAATAACGGATTTGAACACCAAAAAAGCCCCTGGCGTTGATAAAACCAGTAACAAGATGTTAATTGAGTTGCCCCGTGTAGCTCGCAGAATCGTTCTTTTTATTTTTAATGCCATTTTACGTTTTGAGTACATTCCCACAGATTGGAAGGTGTCCTTGGTTACCATGATTCCTAAACCAGGAAAAGACCACACAAAAATTGAATCATACAGACCTATAAGCCTTTTGTCAAATATGTCAAAGCTGTTTGAGAGGATGTTAATAACTAAGCTTAACCCTATTCTAAGCGACAAAGGATGTATTCCAAACCATCAATTCGGCTTCAGGAAAAAACATAGTACGATCGAACAAACTCACAGGTTAGTCAATGTTGTTAAGAAGACATTTGAAGAGAGAAAATACTGCTCTGCGCTTTTTATCGATGTTTCTCAAGCATTCGATAAGGTATGGCATGAAGGCCTAATATATAAGCTAAAACTGAATTTGCCCGTAAACCTATATAAGCTGCTAGATAGTTATTTAACCGAACGAAAATTTATTGTGAAAGAAGGAGATTTTTTGAGCTCACCCCAGCCAATCGAAGCCGGAGTTCCCCAAGGTAGTATATTGGGGCCCTTTTTATACTTATTGTATACTTCAGACATGCCAACTAGTAACCGAGTTCACACATCGACATTTGCTGACGACACAGCTTTTTTGAGCATTCACGAAAGATCCGAAGTAGCATCACGATATTTACAAGACCACATATCCAATTTAGAAAAATGGTTGAAGAAATGGAGAATAAAAGTTAATGAACAAAAATGTACTCACATAACCTTTACACTGCGTAGAGAATCTTGCCCCCCTATTCGGATAAATAACCAAACGATACCTCAGCTTTCAGATGTCAAATATCTCGGCATACATCTTGACCGGCGCCTTACATGGAAACGGCACATAGAAACAAAGTTAACACAAATGAAGTTGAAAGCAGTCCAACTAAACTGGCTAATTGGCAGAAATTCTACTCTAGCTTTAGATTGCAAACTTTTATTATACAAGTCAATTCTAAAACCAATATGGTGTTATGGCATTCAATTATGGGGCACTGCCTCAGCTACCAACGTAGAAAAAATTCAAAGGCGCCAAAATAAGATTCTACGTATTATTGCATCTGCTCCCTGGTATATAAAAAATTCGAACATCCATAAAGATCTAAACGTGCCATCAGTTAAAGCAGAAATAGCGAAACTTGCCATAAGGTATTTAAAGAAGCTTGAAACTCATCCGAATTCACTGGCCCGTAACATACTAACTGAACCTGGTTACATTCGACTAAGAAGGAGGGACACTGCTTCTCTCATCCGTACATCAGAGGGATAACCCACAAATTACAGTAACCGTGAAACATACATTTTTTTGTCCAGCACTGGTTGGACTTAACAAGTATATTTTTAGACTTAAGATATGAGTAATTATTGATAGTTCAATTATACTGAAGACACAATAAATAAAAATTGCGAAAAAGAAAAAAAAAAAAAAATATTCCACTCATTCAAACTTGTATATCGAAACTCTGCAAACTCATCGCATTTAGCTCGCAGGTCTTTTCGTGCATTATTTATACATATTTTATAGCCACTGTAATTGTCACACAAATTTACAACCAAGCCACCATTACTGGGAGCGGATTAAAAGCTACAAAATAATGGGAAATGAAAAACATATTTGTTAAGTACTCGTTCGTATATTCCATTCACTCACATTAAGGAATCAGAAATAATTTTTCATTATTGTAAATTAAAAAGTTTTAATTTTCACTTTTGGCTTTAAATGAGGAAACGAATCCATTTCGTATAATCAAAGTCAAAACGTAACAGTCGCTGAATTTACATATTTCGAAACAGTGTATCAACAGCATCAAAATGGTAAAATTTTGCATGAATGAAGAAATTTGTTTTGTTATTATTGTTGCTGTTTTTGGCTGTTGCTGTCATAAATCATTTTGTTAAAAACAAATGTTACAAAATATTGTTCATGTTTTTTTTTTTGTTGATTTGTAATTTTTTGTTTGTTTCAGTTTTCATGGCTGCTCATGTTCGAGGGCGGATGTTGAACAGCTTGTACAACTAAACTTATCAATACACAATCAAATGATCAATAAATTTAACAACATGATTTATATAATCGAATATTTAAACTTTAAGCAAAAAATAGCTCAATAACAAAAACTGAATTAAAAGGCCAAACAAAAAATTGTTGTATAGAGAAAACTAATTAAGAAGTTGCTGCTGAAATATGTACGAGTATGTACATAGTGATGATGCACTTGTGTTTTTTATGTTGCTACAAAAAATAAATGTCCATTTCCTTTTTGTCAACTCTATGATAATTTATTTCCTTTTAAGTTTTTTTATTTTGTTGTTTCATGCTTATGCAGTCATTAGGCTCAGTAATTTAGAAATAATGTGTTTTTTTGTAATTAGAATATTAATTAAGAGAAATTCTTTGAGTTTATTTTTATTGAAGAACTGTATGAGTAAAAAAAAACGAAGCTCAAAAGACGCTCAATATAATATTTAATTGAATTCATGTCTGTTCATTACTTACGGGTAACGATGAGTGGACATTAATAAACATCGAAGATCAACGAGCTAAATGCGATGAGCTTGCAGAGCGTCCATAAATATTTTTATTATTAATGTAGGGGGGATAAAAAGGAAGCAGACCACTTCCATAATGGATCGCTTTTCGACCCCCTCCGTCCTCTGTTATTACCGGCAACCGAAATGTAATTTTCATAGAGTCACGAGCTACAACCAGCTTTTAATCTTGACTTTAGTGATTTGAGCTTGTCGACTGGTAACTGTCGGCCTTTTTTCTCATTACGCAGTCTCTAGTAATTGCTAGCATTTGTTTAAGGCTCAGGTTCCCCATGGCATCCACATTTAACAGGCTTCTATCAGTGGTCCTGAGCTTATGCTAGCCAGTGCTGGACATTCACACACAATGTGCGCTGTCGTCTCAGCCTCTTTCCTTTCCCCGTCTCCTCTACTGCCTCTGGCGCTCACTTTTAGGCATGAGCTGTAGAGAACGTTTTGAGGTGCCTGCCTCCGAGGAGGATTTACCTAAGCCCACAGGGCCAGGTGCATCCTATTCATCCACATTTACCTTTATAGCCGCAGGAGTATTTTCTTATAATGACCTTTGCACCCCTTGCGAGTTTTCTTTGTCATTCTCTTTCGATAGCCTCCCTTGGCCAGTGGAAAGTGGATTTACTAAAGGGATTTACCTCACCACCTTACGAGTGCGGCTTCCTTGTGCATCCCTATCTAAATATCCCGGTTCAAGGCCATAGGAGAATTAGAGTAATCTCTAATTCTGTTCACCCCTTGCGAGGCGTTCCTGTGCAACCCTTCTGAACTCTTCCCTAAGCCATTATTGGAGAAAATGATTTCAACCCACACAGAGCTCCTTATGTGTGAGTAAGTTTACAATGAAACTGGAGGCCGACCGCTATTCAGAGTTCGCATACTAAACGCCAAGCACCCTCTTGACCACGCATCCCTGGCGTATGCTGTTCCACCGTGGATTAGGAGAGCTGTTAACGACTAGTCCTCTTTAACCACTAACTAGTCATTTAGGTTCTCGGTACAGCTACCAACCACCTTAACCTTACAAGTGTTGTGCTCAACAGTTACCAACACTTTCGTAGCAGTTAAGCTCAACAGCTTACCGTCCTATGAACGTTTTTTTATTATCGAATTAATTATTTACAAGTTTAAATATAAAAATTTTCTCATAAAAAATCATTATTTTTTGTTTTATCACCCCTGCATATACGAAAAGTAATTTATATTTTCATCTAATAAATAAAATAACGGGTGGTTCAAAAACAAACGTTTTTTTATCAATTAAATAAATTCACCTAAAATTAATTTATGTTGGTGTATTATGGCTTTATTAAAAAGAATAAATAAATAAATAATTTCATAATTTATGGAACACGATTTGTGACTGTCGCAATTCGCTTTGCGGTAGCTTATTTTGTCAGGCCAATTTTGTAAGACTTTGTTGGCGACTTGACCCCTTTAGACTTTTTCATGTGGAGTTTCGTGCAGGCAACAAGTCATTTGCGATATAGAAATAAGTCATTCTGTATATCTATATGTATATATTCTGTATATCTGTATGTATATAGATATACAGAATGACTTATTTCTATATCGCAAATGACTTGTTTCCTGCACGAAACTCCACATGAAAAAGTCTAAAGGGGTCAAGTCGCAGGTCCGTGGTGATCAATTGACATGGGCGAGCCGGCTGATAACACGATTACCGAACTTGGTACGCAAAAGATCGATTGTTTAGTGAGCTTTGTGCCGTGGAGCGCCATCATGCTGCTGAAACCAGAGATTTTAGGCCATAAAAGGTTCATAATTATGCCTGCGTAGCGATCGGCGGTTACTAATATTTCGTTATAAATAGCATTTTCGAAAAACGGCCAAAATTTTACTCTTTGTGGAATCCTGGATCCACAGTGTGGATGCATAAACTTCTCGATGCGGCAATTTTGTTAGTTAGTTAGTGATGATGTTAGATAGTTTGTGATATTTCCCAACGTGATTCAAGCGTAAAGCGACTCATATTCATCCAGGGAATTAGGATACTGACTGACAATCAAAATTTAGGACAAAAAAAATTTGTCAGTTTCTGTGTATTTTGAACACCCTGTATATTATTTTTCATATCTTTGGTTGTACATACATTTTTTGATAACAAATTTCGCTTAGTTTTTGATAGTTTTCTTTTTATCAGCAAAGTAGTGAGAGGAGTGAGTGCAACCAAAGTTACACAGTCATAATAAGATGATAAAGATGACCTTAATTACGCTTTAATGACTGTCTTATTTATGTATTTTCCGTTGTACTTGCAAACTCCATTTTCTCAGCAGTTGTCTTCTTGTTATGACTCTGTAATAAAATAATAATTTTTAATGTTGCTTTCCTATAAAAAATAGCAAAACCAAAAATAAAAATGAAGTAGAAGAAATGAAAAGGATTTTCCGTTTTATTATTAAGAAACTTTTATAGTTAATTAGCCATGGTTTATTAATGCAAAAGTGCTTAAATATGTCTAGGATATGGAAAATAATTTTTAGCGATGATATTTCTACTTACTCTTCATGCCGTATAGGACCGATTAAAAATACGTTTAGGTTTTAAAAAATACAGATTTGTTGTATGCACAATGCAAATTTTTTTAAACATAAGAGTAGTGTGCGATACACACAAGTAACAACTAATTGTAACAAGTTTTTAAACCTTCGCGTAGTAATTCGTTCCTATATAAGGAGTGGGTAAAATTAGAGAAGATATTCTAGGCCTTTGATGTATGTATATTGATTTAATCAGGAAAAACCAAAAGTTTGCAGAATATCAGGTATAAGGAAATTAAAAAAGTGCTTAATTTGCCAAAAACTTTACCCAAAGATATCGAAACTTTTTCATAGTTTTTTTTCGATACTGTTTTAATTTTCTTCTATTGTTTTTGTATTTAATCAGAGCAAGGATACTTGTTATTGTTTTGTATCCTTTTAGTAAAAGTGGCTGTCGCTTTTTTTAAAATATTTTCATAGACAAAGGTGCCGAATTAGACCCGTTTTTGATAATAAAAACCTGTTCTATAAAATAATCACCCCTATTCTATTTGCCGTCGTCGTTTTGTGTCGACGGGTGTAAATTGTTAAACCCTTTGTCGACATTAATATTTTATTTATTGATAACTGCGTCGTCGACGATTTTGACCTCTTGTTTAGCTTAAACGACTGAAGTACCACGAAATTCAACATGGGAAAGATTTAAATAATAAGTTTGAATCAGTTCGGAAAATAAGTTGAAGAAATGGAGATTATAAAAATTAACAATACTTTGACTACAGGTCTGACGAGACTTGAAATTTGATACCTTCACTTAGTCTATACAATATAATAAAATAGTAACTCATTTCCTGTCTGTCTGCCTGTCTGTCTGTCTCTCTTTTTGTGTTCTCATCACCTAAAAATTACTAGATGGATTTTAACAAAATTTTATGAGGAGGTACCTTAGCATCCTGATTCCAATATATGATAAAAAAATATCTTATTTCCAAGAGAAAGTAGAGAAAAAGCAGTAAAAGTGCGACCATTTTTTACCGATTTAAAGGTACTGCATACTGTAAAGCATTAAACACATAGACAACAGCGGCTACACACCTACACGACAACTAATGACATTGGCTACAAATGTCGCCGTGTAGTCAGCTACTGAATTATATTGAAGACGACAGCTACATACATCAAACCTATGAAAATGTGGTAGAAATACATATTTTTTCTGTACAAAAAAAAATTATTTTTCAAAAATACTTTTATCATATCAAAACAAATAAATATATTTGCTCAAAATCTTTTAAGTGTGTATGAATTTTTTTTTTAATTTTGTAACATTTTCTTTTGTTGAATAAAATAGAATTGTCGCAAACAAAAATAGAAATTAGCCTAAGTTGGCTACAGCCACAACGGTGGTTATGAAGCTATGATGTCGTCAAAATAATCGTCTGCATATAAACGTGTGTATTTTAATTTTGACAGGTATTAGTCGGTATCCTGCTTTCGTCTAAGTGCTTAATGCTTAAGGTATATTTTAAGCAATGTACCGCAACAGATGGCGCTGCTTTAAATTAATGAGTAAGTCATTTCCTGTCTGTCTTCTACAGAAATTTACCAGTTAGTTTTAGATTTTTAGAATTTTATCCAGGGATGGGTACCTTTATGTAAAGTAAATACGTAAGAGTCTTAAAATTTGGAGTGGCAAAATTGAACAACATATTGTCACGACACACACAAAATGTGTGTGGGCACAGCTAGTTACTTATAACAAGATGTAAAGGTAAGAGTAATGGTCTCAATAGTGATATATATGGGATGGGCACCTTTATATATAGTTAGTACATACATATGTATACCATATCTAAAGCACTATAAAAGTAAGAGTCTTAAAAATTTGGTGTGGATTACGCTGACGAAGTAACGGGCACAGCTAGTTGTGAATAAAATCAAGATTTGTGCATCGATTTTGATTCAATATAGCCTGTTTGATTTGTATTATATCTATGTTTATGAATAATGACAAATTAAAGGTTTTAGTTGGTTTCAGGTTAAAATTTAATTAAAAAAATAATTGCTTCAATTATTTGTTTAAATAGGATTTTTTTGTTCTGTTTTAAACAAATATATATTTGAATCAACTAAAAACTTAATTGAATATTAATTTAAAACTAATTAAAACATTTAATTGGTGCAAACATTCTTCGCACAGTACAATAAATTCGTCGCCTAAAATTCGTTGCGTACATTCGTCGACCATAACACAATACGAACGACTACGAACAAAATTTAAATAAGGGACAAAACTTTACCAGATCTCTGGACATTCATTGTTCTTCACTTTCTCAATGATAGTTTCACTGTTATGTATATATATATATATTATATGTTATATAAATTATAATAAAATTATAGCAAATCTCATAAATAAATTAATTTACGAATAAAATATTGTTTACATTTAGCAGCTAATAGTGTGAACATATTTCAAGAGAAAAAAAACACAAGTAAAAAGAAGAAATATTAACAAGAAATAATTGTTGACGCCCTGGTTAAGTGCATTTTCATAATCACAAATGTATTTTATTTTTTCGGAACGAAAAATTCGTGTTCGTCCCAGTTGTGTTTATAGTATTAAATGATTAAAATTATTTTTTAAAGATATTTCTTACCTGTGTCTAAAAATCGCCCAAAAATGCATTAATTAAAACGGAAAAAGTAAAAAAATTAACTTTCTAACTCTTGCTGAAGTTAAGAAAATTTTCTTTAAAGCAAAAATAAAATCATATGCATAAAACATGAATTTTTCTACTCTATAGCAGAGCTGAGCAGACAGTTATCTAACTGTCTCCAAAATAATATTAATCTCTTATATTTTTGTCACTGTGGCATTAGTGACAATAATGCCAATAACTTGTCAGATACATATAGTAAATATGTTACTGAATCTTTGTACTTGCAGTGATTGTATTCACATTTATATTTTATTTACAATGTACACCGTTTTTTTTATTTTGAAAAAAACTAACTCAAAATAAATGTAAACCAATTCAGAAGAATGAAGGTCGCAAAGATCAATAGGCCTTTTAAGGGGTCCTTTAAACGAAACATTAACACATTTTCGGCAGCTGGTCGAAATATCGACCAGTGAATTTATTTATTTATTAATTTATATATTTAACAAATGTCTATGGATGTTAAATCCTGACAGGGAGTTAAAACAACATACATAAGTACATACAAACATAACAAAAAATGACAGAAAGTTATTAATTGTTTAACAAAATGATAATTTTTATTTAACAATATTTACATTTAAAGAAAAATTTACAATTTTGTAAAATTTAAGTGCTAGCATCTCTAAATGTAGAGACGGACGCTGAGGAACATTAAATGTCATGTTGTCCAGGAAATTAGAAAAAAAGATTTACCATTTATTAAGTTAAAAAGAAACGATACACATAACATAGTCCTCTTCATTGGCAGTAACAGTAAGGCCGTACTGGCCTTACTGTTATAAAACTTATTTTTGTTTTCCATACTTAACCAATTTTCGATTATAAACAAAATATTGCCAAACATTATACACCTTTTTATACACCCAATTTCTAAAAGTAGTTGTTTTACTTATAAGTATACTTAGAGTATTATAAGTGCTTTTCCATACTTGTAAGTATTAGGTAGTTATAAGTATGGGTATGACAGATACCCATCACATTATCTACCTACAAACAGTTGTACTCATACATGCATTACGTATACATTTTTAAGTTCGTTGTGTATAAATAAAGTTTGTAATGAGTATTGAGTACATTCATACTTATTTCACTGCAAATGAGTATGTGTAGGTATTTTCTGTGTTATAAGTATAGGTATAACTAATACCTAAAAATATGTGTAAATACTTAACTACATTTATTTTATAAGTACTTTATGTCAGTGTCTGCTCTGTAGTATGGAGGAAAATATCTAAAATTAAGTTGGATTATGGGATCCCAAATTTTATTCCAAATTATTTGACATAGTGCTTTCACACAACACACTTTCTCATAATATTAAAGTTTTTATTTTTTATTTTATTAAACACTAGCTGTGTCCATATACGTTGTGTAAGATTTTGCTTTGAAGATTTTGTAAGATTTTGCTTTGAAAGTAATCCACACCAAATTTTAAGACTCCTGTACTGCTTCACGTATACGTATTAACTTTATATAAAGTTACCCATCCCTGGATAAAATTCGAAAACTTGTATAAAATTCTAATAATTGTTGTTAAGCTCTGTAAAAGGTGTTTAACATATTTTAATAACAATGGAATTCCACAAAGTAAAAATACAAATCAAATACAAATTATATTCAATTGGCTATTTGGCAGTAAGTAGTTCATATCTTTTGTCATTATTTTAAAGCAGCGCCGTCTGTTGTGCAACTGTGTTTAAAATATCCCACTTTGAATTTTTATTTTATCATTTTAAAACAGCGCCATCTGTTGCTCAACCGTTTTTAAAATATCCCGTTTTCAATTCATATTTTGTCATTATTTTAAAACAGGTCCATCGGCTGATGATGCCTTAAAATATGCCTTAAGGTATGCAGTATCTTAAAATCGATAAAAAACGGAGTACTTTCACTGCTTTTTCTCCACTTTCTCTTGGAAATAGATATTTTTGCGTAAACAATTATTCAATATGGGAATCAGGATGCTAAGGTACCTCCTTACAAAATTATGTTAAAATCCATCCAGTAGTTTTTACGTGATCCGAACATGTACATAAAGACAGAAAGACATTCAGAAAATGAGTTACTGTTTTATTATATGTATAGATCGGAGTTTTTTATTTCTATATTAAACTGTGCTTCTGCCTAGTCCAGGTGATGATAGGCAATAGAGGGTCGTTTCATTTAAGGCCTTTTCCTTAGCTTTTTGCAGGCATCTGCGAAAATAAAATATAGTCTACTATAAGATCCACTTTTATAAAAATTATTAAAATTAAAAACAATGTCCAAAAAATGTTTATTAATCAAGAAAAATAAAACGAACTTAAAAATTTAGTTAAAAATTATTCGTTCGATTACAATTAAATAGTTCAACTAAAAAAAATTAACTAAAATATTATGTTTGTGTGTTATATTTTATTTTCACGCATACCTAAGTTTTGTAGAAAAACAATCTATCTCAGTGTATGCGACACAATGAACAGTTCCTTAGTTCCTTTAATGCGTATGTTGCCTTCTTTATATAGTTAATACTCGCTGCTACTTTAACATGTGATGCGAAATAAGAAATGTTTTCTGCACACTTTAGCACAGTGAAAAGTATTATACACTTGAAAAAAAAAAACACATTTTTCTGTTTGTCATTTAAGAAAATATACACTCGTAGTTACTAAGCCAAATATAAACGCAGATAAATGCAAAATTGCAACTACTTCTGCATACAAAAATATATACGAGGGATAGATAGACTAAGGAGTGCAGTTTTAGATATTTCAATTTATATCTGTTAACGGATACACAAATTTTTGCAGTCTGATTAGTTCTTTTTTTTTTGGTAATTTAAAAATATTTCTTCATGTTTTCCCAACTTTTTTATTTTTTTTTTAATTCTTAGAAAATAATCCTTTATGTAGTCCACCCCACATGTTACACTTCAATATGACACTTAACTTTGTACTTTTCCTTTGTGTGATATTTCTTTTTTAGTTTGCTTAACTCACCAAAAATATTTACTATTTATATGATTTAAGTGAATAATGCACATTTAAAAAAAAAAAGAAAAAAACTTCTTTCCAAATCAACATGATGCAGTAGTATTTTCTTCTTAAATTTCAAATATATTTTTTTATATTTTTTTAATATTTTTTTTATATTTTTTATGTTATTTTAAAACGTACTTTAAAAAAAAGTAATTTTTTCCAATGCACTTTTTTATGGTCCTTTTTACGGTTCCGTAACCAAAGGGTAAAAACGTACCCTATTGTGTTCGCTACAATGTCTGTCAGGGCCTTCTATCTCTGCAACCGAAAGTGGTAGACAGGAGGTATATTACTATGGCTGCTATAGCAACGAATACTAAAACTTATAGGGTGTTCCGAAAGTGACGTGTTATTCGCATATATGTTTGTCCATATTTCTTGGACTGTAAGAAACAGGCACTTAAAATGTACACGTAGTACAAATATAAAAATAAACCTAAAAATTATAGGGTGATCCGTCAGTTACGTAATTTTTAACTTTTAGTAAAAATTAAAGGGCGTTCGTACAGTGACATGATTTGCCTTATTTTTTGAACCGTAATGTGTTGCCTCAGCCACTATAATAATTACTAAAAATTAAAGGGTGTTCCGACAGTGACATGCTTTTGACGTATATGGTCATATTCTTTTAAACTGTAATAGTAGACACTTGATATTTTCATAGAAAGTGTATTACCAAGCCGCCATAATAACAATTACTAAAATTTAAATGGTGTCCGATAGTGACGTAATTTTCGCGAATGTGACTTAAATTTTTTAATCGTAAATTTATACAGAGTGTGTAAAATTATGTCCGCTATAGCAAAAAATATAGAAAATTAAAACTAAAGGGTGTTGCGAAAGCGACACACATTAACCTATGTAGCCTTATTATTGAACCATAATAGGTGCACAATTTAAATCCTCACAGAGTATATATAAATTTGTCCCCTTTAACAAGAACAAAAGTAAAACCAAAAATTGAAGGGTGCTTCGATAGTGACACAGTTTTGCATATAATACCTTTTATATATTTGAAGTGTAATAGTCTTAATTTTTACAGATTATATCTTACAATATCTTCTGTAACAACAAGTAAGGAATATAAAATTAATAAAAATTAAAAGGTGTTCCTTATATGTATGTCGCGATTTGGAGAAATTCTACCTAGTTTTTTAAACGTTATATGCACACACTTGATATTTACACAGGTATTAAGAACTCTACCCTTAGAAGTGAAAAAATTAAAACTTCTTTTTTTAAAATTATATATTGAAGATAGGAGCTAGGAGGCCTACATAAGTGAGACTGACTCGTACTTGACTGATAGTAGGATCTCCATGTAATGTGGAAAGAGAAAAGCATGAAATCTGTAAAGAAGTAGAAATGTCTTATGAATAAGTTTTTTTTTATTTCCCTGTAACATTCTATACAGCCAAAAGGTTCCACCTAATAAGTAGGCAATTAAAGGAACTATCAAAACATTTGGAGACTTTTCAAATAAAAACAAGGCAGGTGTTGTCGATGAAATTTGTATAATCAAAGTCTGGTTTATACTTGGCAAACAGCATTTTTAGAGTTCCGTACCCAAAGGGTAAAAACGTAACCCTATTGTTTTTGCTACAATGTCTGTCCGTCTGTCCGTCCGTCTGTCAGCACCTTTTATCTATGAAACCGTAAGAGGTAGACTATTGAAATTTTCACAGAAATTGTATAACTGTTGCCGCTGTAGCAAAAAATATGAAAACTTATAGGGTGTTCCGATAGAGAAGTGTTATTCACGTGTATGTGTTTATTTCTTGAACTGTAGGAGGCAAGGCATACACTTAAAATTTACAAATAGTATTAAAACTTAGTCCGCTATGTAAACAAGTATAAAAAAATCAACCTAAAAATTAAAGGATGTTCCGATAGTGACGTGATTTACATGTATATGACCTAATTTTGAACGATAATAGGTAGACTCTTAAAATTTTCACAGTGGTGGGTGTGGGCGCTATAGCAACATATACTAAAACTTATAGGGTGTTCCGAAAGTGATGTGGTATTTGAGTTTATCTTTATAAATTGAGCTATAGGAGAAAACCACTTACTTATTTATATTAAAGGGTGTCCCGATAGTGACGTGATTTGCATGTATATGGCATTAGTGTTGAATCTTAATAGATAGACTCTTAAAATTTATATTGTAGATTACTATGGACTCTATAACAAATAGTAAAAAATAACGGCTTTTCTGACAGTGACGTGATTTGCACGAATATGACCTTATTTTAATAATATAACTAGCTATCCCCGGTGCGCTTTGCTGCAATCATCCACAAAAAATACAATAAACACTTGGAAGAAAAGTATGACTAACGCGAAAACGTACGCAATTCTCAAGTCAAAAATGTTCCCACCCAACCTGTTTTTTACTAGACTATACGTATTAACACGAACACAATTTTTTACTTTCACTGGGATGTGCCACTCCCAGTATTCTTATCCAGTCTGTATTTTGATAAACTATGCACTATGAGGGTTACTTGTGCAAAGTTTCAAGACTATACCTAATGTATTTCTCTAGGTAGGCGATAATAATTTTTCACTTTGTATAGGAGGTACCACGCCCTTCATTTATATTCAGTCTGTGTATCTCTACACAATGTATCTTAATATGGGGGTTACTGATGCGAAATTCCAAAGCGCTACCTATTGCAGTTCTCTAGATACAGGATAATAATTTTTTATTTTGTATGGGGGTACCACGCTCACTGTCCCAATTCAGCCTATGTTTTTCTAGAGTATACGCATGGTTATGGGGTTTACTTGTACCCACTTTGAAGACCATACCTATTATAGCTCTCTATATACACAACAGTAATTTTTCATTTTGCATGGGAGGTACCACGCCCACTGCCCCAATTCATTCTGCATTTTGGCAGACTATGCGCCATAGCACAAAGGCTACTCTTCCAAAAGTTTCAAGACGCTATCTGTTGCAGTTCGCCAGGAACACGATAATAATTTTTCACTTTGTATGGGAGGTACAACGCCAACTATTCCAGCTATAACTCATGAACCATACATATACCTTTTATACCTAAAAACCTTGGTATTGACGTCACCTTTCATATAAAATTTGCAGAAACAAAATCGGTTCACGCATTCTAAGAACATCAATTACTAACACAATGCAACTTATTTTTATCTATATAATTAATAGGCAAACACGTTTTTTGTAATCCCTTTTACGTTCGTAATACTGCACCGATTTTGGAAAGACTTATATGGTTTTAAAGCTTTTTCATCACAGATGTACACAATCTTAATTTTATTTAAATCGGTTCAGTACTTTAGGAGTAACACGTCTATAAAATTCTTACTAACACCAATAAACAAATATGTATGTATGTATGTATGTATATACAAGAGAAACACGTGCGTTTTCGTGTTTAAGCATGGCCATACTTTTTCTTCCAAGTGTTTATTTTATTAAAAAGGGGCAACGAAGCGCACCAAAGATATCTAGAATATATAGATATATGCAATAGGTAGACTCTTATAATTTGTTTAGAAGATGTGTCGCCACGGCCGCTATGAAAATTACTAAAAATAAAAGGGTATTCCAATAGCGACATGTTTTCCACGTATATTGCCTTATTTTTTAAATCGAATAGGTAGACTATTGCTATATTTGCAGATAGAAAATGACCGCTATAACAAATAATAAACTTAAAGGGTGTTCCGAATGTGATATAGTTAGGATGTATATGACTTTATTTTTTGAGCCGTAAAAGGTAGACTCTCGAAGTTTTTACAGTAGATGTTTTTCAGTAACAGTAACATGTTTTTCACGTATATTACCTTATTTTTTGAACCGCAATAGATAGCTTCCTGATATTAATAAAAAATTTACGCAGATTATATTTTACAATATCTACTGTATAATCTACTGTGACAAGTAACGAAAATAAATTTAAATAAAAAAAGGGTGTGTCCTAAATGTCGCGAATTTGAGGAATTTAGTCTTCTCTTCTTCGGTTATAGGCAGATAAGAGATTTTTCAATAAGCATATTGTAGTTTTTAATACGATCTTACTTTTCTAAAGGACTTTGCTTTAAATGTTTTTTAAAAAATACTTGAAATATGATTTAAAGCTAAAGGCCAGTACGCAGCTCGCCTGAATTTCAGTTTCCCATAAGAAGTATGTGTAAAAAAAACAAACTGAATTTCAGGTTTGAAAATTTTCAGTCAACTTTCCGTTTGGCAGTACGCAGCTAAAAAGAAAACTAAACGGAATTTTCGACTATTACAGGGATGTTCTAACAAAAAGTGTAGACTTTTTTTCTTTAGCTGAAACAAAAATTAATGTTCAGGCAATTGTTTGGTAACGGAATTTATGACATTTCATGTTTTTTATACATTTAAAATATTTTTTGTTCATTTCTGTATTGATATAATGTTATTGTGTACAATAAACAATAAAATTTAAAAAACACGACTACATGATTTTTATTTCTACAATCGACCACATGATGAATTTTACTTTTGTAGAAATAAAGGCAAAAAAATCAAAACTGAAATTTCGTAGAGCTGCGTACTGGGCTTAAAAATGTAGGCAAATATTACTTTTGTTCTTAAGTATATTTTTTTCAAACATTCTGAAAAAAATAAAATGCACTATTTTCAAGTTGCAATTTCTCTATTCAGAGCAATTTTTGGTTAAGAGCCACTAATTTAAAACAGAGCTTTAAAAATATGTTATAACATATGATTTTTTCTTAAAGAAAAGATCTAAAGCGGTTTTTCAAATGTGGCTCTTATTAGCCACTTTAACTTTGCGCGGTACGTATACGTGTTAAATTTAATATAAAAAGCCTTAAATGACTCATACGTCCCCAGGTGGTTATAAACTGAAATAATAATTTTATTTTATCTCTAATGTAACTTTCTACATTTATATGGTTAATAATTTCCATAATGTTCATAAATCACTTTAATAATGTGAGATTTTCTATACATTAAATTTATTTGTGCAAATCCCTTACAAAAACAAAATAACCTGATGATCCCTAAACACACACTATTGAAATAACAAACCAAAAAAATGTATTTTAATATTTATTTATCTATTAAATTTGTTACATTCCCCAGCGCTTTTTTCGCATAAAAATAAATTACATATTTTTAATCTGACCACTGGAAAATCATAAATATTTACCGGGATTTAAATTATTTATAAACTAATCATTGATTTATGCATTTACACAAGTAACGCTGAACGTAGAAATTATTTATAAAATATCTATCTATTAATTTTTAGCATTGTTTTTTTTCGTTTCAGGTAATTTCAGGTATCATACGAAAATAATTGGAAGTTGTTAACGATTTTTTAGGATGTAAGTAAATAATTTTGTTTATGAAAACTCTGTATTGACAGTATTAAGAGGATTTAAAATCAAGATTGTGTTTTTAAAATATTTATAATTCAGGCCTTCTAACATTCTAGAAAATTAAAAAAAAACTCAGGGGTTCTGTTGTAATAGGGATACCGAAGCAGACCGCTAGCTTAATGGGTCCCTTTTCGACTTCGTTTCTCAATGATTTCAGGTATTCGACTGGAAATTTACAAATACCTTACTTTCATTGAGTCTCGTGCTGTCGCTAGCCTTTTATTCTCGGCTGTAGTAATTTCAGACTGACGACTGATACCTGCCGACATTCTTTCTTATCACAGATTCTATCGTAGTTGATAACATTTGCTAAAGGATAAGGTCTTTACAGCATCTCCATTTTTTACATGTGTCTGCCCGTGGTCCAAAAACTTTTTATGTTAGTCTCATTCCCAGGCACATTCTGCAAGTATCGTCTAATCTCTATTTTTAACTTGGCCAGATAATACTTGAGAGTTCGTCACCTGTCTCTAACACAGTTAGCCATTATTAGGCATTCAGATTATATTCAAGCTCCTTTTTGGTATTAGTGCCAGCTTGTAGTGAAAAATTCCAGAGGCTTTGGTAGGAATCGAACCCACAACCCCTGGACTGATAGACTAGCACAATACCTACTAGCCCACCGAGGCACGTCCAGTAAATCTCACCAAACAGCTTTAAATTAAATGTAGGCGTGGCCGTACATCAAGCAATGATAAATATCGTACAGGCCATTGAATTTAGAAAATTATGGTATTCTATTCAGTTGTTTATGCCGAACGCATGTTAAAAAGGGGAAAAGAACTGACAAATTACTTGTAACATAACTAGTGCTTAAGTGATAGGAACCGATTCGAGTTCTGACACTTTAACATGGCTAGAGGACACCGATACGACACTCTGTGGTAGGTGCTAGTACTAACCTTAACGTGTTTGTTCAATGCCAGTTACTATAAATACTTAAATCTTAAATACTAATATTTAAATCTTAAATACTAATATTTAAATCTTAAATACTAATATTTAAGATTTATAAAGGGTGTTTTTTATAGAGGTATAGAACTTTAAGTTGCAATAAAACAATGATGGATTATTCGATTGATATGCATTTTATTTATCCGAAAGATAATCTTGTAGCATTACATTTTAAATATGATTTCTGGCAGATGACCGCCACGGCTGGCGCGGATGTAGTCCAATCTGCACGTCCAATTTTCGATGACGTTTTCCAACATTTGTGGCCATATATCGGCAATAACACGGCGAATGTTATCTTAAAAATGGTCAAGCGTTTGTGGCTTATCCGCATAGACCAATGATTTTACATAGCCCCACAGAAAGTAGTCTAGCGGTGTTAAATCACAAGATCTTGGAGGCCAATTCACAGGTCAAAAAGTGAAATTAGGCGGTCACCAAACGTGTCTTTCAATAAATCTATTGTGGCACAAGCTGTGTGATATGTTGCGCCGTCTTGTTGAAACCATATCTCCTGGACATCATGGTTATTCAATTCAGGAATGAAAAAGTCAGTAATCATGGCTCTATACCGATCACCATTGACTGTAACGTTCTGGCCACCAACGGTAATCTCGCAAAATTGCACTATTTGCAAGCGTTGTTCAGGCGTGAAGGTATTCATGATGAATTGCCAAACCAAACTGAGAATAAATCACTTGTCAGCTGTTAAATCGGTCGCCATCTTGAAAAGTAATGCTAACTTAAAGTTCTATACCTCTATAAAAAACACCCTATACCTACACCAAATGAGTATTAATTAAGTAACACTAAATACACTAAAATCTAGATAGATATTTTGGTTCATACGATTTTCTGCTCGTGTTTCTGCCTATTCGTCACATTGTACAGTGCACTGTGAGGCAGAATCAAAGTTTTTTTGTAAATATATCAAACATATTTAAACTATTGTTTCGAAAGCGACATTATTTAACATTTATTAAGAAGTTGCAAATACATTTAAAACACTTAACATAAAAAATAAGTAATTCGCACGCAAGGTGGTGGAAATCCCATATCAACACTTAAACTTATTAACTTCTCTTCTATGTACATGCAAAATTTGCAACAAATCACTAGAAGAATGATAGAAGACAAGATTACGGCATGAGTATGTTTTCCCGTTAGATCACGTACTTCGGCTAATGTAAGATTGCCAAGTCTGTAATCAACAAATTTCTTTAAATCAGTACGTACAAATTAAGGTAAGTAATAGGCAAAAATTGGGAACCCTGCTAATAAACTATCGTAATTTATATTAAAAATTCTCATAATTTATATTTATGTATATTTTCCATCAAAATTATTAGCCAATACGAAGACAGTTTCGTGACGGCATTAGGCCGACATGCCCATAAAATATAAATTTTTTTTCGGGATGACGCAATATTGTCTTCTCTGATTCTTGAACGAATCATTAGTTAAGCAATAGCCAATTTATATTCTATATATATTGATTCGGCCTAAAACTAACTATATTCTCGTACGTTAAAACTAAAAAAAAGTAAAAATATTAAATATGCAACAAAATTTTCATAAGTTAAAAGATTCAAATGAAATTGTAGTCTGTGAATATGTACTTGGTCAACGAAAATCAAATGGCCAAAAAGGTAAAGGAAATACCGAAATTCCCAAATAAAAGAAGAAAACTCCCAAATTTTCATTTTTTTTTAGTATTTTGCCCATTAAGTTCACATATGGACTAGTCATCATTAAATACTTTCAGCAATTATTGGGAATATACATAGCTTCTTTTTACCAGTCTTCTTTTCCCGATCCATGCTTTGGGATTTTAGAACATGTAGGCAGGCTAAAGTCAAAATTACGATGTCGAATAGGTCTTTTACAAGGATAATCAATTTTATAGGATATAAAATTTCTATATAATCCTTAAAACATTTTTTTTATTAAAAAGGATTGATGGCTCTTTCTTAAGGCTAGAATACAAAAATTCAATTATTTTGGTATTTTTAAATTGAAAATACTTTTTTTTATACAGAAAATTGAAATTTTTCCACAATATTTTAAAGTTTGCTCGCTAACTACAAGAAAAATTTTAAGAAAATTTTCTAAAAATTGCACTTAATATTTTTAAAAGTCTTGACCAGGGTATCGAAAAATTAAAAAAAAAATTACCCTAAAGCATTAAACACATAGACGACAGCAGGATACCGACTACAACCTGTCAAAATTAAAATACACACGTTTATATGCAGATGATTATTTTGACGACATCATAACTACATGGCTAATCGACCACCGTTGTGGCTGTAGCTAACTTAGGCTAATTTATATTTTTGTTTGCGACAATTCTATTTTATTCAATAGAAGAAAATGTCACAAAATTAAAAATACAAGAAGTTTTGAGCAAATATTTTTACTTGTTTTGATATGACAAAAGTATTTTTTGAGTTAAATATTTTCTTAGTATTGAAGTATGTAGCTGTCGTCTTCAACATAATTCAGTATTCAGAATTTTATATATAAAGGCATCATAAAAGATCGAATTTTAAGGTGCCAGGTTCCCTAATTTGAGGTGGAGAGCCTTTATACCCTGTGCCACCCTTGGTAACTGAAGGATGAAAACATTACAGATTTAAGCTCAGATACTTCTCTACCATACCCATGTCAAATTTTGTATTAATCAGACTAGCTCTTTATAAGTGGCTGAATTTATTCTATAACTAGCTGTGCCCGCCACGTCGTGGGAGTCCTAACAATAGTTTGCTCGATTTTGCTTTGCCACACCAATTGTAAGACTTTTACTGTTATAGTGCTTCAGTTATGGTTTATGTATTTACTTTATATAAAGGTATCCATCCCTGGATAAAATTCTAAAATTTATTAAAAATTTTAAAAATTATTGTAAATCTCTGTAAAAAGTGTTTTAAATATTTAAATAACAATGTAATTTTACAAATTTTACAAAGTAAAAATAAAAATCAAATACAAACTTTATTTAATTGGCGCCTAATGTTGTGCAATAGTTTTTTCAAATATCGCAGTTTTAAACCGTTTTTTTCACTGCTTTTTCTCCACATTCTCTTGGATGTGAGTATTCTATACTGGGATCAGGATGCTAAGGTACCTCCTTACAAAATTTTGTTAGAATCCATCCAGTAGTTTTTACGTGACGCGAACACAAATGAAAAGCAGACAGACAGACAGACAGACAGACAGACAGACGGAATTGAGTTAATATTTTATAATATGTATAGATAATAAAACTTTCCTGTCAAAATATATTGTAATATGATGTCATAGCTCCCTATCCCGTCAGAAGTTCTTTTAACTTCTTTTCTACAGTTTTGTTCATAGCAATGGTAAATCAGTTGCCACTTCACATCTGTATGTGACTAACTTTTGCCGTGGACGAAGCCGTTTAAGCGGTGTGCGGTGAAACTACTTTCACGGCTCAAATGCGAAACATTACCACCTCTTTCAGATAGTGTTAAACTTTATTTTGGCTGTCGGTTGGATGATCAGAATAAGCGTTGGGCACCTTATCTGATGTGTAGCACCTGTGTAAGGTTGCTCACTGGTTGGACTTAGGGTAAACGTCATATAAAGTTTAAAGTCCCTTATGATTTCGCAGGAATTTAAGGATCATTTTTCGGGATTGGATTTTTGTGTAAAAAAAATTACAGGCATTACACCGAAGTCGAAACAAACACTGAAATAGTCAAATAACCTGAAATCAGCAATACGACCGATCCCTTACCCTGAAAATTTGGGAGTGCCGGAACCACCAATATATGTTTATTTTCGCAAAGCTTCAGAAAGTAATCTAGAATATAATAATGAATGATTTGAAAATTCGAAGATCCAAATTTTGGACCGAGTTCTTCTGATGAACCACATTTTATAATGCTCGATAGTAATATGTCTTCGAAAATTTACTTCCTCGACTTACAACTGGTATCTCTTTCGCCAGAAATTGGTGGCGTTATCGATAAACACGTTGAGCGTTTTTACCAATATATTGTACACATGGAAAGACGCTACCCATAGGTCAAAGTTCAGAAACATGTTAGCTGGTTTCTGCTTGACATAAAAATGGATTTGCCATATGCTAAATATGCGAGAAAATGGTTATTAACTACAAAGTTTTTAATTCGCGATTTGTTTTCTTAAATCCCCGTGAACCTGAATTCCATCCAGTCGTATTGAGGAAACCCTACGTGACAGAAAAATATCTGAGCCCAGATTCGGAATAAGCACGAAAAATATCAACCACCAATAAGTGTAGGACAGGAAATTAGACATCATATTGGCCAATTTATTTAGACGTGAACAATTTAAAATCTTGGACTTTTAAACTTATATTTTAAAGGTAGTGCGGAACCCTACGTGTGTGTGAGTCTGACTCGCACATGTCTTATTTATTATAGAAACTAGCCCCACTGTTTACTTTTGAGTGGTTAACAAAATTTTCCTAATAAAAATATATATAAAGAACTTTTCATAAAATGTACACATCATACCGGTTAATCCCACTCAATAGACTGAAAGGGTAAATTTAAATTAAATGGAAATTTAATCTTATTTTATGATTTAAATCTCAAGAGACAACGAAGTATTTCAGTGGCTTTCAGACGATAAAATGTAAATAAAATTCATTAAAGCATATCTAAGCCTAAGAGTTGTAATGAAGTTTGCTCTCTTTATTTAATCTGTGTAAATGTAAGAAAAAATAAAAAATAACAAATTCTCTTAAATTTATCTTATAGATTAAATTTGTATCTCCATTGTTGTTATTGTGCACCAATTATATTTACGAATATATCGTGCTTCTTAATCTTTTTATCAGTTGATTTTTCACATGTTGATACAAATAATCATTTTTATCAACAGTTTCCGGCTTTAACTGCACAAGAGAAAAAGCTGCAAAAAGTGAGGTTAGTAGTGCAAAGGAAAAATCACAGAGCATGAGAAATATTTAATATATCTTTTCGACCCCCCACCTGCACGAACGAATGTCAGCATTAGAGAGCAAAGTAGTAATGAGCAATAACAAATTCAATTGTTTAAATTTCATTATTGAGAGACTTGCGCTTTAAGATGTTTTTTTTTTTTTACTAAAAAACGTGTTAATTTCTCTCTTGGTAGAAAATTATACAAAACCGGCATATGGCCAACAAGCAAAAGAAAAAAGCAAAAAGCTGTCTGCAAGTCTCCAAATTTTAAGTTTCTTTGTTTTAAATTTAATAGTTTTTACTGCTTCATATTTAATTGAAACAACAAGAAACTACAAAAAATAACTCGAAGCGTATTATTTTTATAATGAGTCTGTGTTTTTGTTGGTGCGTGTTTTTGAAACAGAGTTTTGTACATTTTTTTTTTTGTTGCCAACACATTGTAATTATTTTGAACATTCGGTACTTGCACCTTGTGCCTGTCAAGAAAACTTTATAATTTTTGCAAAATGGTGTTATAATGAAGTCATGCAATACACACACGCTGAAGCACTTTTAGAACTGGGTATACAAAGTTAGTGCAATTGGTATAATGGCAAATGTTGGAAGGCCCTACTGATGATTGTACTGTGCTACACCCAGAAACAATAACAAAATGGTCTGTCTGGCTAAGAACTTTGTTGTTCGTTTGCCCAAAACCAGTTTTTGAGTCAGGTTTTTTCTTTGTACTGAATACTTCAATTTAGAAGTTTCACAAAACATTTTTATTCAGTTTTTAAAAAATCTTGAAAAATATTTTAAATTCTCTCTCCCCGTCTGTTCAGAATTGGAGTATTTAATCCCATGAATTATGAATACAATGAATTGGGGTGTGCAATGTGTTTTACATATCAACATAGTCTTCTTGTGGCTTGATACATTTAGTGCAGTTCGTATTCCTAGTTTTTCATTACCCTCCAAATATCAAGATTTCTCAAGGCCCTCCAAATAGGCTTTTGTATTAATAACGACCAATTCTTGGCTTTTTACCATGTTGACTACACACGTATGCTACCGTGCATTGCATCAAAATATTTTGGAAATAACTCAGCCATTTGTAAAGGGCCAGGCCGATTGATCCAAAAATTGGCATGAGCATAGCAGATGAGTAACTGAGCTTAATGTTTGACGGTGAGCACCATCCACTTGCCAGGGGTGGCGCTATGTGGTAACAAATTTGTGTACCTGCAAATTCTTTTAGAGCGTGGCATTTCTTCAATTGTTTTAATGTTAAGGTAATGGCAACCCCACAATTCCCAAAATAAATGCCAAAAATCCCCAAAATTGGAATTTTGTTAGTCTTTTGCCCATAAAGTCCATAAAGGGTCATGAAATACTTTCAGCAAGAGTTGGAATATATATCGCTTTATTACGGAAGTATTCTTTTTCCGATCCCATCATTTGAACATATAGGCTAAAATCAAAATTTCGATTTTAAATAGGTCAAATTGAATGACCTCTTTACAAGGTTGATCAATTTTACAAGAAATTTGGTTTAAACCTACGTACACATTGTTAGATTACACAAAGATATATCATTTTTATATATTCCTTAAGAAAATTTTTTTCTATTAAAAAAGATTGACGACCATTTTTCGGAAAAAAATTTAGAATTTTAATTGAAAATCGTTTAGTTTTTAACTCAGAAAAATATAATCATGAAATTTTGTCGCAATATTTTATCTATGCGAAAAATTAAAAAAAAAAAAATGCTGCAAATTGTATAAATATTTACAAAAAAACTGGACAGGGTATCGAAAAATGTTTATAACTCTCTAATTTTAAAACATAATTTACATATTAATCCATCATTTTATAGGTATTAAGTAGACTTTTAAGACCGTGTATAAATTAAACAAAAATTGAAGAAATGCCAAGCTCTAAAATAATTTACATGGGCAAAGGTACCCAACTTTGAGACGAGATAGCGCCACCCCTGGCTAGTGGATGGTTCCCACCGACAAAACTTAAGCTGAAATACTCCTCATCATCATTCATCACCATTCTCTTCGTTTTCACGAAGAAATTGATGCAAAGTTTGGCATGAGCCTAACCCTTTACAAATGGCTGAGTTATTTCCAAAGTACTTTGTTTCTGCCCCACTGTGCATTGTTTTAACTCTGATCGTTAAATAATGCAGAGCTTTCATAAGCAAGTTTGAATAAGTGTATAATGCGTCAACATTAGACATTATAACAATTAACTTGGGCGAGTTCAAGCAGTTTTAAGCTTTAAGTGAAACACGAACACAGTTCGAGTGTACAAACAGAAAACACAGAATGTGTTAACAACTGTACTTACGTTCATTTTAAGGTCTTTATTTCTTAACATATACAAAAAACATAAAACCACTAGTGTAAGAGCAAAACTCACTAGGCCTTAACCAAAACTTATACATAACTACTAAACAAAATAACACACTGAGTCTTTCGAACATTAGTCGTGCAAACACTGCGCTCACTAGGATAGAAAGTATGTTTTCCTCGGTCAGCTCATTGGGTTTATGATACGAGCAGAGGTTTCCTCTGCTAATAGTATGGTGTGACTAGGCAAGTGTTCAGTAAGCTAGTTTGTGTTCGAGCTCATGAGTCACTTGCTCATGAGCTTGTCAGCACACCCCTTAGATGAGCTTGCTCATGCAACTGTTTAATGGATAGCAGTTAAGTAGCCCTCAAACTTTCTTATTTATTATGCCATATTTAAGTAATAATTCTAATTAATCGGCCCACGAACATTCTTATGCTATATTATTAACAAGCGGATTTCAAATGATTTTCTTTTTTTTTTACTTATTTTTCAGTTAGCTTTTTTGCCTTAATAACAAATAATGTATTTATTATTGGTTGTCATTATCATAGTTGAAGTCTATTAAAGGTACTGAAGATTCGTCACAGCCTTTAGTTTTAAGTTGGCTTTTAGTTGTGTACCTTCTGCTCATAATTTATATGAAATAACAAAGAAAAAAATTACTTTTTTATCCTTCAGCTTAAAAAAGTTCTGTAACCACAAGAGTACGGTTTGCATTTTAAAATGCTTTTTTTTATCAAACAATGTGCAATTTTTATTTTATGAAAAAGGTTTTATTTTAATGATGTTCTCTACTGCATATTTTCCTTTAGTTTGAATGTCAGTCTGCACTCGGCAACTTCATTAAAAACAAGACTAAAAGAGAAAATACAAAGTAGTTGCTAAAGTTCTTAGAGTTTTTTAACGTTCATCTTCTTTTTCTTCTTCATCTTTTACTTTAATTTTATTTTCATATTAAAAAAACGTGCTTTACAATTTTTCTCACTCAATTCATCTAACATTTTTCAGAAATTTTTCTTACAAGAATTTTCTTTTATTTTAGTTTTCTTCTGCTGGCCTGTTGCATATTTTAATTAAGAAATTGTTGTTAATTTAGTTTTGATTGTTCGGTTTATATGAGTATCGTGGGTATTTTCACGTACCCCCGGGGGTTCCAATTGTCACTGCAGTAATGGCAAATGCTTTGACGAGGTTCACTCGGGGAAAATAGGGGCACCAGACGCTAGGGTTCCTAGAGCCTAAATCTGGAAGAAAAGGTCTGTTGTTTTAACACGGGTCCTCTTCGAGGCCTGACCAGTGCCCAAAGGACTGGTACCACGCGAATCGGTGGCCCCACAGAGAGCCTATCCCCTCTGTGACCGGTTATTGGTGAGGTCCCCTTCGGGGGTACACGTGGTGGTTGTGGTTTAAGATCGATTATTGCAGATGTGGTGCAAGATCGATCAAGTGTGCTGTTGCACTCTCAACAGACGGAGTTTGGATAGTCTCCAAACCCCTAAGCAAGAGGTTATAATATGGATCTAGGCTTGCCTTGGAAAGGCTTGCCATATTGTAAAAATTGCTACTCATTGTGACTGTATACACACAAATTGCGATTGGTGGCAATCGTAAAGTGTTGTTATACTACACAGTGGGGGCGCTAGTCTACGTCTTTATTTCACTCGGTGTTAAGAGCACCGTGGGATAAAGCCACCGTGGCAGGAGCCCACGTTAATCTTGAACACATCTGTACCTAAAGTTTGCTTTACATATTTATATTCATTTGAAAGTTCATGCCTTAAAATAGACCATAGACCCACAAGCTTCGTTTTTACGTATATCTATAAACGTTATAGTATATCTATTACGTGGTCGTGCAGAGCAATTCGTTGTTTTCCCTAGGGGGATGTGACCTAACACATGACTTGTCATGTAACCAGTTCCTGAGTGATGGAGTCCGGTTCGAGTTCTAACACTTTCTATGAAAGTGTCCTGTCATCTTAACACCTTTAATCCTAACGTGCTTGGTCACGAGCCTTACTTTTTAAGACTTGTTTGGCTATTTTTAGATGTGATGTCTATACATAAGTCCCGATCAATTACAATTTAAGAAGTCAAAGGATGCGTACGTTTGGAACAATTATTTACAGTGTCTAACAGGGTTTAAACAATCGCAAAATAAGTCAACAATTTGTGTTGTTTGCAGTAAAAATTGCATGATTTACTAACTACTTTTTAACGATAGAACGAGGTGTTTAAAGAAAAAAAAAAACAAATAAAATTATGCGACAAAGTAAGCAACACAAAAATGATTATCGTTTATTTAACGACAATTAATAGCTGACTTCAAACAACAACGACTATCGCTTGAAAGTGCTACTCCGTAAAAACTTGATAACTTGATTGCTTAATCTTTTTAAAGTCTCGATAATCGTTAAAACCGGTTAGTGGATTGCAATAGTTATAATTTAACAATATAGATTGTTAACCACTATTCAGAAAAACATATTTCTATGCTTTATGGATTGTGAAAAGATGCATTTGACAACAAACGGAAAGGTATAGACGAGCATAAATAATATTGGTTGACAAATTTTATTTCTTTAAGGCCCACTATTTCAACTTGCCACTAGCTAAAGTAAGGATTTTGTTGGGCCTAAGGCTCATTATTTTAACTTGAGAAATAACCTTCTCTGTTGCGACAAATTTCTTCGTTACTTCCTCGTAACGAGTAAATACGAATTTGGGGTGCAAGAAATGGCGCCGATAGCTTTTGGAAAGTTTGCAATCGAACAGCAATTCGATGTTATTTTCTGCATTCCTCATTCATCATTGATCGAAAGAGAATTTAATATATTATTTTGATAAAGCAGCCAAAGCAAATGATGTTGCTTTAACTACTAGAGTCTATTGTATAAGATCTTAGCGCTATCGATAATTTAGTATAAGGTGATACGGAATAATGCCATAATGGTCACAAGAACCCTCTTATGTTTTCTGTAAGAATATAAGGTTGCTATGAACAACGTTTAGTTGTTTTGATCATTACTATGGCCACAAGACAAACAAGTTTTTCGTAATATTTGATCATTAAATGTTTACCACACTCAGAAAATTCAACGGTGGTTGGTGTGAACTATATAATTTTCAAACCACAACCAAAGTTTTATAAGTATTGCAAAATCATATTGAATCTATAACCATAATATTATTATTAGTAAACAAATTATGATAAGTTTAAACGTATGTAACCATAGTATGACTAAAAACAAACAGGTAATGTTTGGTTTCTTTGAAGTTTTGTGTTTATTTTTTTTTTAATTATTAAAATCTAAAACCCGTTTTTAGGGTTTATCTTAAAAAAAAATAAATTATGACTAAGTTATTTCTGATATCGAATGTTTAACATATAATTGTTTGATTCTAAGGTATGTTTATATAAACAAAGAGGGTATGTTTTTATATTTATATATCTCTCTATATTTATTTAATTTATTTCATAATAAAATTCTATATTTTACAAGGTTATTTTTAAGTCAGACAATAATATGGTTCTTACATATAAAATATTTTTATGTGTAACAATAATATGGTTTGACTACAACCATACAACTCATTCATAATATGTTGCTTTTAGATTATGATTACCTCAACCATTATTTCATTTGCGTGAATTTATTCTAAAAAATTGTAAAATCTATTCTTTGATATTCGAAATAGATTTTCGTTTTAGTTTTCAAGATAGTCCAACCGTAAATTAAATTTTTAAAACGCTCTACTTTTCGGCTGCATGTGTTCAAAATTATTTCCAAGCTCGTTAATATACAATAAACGTCATCTGCTTTCTATTGCAAAATGAAATTAATATGAATTTATTTTTCCTACATTGACGAGAAAATAGGGCATCTTACTAACATAGATTAGAAAAAGTTAAAGGCATGATGACCTTCGATTTAGTTTTTAGCTTACAGTATACTTATAACGATAAACTACACGCAAAGAAAAAAAACATGGTTGAGGTAACCATAATCTACATACTATTTACAACTCAACTCAGTTGAGTTGTCTAAAAGACAACTTGAAAGACAACTGCTACTGATGGGTTGTAATTTGAAAAAACTGCTACTAATAGTTGTAATTTTTTTAAACTTTTGTTAACCGAACTAACACAGGGTTGTAAACGGTGAAACTACAACAGAGTTGTAACACAATTTAAATTCAACTTAAAAATTTTTGACAAGTTGAGTTGTAGTTGATAATACCAAATTGTAAAATTTCAACTGAAGTAGAGTTGAGTTGTAAAGCGTAATAGAGGCCTAAATTATATGGTTGTAGTTAAACCATATTATAATTAATCTAAACATTGTATGGTTAAATTGAAAGATTATAATATCATTCAAAACTATTAAATTTTATAAGGGCTATGCCAGTTTTTTTTTTACAGTTTTGATAGTTAAATACACAATTATTTTTTATTAATGATTTCATATAAATAAAATACATGATTTTATTAATACATAAATTAGCAAACTATACTTATCACTTTATATTATAAATAATAATTAAATATATGTGACCCGGCCTATGAAAAGGTGGCTTATGACTCAAAAAAAATTTTCCACTTTTTTTTTTAGAAAGTCCTAACTTGGTTAGAAGTTATGGTAAGTCAAAGTCGATTTGGGGATTTTTTTGGGGATAAAATCCCCAAAAACCTGACAACGCTGGGTCAGAAACTGGTTTGTGCTTTGCATTGAAAAAAAAAAACATCGCTCTTTATATACACAAACGAACTTATTTCATTTATGCTAATTTTTCGAAATTTTGTTTTTGAGTTATAAGCCACCTTTTCATAGACCGGGTCACATATATTTATATTCCCGAAGCAATTGTTTACAAATTTGTATTATTTTTTAAGTTATTTATTAATATACATATTATGAATTATTTAGGCTTAAGTTCTTTATTAGAAAAAGCTAAGAGAGAAAAATTAGACACCAGCAGAATGTAATGCATTTTTTGGATCGCATTCTTCATATCTATATATCTACAAGGTAGTTTCAATTAATTTTCTATTTATTTAGGAATATTTATACGACTTTGGTTGTAGTGTCAAGTTTTGTAAAAATTGTATAGTTAAAACCAACCAACGTAATAGCCATTTAGTGATGAAATTTTAACCAAAACTTGTTTATTGTGACTGGTTTATCGGGACCAAAGTAATGTAACATCGCAACCATTTTTTTTCAGACGTAGGGGGTTTTAATTACAATTATAATTACTCCAAATGAGTACTTGGATATTCCCAATTATACGTTATAAGTAATTGTAATTGAAATCAGGAACTAAAGTCAATTAGAATTAAATGTAATTGAAAAATTTAAATTTAAATTACAATTACCTTTAGTAAGCAAATGGATATTTTTAATTACTCATTATATTTAATTGTAATGAGAAATATTCAATTACATATAACAAGTAATTGTAGTTAGAAAATAATCGTTACATTCAATTGAACAAACTTCAATGATATCTTAAAACCAGTAAGTTTAATGAGAAAACTCTGACAATGAACTTGTGGATCTTTTAAGACAATTAATTTTTGTTTTTAACACGCACGTAATTTGTTTATTTTGACAGTATTGATCAATAAATACTGTCAAAAGTAATAATTGACTAATTTTTTTAATTTAATTTAATTGTAATTGATTTTTCTCAATTACTATTATATGTATATAACAGTAATTGGCATTTATTTAATTACAAATTACAAGTAATTGGAATTGAAATTTTCAGTTGAAATTACAATTAATGTGTAATTATAAAACCGCAATTACAAATACAAATATACAAATAGCTGAATGTAATTTTAATTATGGAATAAAATATTTTGACATTTAAATAGTGCCAACAAATAAGTGTTCATTATGCTTGTGAAATTTATAACAATTTTTAAAAGGAAATGTGGTTTTGAAAGATTGAAATGACTTATACCATTTTCAAAATTAACTGCATGACTTTATAAATGACTTAAACCATCAAGGAAAAATTTTTATTAGAAATTTATATTTTACTCAAAATCATTACATTGTAATTAAGTAATTTATTTTTTAGTATTTAGCGAAATAAAGTGTTTGAGGAAAATTGGTGGTATATAGAGTAGTAAATCTATCATATCTTTATTGGTCTAACAGTTGTGTATAATGGAAGCAAATCAAATTTTCGTATATTCTTGATCTTCCTCTTTTAGGTTAAAGGTGTAACACTCTGAATTCGCAATTGTCATCCAAAGAAGATTTATAAAAAATCTTATATGAAGCATTTTTTAGAAATCTGATCCATTGTATTTTTAGCCAAGACAGCTTCTCCATTAGTGTTTCTTTTTCTATTAGTTGTTGATTGTACCAGTTGTTTCGTCGGAATGAAATCTTTCTGAGCCATTTATTCTACCAAAAATGGGTTTCTCTTTTTACACAATTCTATTAAATTATAATAATGCCCAGGGATGTATAACTTATACTTCGTAGCAATATTATGTCTACAATTAACTATAAATAGTATATTTTACATTAATAGGATACCTGATCATACCTGAACCGCTATCTGAAGACAAAAATATGACAAAATTACTAATAATTATTTTGCCAAAAAAGAAAACAGACTGACTTATACCACTATCAAAATATACATTAACTGTATTTTGTTTAACAACCAAAAACTAAACTCAATTTATCAACGTAATTTCCAGGGCATACTGCGAATTACTTCAGATTATGTTATTTTATTAGGATTTAATATGAAATAGCTGATAAACTAGATTTTTAAAATTTTTGACTTATACCACTTTCAAAATCAAGGGCTCAATTATGTTTTTTTAAGCTTTAGGTATTTTTTATAAAAAATTTTAGTTTATTTTTATTTTCAATATTTCGCTACACTATTGTATAGCATCGTCAGGAAATAAAAATTTTTCTATAAAATTTAATTCAATAAAAAAATTTTTAAAATGAATGAAAAAATTTTTTGTCAATCCAATTTCGCTGTAAAGCAGTGTAATCTATTAAAATCATTCCTAAAACTAATCAGATAAGAATTTATATCATATTAATTTTTGTATTACTATGGTCGCTATAAAAACAATTAATAAAAATTGAAGGGTGTTCCGATAGTGTCATAATTTTTACGTATATGGCTTTATTTTTTGAACCGTAGCGTCATTAAATTTACACAGAGTGTAAAGTGTAGGTTCACAGAAAAAATTTGTTGCTCCTATTAACAGTAATAAGTTTCAGATACAACTTTAATTTAATTTTTAATTAATTCAATTATCTACTTAATTGAAATATTATTGAATTTATTCTTAATTAATTATATAATTGAGTCAAGTAAAAAATTAATTAAATTTGTATCTGAAACTAATTAAAACTGTTAATAGGAGCAAAAAAATTTTTCTGTGTTGTTTCCACTCTTAGGGTATTTAGTAGTTAGTAGAGGTAAATCTTTTATTAAGGTCTCCACAATAGCGCTACCTACTACTACTACTACAAGTAGGTCTCAACAAAAGCGCTACCTACGGTTTGAACTTATCCCGAGCCAGTGACCTGGGCGAACAAATTTTGGTTGTCGTGTGATTAAGCCACGAGGTGTCGTCAAAACTTAATTCAAACGTCACCTTTAATGACGATATCGAAAATGTCAAAAGTTATAATAAATACTTTAAATTTATTTTGAACAAACGTTTGTGGGTTTTACTTTGAAGCAGATCAAAAGGTGTAATTCCATTGTTTTCTACATATTAAATGCACTTTAAATAAATTTAGAACGAGATAAAAGCCCTTTGCTACTACAATTCGACTTGCGTTGTTAAAAATTAAATTTTCCTTTTTATGAATCACTTAAAAAGAACAAACGATATTGTGACACATTCATCATAAAGCTGCTCAAATAGACAGTACAGTATAAAAGTTAGCAAAGCGTTACAATTAATTTTTTCATCTAAAAACACTTGTCAAGAATAAAATTTCAAGTTTTATATGAAGCTGTATTCCACTTGAAAACAAACTAAATTTTCTTGTTTGTTAATTTCCAAAGTTTTTCCTTAATCGTGTTAATATTTTTGAGGCTGACTGTAAGACGTGTCATGTCGCGTATTATGTTGCGGTATATTCTCAGTAATGCATTCTAAAAGCAAATGCATGTTTTAACTGCAAAATGTGTCAAAAACAAAAAGTGTAGAAAACAACCCGTATTAAGGAAGAATGAAACAAAAACAAAAAAAAAAAAACAACGAAGTGAAAAACTTATACTTTCCGTCAGTTTTGATTTGTGTGAAAATCAAAGAAACGGATAACAAAAAAAAAAACCTTTATTGCTGTTGTTTAAAGTTTGTATTAATGTTAGTGTAACCCTTTGACGACCATTGGGTGAAGCACGACATACATATATTATTTTTAATACCAGTAAATTGTTAAAGTAAGGCTTAAGTTCGTTTATTATCTCTAACTACCACAAGGGGTAATTTATAATTTTATGAATTAAAAGAAAAACCATCAAAAGTTGTATAAACTGACTGACACCAAAAAAAAAGTCAGCTGAGCGTCAGCTCTCGAGCGTGAAAGGGTTAATTAGAAATTATTTGTGGAAAAAGTTTTTGACGCCATTTGAGATTGATTTGAACTTGTGGTTATGAATTGGATTTATAAGAAGAGGGTGTGTTTGAATAAATTATCATTAATGTGTATTTATCACTTTTTTTCCCCAAAAACTTTAAATTTTATCTTGATCAAAGCATTTTGAAAGGTAAATTTTTTTTTAATATTTTGATTTTTCAATTTCTGTGTGCCCTCAATATTATAATCTAATATTGAGTTAAAGAAACCAGAAAAAAATACAAAGAAATCGTAGTAGCTTGTCATACTTTCCCGAGAAGACCGTTATTGCCACTGGCCATATGTTTGGTACGGTTGCGATGTAAAGACATCATTATCAAGCAACGTGTTAGATAATAATTCTAAAACGTGGCTGAATAATACTGGTCAACAAAGATTTTATTATAGAGACGTTGTTGAGTGTGTTAGGTTTCCTTGTGACAGCTAGATGTATGTATGTTTTTGTTGTATCGAAAGTAGTAATTTACTTCATTTATATAGTACTTGCTGTAACCGCCACGTCGTGGGCGTCCTGACAATATTTTGCTCGGTTTTGCTTTGAAAGCATTCCACACCAATTGTAAGACTATTACTTTAATAGTGCTTAAGTTATGGTTTATGTATTTACTTTATATAAAGGTTTCCATCCCTGTATTAAATTCTAAAATTTATAAAAAAAATTCTAAAAAATATTGTACAGCTCTGTAAAAGGTGTTTAAAATATTTTAATAACATTGTAATTCCACAAAGTAAAAATGCAAATCAAATACAAATTTTATTCAATAGGCGCCTAATGTTTGGCAATAGTTTTTAAAATATACCACTTATATTATAAATATACTAAAAATAAATAGGTGTTTTGAAATATAACAGTGTATAAAGGTGTGTAAAAATATAACAGTGTTGAAAATATCCCAGTTTTAAATCGAAAATTTTAGTACATTTAAACCGGAAATGAGAGATTTTTGCTGAATAAGACTATCATGTATTGGAATCAGGATGCTAAGGTACCTTCTCACAAAATTTTGTTCAAATCCATTCACTAGTTTTTACGTGATGAGAACACAAATGAAAAGCAGACAGACAGACGGAAATAAGTTACTATTTTATTATATTTTATTATAGATAATAAAACTTTCCTGTCAAAACATATTGTAATATGATGTCATAGCTCCCTATCCTGCCAGAATTTCTTTTAACTTCTATCCTACAGTTTTGTTCATAGCAATGGTGAATCAGTTACCACTTCACATCTGTATGTGACTAACTGTTGTCGTGTGAGGACGTTTAAGCGGTGTGCGGTGAAACTACTTTCACGGCTCAAATGCGAAACATTACCACCTCTTTGAGACAGTGTTATAAACTTTATTTTGGCTGTCGGTTGGATGATCAGAATAAGTGTTGGGCACTTTATCTGATGTGTAGCACCTGTGTAAGGTTGCTCACTGGTTGGACTGAGGGAAAACGTCATATACAGTTTGAAGTCCCTTATGATTTCGCAGGAATTTAAGATCATTTTTCGGGATTGAATTTTTGTGTAAAAAAATACAGGCATTATATCGAAGCCAAAACAAACACTATAATAGTCAAATAACCTGTAATCAGTGATACGACCGGTCCCTTATCCTGAAAATTTTGGAGTGTCGGAACCACCAATATATGTTTATTTTCGCGAAGATTCAGAAAGTAATCTAGAATATAATAATGAATGATTTGAAAATTCGAAGGATCCAAATTTTGCACCGAGTACATCTGATGGACCACATTTTATAATGCTCGATAGTAATATGTCTTTAAAAATTTACTTCCTCGACTTACAACCAGAAATTGGTGGCGTTATCGATAAACATGTTGAGCGTTTTTACCAATATATTGTACACATGGAAAGACGCTAGCCATAGGTCAAATTTCAGAAATATGTTAGCTGGTTTCTGCTTGACATGAAAACGGATTTCCCATATGCTAAATATGCGAGAAAAAGTTTATTAACTACAAATTTTTTAATTCGCGATTTGTTTTCTGAAACCCCCGTGAGCCTGAATTCCATCCAGTCGTATTGGGGAAACCCTACGTGACAGAAAAATATCTGAGCCCAGATTCGGAATAAGCACGAAAAATATATTAGACATCAAATTGGCCAATTTATTTAGACGTGAACAATTTAAAATCTTGGACTTTTAAACTTATATATTAAAGGTAGTGCCGAACCCTACGTGTGTGTGAGTCTGACTCGCACATGTCTTATTTATTATAGAAACTAGCTGTGCCCGTCTCTTCGTCAACGTTCTTGCAATATTTTGCTCCATTTTGCTATGAAAGCAATCCACACCAAAGGCCTTAACTTTATTAGTGCTTCAGTTATGGTTTATGTATTTATTTTATATAAAGGTTCTCATCCCTGCTAAAATATGACGGCTTATAGTATGCATATCGGTTATGGTTTATGTATTTACTTTATATAAAAGAGTCTTATCACTACTTTTTCTCTACTTTCTCTTGGAAATAAAATATTTATGCGAAAAAAGTATCCAATATTGGAATCAGGATCTAAGGTACCTCCTTACAAAATTTTATTTAAATCCATCCAGTAGTTTTTACATGATGCGGACACAAAGAGAAAGACAGACAGAGAGGAAATAAGTTACTTTTGTATTATATGTATAGATATCTGAGTAAATTCTGTACACATATGCATACGTATGTCTTAAATTTGCTTTACAATTGTTTGTTTCCTTAGTGAAAAATTATTATTAATATCAATAATTTTATATTAAAAAAAAAACAACAAACAACAAACTATTCATATTTTTGCTTTCATAAAGATAAAAACTAAAACTTTTTTAACTTATACTCGTATACTCTAATCCTTTTTTATTTTGTCGTAATATTTTTAATAAAATTATTTTTTACTAAGACTTATTCTCAACATATTAAACTTAACCTTAAAAGTTTCTTAAAAAACTGGGCAACATTGCAACTCAGTATAATATTTTATTTTTTATGTCTAATAAAGAAGAAAAATAAAAAAGCCTTAAAATATTTTACTAAAACTGCATAATTTAAATAATTTATGAATTGAGAAACAGTTTTAGGAACTACTTTTAATTAAAAACTATTTCAGGGCTTAATAAAGCATTTAGCCAAAAGCTACAGTTTGCTTAGTTTGTTTATCACAAAAAAAAAAAAAAAAAAGAAAAAGAAAAAACACCATCCACGAAATTCTTTCTCTCTTTCTCTATCGTGCAACAACTAAAATTACAAACTTTATCCTTTAACATTTTATGGTCGTAATTTCAGCTTTTTTTCATTGTGTTTCTGGCATTTATGCATGCATGTTTGGACGTTGGAAATTGCAGATGATGAAAAAAGTGAAACGATTTTGTGAAAAACAAAATAAAAATTAGCAAAATATTTTAAAATTGTTAAAACTGTTATTACTTTAATGCAATCACATACCAGCAGACAGTCTTTAGAGACTATAAAATTGGGTTTTTTTTTTTATCAAGCTGTTAACTTGTTTAAGGGTGTTTTGGTAGTTTTTGTAAACAGGGCATTAAATTGGTGCTTATGAAAGGGGGTCCAAAATTTAAGCAAGATTTGTCTTTTTCACTATTCACGCTGCTGTAAGATGGTGCTAACAAAAAAATGACAGCTGGCATTTAAGCACAAGTTAAAGTAGAGATATAGTGGCAGCGTAGTGTAGTGGTTAAAGAGCTTGCCTACAAAACCAAGCACTCCAGGTTCGATCACTCGCAGAAGACGAAAAATTTCACCTTGGTTTTTTCGAGTTTTAAAAAAAATTAAGTGGTTTCCACCACACTCCAGACAAATCCACCAAAGAAGCCCCGTGACCTCCCCCCTTGAAAAAAGAGGTTAACATCATGGCAAAAGGTCAGGCAGCCGCGACTCGGATAACAGAACAAAATAGGTAGAAAAATCAAAGATAAGCAAAGTTTCCCACCACTACACCAAATACATAGAGGAGGGCGTTGTTTCTATGCAACGACAGGACCTGCTACAGCAGACCAGTCATCTACTTAGTTGGAACAGCAACCGATTAACGAAACTGATACTAGCTGAAATACATGGAAAGACGCGAAAATAACTATAACAATCGAGTAAGATGGAGATGCTTTGTGGAAGCCATAATATTCACCAAATAGAGATTTAGCTTATTTCGCATCAAATATGGAAGACTTTTAAAAGGTATTTCGGAAATGTTTTTTTTCGAATCGCAATACATAGCAAACCTGCAGGGCCTGACCCCTGATTTCAATTTTGACGAAATTTCACACAGCTAGTATTTATATTGACGTGCTATTTTTTAAGATTTGTTATCTGTCACGCACGAAGTTGTAGTCTATAGGTATTTTTCTACCCACTAAGGCTTTAACGTGTTCCAAAATATATTTTTCTATTTTAAGATACTAACTGGAAAGCAGTGACAATAGACGTATTTATTGTATGTTTTGATGAATATGATTTTAGGAATTGTTTGCTGTAAATATGTATGTGGCATGAAAACAAAGAATTCGGGACTTTCCTGTTTTTTGTAAGAGCATGTGAAATACAATCCAATAAAAGAGTGATTGATACAGTTTTAGGTATAAATTGATACTTCACTATTATGTTCATTCTATTGTGAATCGTGATTGCGATATATATTCAGTAATATACAACGTATATTTTGTATATTACTGAATATATCGCAATCACGATTCAGACAGATGGACAAGCCATCTGACAATAAAGAGATAATTTGTATAAAAATTATTTTTTAACAAAAATTAAAAATTTGTAAAGTTTTATTATACAAATTTAAAAATTCGAAGATTCCAAGTTTTTTAAAGCGAAAAAAAAAGAAACACAGAAAATTAAAATTTAATGGCGAATGTTAATTATCATTTGAAAGAACATTTTTTGGCATTTATTTTTTGTCTTTCAAATGTTGGTCGTTGCTACGTCGCAGATGGTTTCTCCGTTGAGTCCAATTTTCGATGACTCGTTCGAGCATTTCGACTGGTAACTTGCGAATGACACGCTTGATGTTTTCCTCTAAGGCTTGAATCGAAGCGGGTTTGTCCGCATAAACTTTAGACTTTACATATCCCCACAGGAAAAAGTCTAATAGTGTGATATCTTACGATCTTGGTGGCCAATCGACCGGCGCAAAACGTGAAATTATGTGCTCACCGAAATGTTCTCTCAATAAATCCATTGATTGATGCGATGTGTGGGAAGTTGCTGAAACCAAATGTCGCCGCGATCACGAGCTTCAATTTCAGGCATCAAATAGTCGGTTATCATGGCACGATAACGGCCGCCATTGAGGGTTACGTTCGCACCGACATTATTTTTAAAGAAATGTGGACCGATGATTCCACCGGCCCACAAACCACACCAAACCGTTGTTTTTTCTGGATGAAGCGGCAGCTCTTGAATCTCTTCAGGTTGCTCTTCGTCCCAAATGTGGCAATTTTGTTATTTACATGCCCATTTAGCCAGAAATGTGTCTCAACAAAAATAACATGACAGCATGACACGACCCAAACGTTATCTGTCAAAAAAAGGCTTTTGAAAAAAGTACCGCGAAATGGATCACCCGTTATTATAACATTTCTGACTGAATATTTAGCTGATCTTAGAATATTAAAAACTGAATTCGCTGAGAAACTTAAAACAACTTATTTTATTAAGTAATCAATACAAGGCTCGAAGTTTAAGTTTGGAATTATTTCTAGACTATTGGAAGAATTGTCATTTGCCTGTCAGCCCTAAAAATACCTCAACTCTTGTATTTTCTTTTCGAAAAGTCTGCAATTGTTTTTATTTCCAACTCGTAAATGTCGCTAACAAAGTGCTAAATACAATTTTCTCCCAAATTGTTTAAAGTGTTTGTAAAGTTACCGACTCATTCATACGAGTTGGTCTGTCTCAAACATACAAGGATTATACAAACACACACACACACCTTTGTGTACGCAAGTGATAATGTATGCAGTTGAGTTGTCTAAAACTTTTTAAGCTAAATTCAAAACTGTCCCATGAACATGTTTATACGTACATACTTATTTTTTTACATAGTGTACATTTGTTTTTGTGGAATACAGTGAGATCAGATGTCCAAAAAAGAAATATTATATTTAAACTTTCGTTAAACTGATTGGTAGAGCGCTAGTTTAGCATTCACTTGTTGATTTAACAGAAATTCAGTCACCTATGGGGGCACCTTTTAAGTTATAATTTTTAAAATTTTTTACTTGTTTTTAAAATGGACATTCGACATTATATGTTATTTTATGTAATTAAAAAGTCCGTAATTTTGTTGTTTAATTTTTTAACGATTCGATAAGCATTTAAAAACAGGTTAATAAATGGCACTAGTGGATTTAAAACAAACATTTTATAATTTAATTAGTAAAAAATTAGGTCTAATTTATTTTCCAATTTTCAATTATATCGTCCCACTGTTACCATAATCACGTCATCCGATTTTAGTTTGTTTTTGGTATTTGTGTTTTTTTCTTTCTATCTAGTCTAAAAAGTCGTTTGTTTTTCTTTGTTGTTGTAGTTTTCATGCTTATTTTGCTGCTTTTTTAATTTCAAACAATTTTAGCTTTTATCATGGCAAATCGACACTTTATCTTTGTTGCAGTTGTTGTTGTTGTTGTTGTGAGGCAATATATGCTAAAACTTTATTTAGTTAAATTTTTTCCAACTTCTCGTTAAAGTTTCTATATTTATTTCACAAATATTAATATTTGTTGATACTAGGAAAAGGGAAGCAAAAAAAAAAAAAACGAAAGACAAAGATAATAGAAAATAAAAAAAAGTTAAAATTTGTCTGAATCAAGAAGTCAAAATATTAAGCCATTGGTTGTGTAAATGACACTTTGATCCTTTCATCCGTCATAACAGATTTTGGTCAGTAATTTGGTAATTTCTGTTCAATGCCCGTCCGACCAGCTCACTGACCGCTTGTCACTCTGTTCATTCTGCCTGCCTCTGACTCTGTTTGCATTAAACTTTATGTTTGTCCCCAGCAATCTTTCATTTGGATTTTTATTTCTTTCATGCAATTTAGTTCATCTTCTCTTAAACCAATATGTAGTTGGGCGCATAGCACTACTACTGCTGGAGTTGTTTTTTTTTCTTTACTTGAAATAGTTTCTATTACCATGAAAATGTTGGGAAAAATTGGAGACAAACTAAGTGTTGATATTGTACATGAGTTACAAAAAAAAAAAAAAAAATCTGATAGTTTGTTGCTATAATTTGTATAACGAATTCAATTAGATTGGAAAATTGTACGTTTTTTAGTTAAAAAACATTTATTCAAATTGAATTTACACATAAGACCAACAATTTGGGGTTAAAGTGAAATATTTATTTAGTTCCTCTTTAGTTCTAAACACAAGAAATGTGATTTATACTATTTACAATTAGAAAAGAGAGCAGATGGAAGTGTTCTTCTCCTAGAAGTTTTTTTTTTCAATATTAATTTTTTTATTTTTTCGAGCCAGGTTGCTTACAGGCTGGTCCAAATACACGTATGAATTTCAATCGACCTTTTTTTATTGAAATGTAACGGTGAGGCAATTAAGACCTATAATTATCGTGTTACCTACTTTAGAAAGGGATAGGTATAAATAGGACAGATGGAGAGAATAGATGGTCATATAGTAAAGCTTTACTTTTTGCAACACTGCAATTGGTCATTATGTTTATTCTTAGAACAGCGTTGCAGCAACTTTGGTATTACTAAGGCGCATAAATTTAAAGCTATTATAGCCATTACATTAATTATTCTATTTTTCCTGCGATTTAGTGTTATATATGGTAAAACTCTTGATGAAGGGTGCTGTGATATGTACTATTGTGAATAGAACTAATACAAATATGAAAAATCGATGTTGCCACGGAAGTGTATCGAACTCGTGACCATATGCTTTAGTAGTCAACGAGCAAAGTACATGAGCTACAGAACCCTCAGTTTATCTTTAAATCATTCTTTTCGAATAATTGACTGTCAGTATCATATTCAGGCGAAAAGCAACTTTACGCTTGAACAACATTAGGAAATATTACAAATTTATCGGACGTTAATTTATCGGACCGAAATGTTATCTCTTCTGATGTGGCGCATTTTCATTTCAGCAAATAAAATTGTCAAATCTAGTGATCTGAAAATCTGTACCGCATTTAATGACATTTTTTTTTTTTTTTGAAAATGCTGCTGAAAACAAGGCGTTTAGTCTACGGGCTGTGTTACAGGGCCATAAAATTGACAGAAGTGGAAGATATGAACTTGAATAATCTTGTATGCATCACGTCATACAGCCGATTAAACAGTTGAACTTTTGCGAACCAATGTCGCTAAATCCAGAAGCGATTCACACCCTTATGGCTAAAATTGTGGATAATAGGACCAACATAAATAAAGAGAATTTTTTTATCTATACATATAATAATATAGTAACTCATTTCTGTCTGTCTGCTGTCTGTATGTACGTCTGTCTGTTTGCTACTAAACTACTGTATCCCGATTCCAAGATATTCCAAGATACTTTTATTCCACAAAAATATCTTATTTCCAAGAAAAAGTGAAGAAAAAGCAGTGAAAGTAGGCAGTTATTTTAGTAGTAAAGTAAATACATAAACCGTAACTGAAGCACTAACCACTAACAGATGGCGCTGTTTTATAAAGCAAATACATAATCATAACTAAAGCATAGTTTAAGGCGGCACTAAAAAGTTAGGGTTTTTGTTGTGGATTGCTTTTAAGCAAACTCGAACAAAATATTGCGAGGACGCTCACGAAGTGGCGAGTACAGCTAGTTTCTAATAAATCCATAATACCAATAGAAATTAAGTTTAGTTGCTTTTACTTAATTTTTAAAAAGTAGTCGACTTTATAGCATGTAACGAATAATTTTCATGATTTTAGTCCATAAATCACGCTAAATGTGACTGGTTTAATGTCCTTATTCATATATAGTAGATCTGCGATTTAAGAAGTGTCCACAATGTAAAGTCTAGAGGGTCCATTGAGACTGATGTAGCATTTTAATAATTATTTTACCCAGCACCGAAGGGTGCTGGACTGTGCTATAAGCTTGTATATGTATAAAACAAAATTATATTGTTAATTGGAAACGGATGGGATACGAGCCTATGCCAGCGTGCTAACCAACTAAGTTAGGACACATTTATTTTAATTTCATATTTCTTTCCCGTTGACGCTACATACGATGACTAAGTGTCATCAATAAGAAGTCAATGTACCATGTTCTTTGTTCATGTGGTTTGTATGTTTAGCGACCGAATTTAAGAAGTCCTATAAATTTAATTAAATATGAGATTTGTCATTCAAAATATGATTAATTTGCATTATTTTATAAAAATTTTGTTTAAGAGAAACATAAATAAAACAAATAAATTTAAATTAAAATGTTGTGGGAAATATTAGGATCCTTTTTATTTTCCTGTTTTACACATATCTTACCTGTTATTAATAAACACAATGTGGCATCGAGTTGATGATATTTCAGTCATAACTTGGATGACACCTAAAATATGACGTCATTTTATGATGACTTTTGTCATAACATTAATATCAGTTTTCATCTTATTAATGGCATATGTCATTACATCGTTGTCATAATTCTGCTGACAAGGTGCCATTAACCCGATGATGTATTTTTCCAGTAGTGCGTTTATATGTAAAAATTTTACTTTATAAAACTCTTCATCATGCACAGAAAAATATATTTGCACCATGTGAAGGTGTGAATTAATTTTAGATTACAATTTAACTAAATAATTACTTCAGTCAATTATTTATTTAATTAAAGAGTTTTTTTCTTCTGTTTCAAACAAATATATACTAGAATCAATTAAAAAAATTAATTGAGTTTGATTTAAATATTTTTTTGTGTGGGCTCTAAGAATATAGTTGTAGCAGACCTACGCGCAGAGGAAACTATGGTTAAGGTATGGTCATAATGACCACATTATGTCCTCTTTCACAACATATGGTTGCGATGAAAAAATTTTAGTTGTTTTTGGTTTGGTCATGATAAACAAGTTTTGTTTAAAATTTTATTATTAAATGGTTACTGTACCCAAAAATACAACATAGTTGGTTTTAACTATACAATTTTTGCCAAACTTTAAGCCACAACCAAAGTTTTATAAGCATTCCAAAATAATATAATTTTTATTAACAATAATACCTGTGGCAATAAGGAAAGAGTGCTTAAGTCAGATTTTTAAGTTTTGTAGGAGAGCAATTTTAAATTTTAAAATAAATTTTTTTTTTAAAAATATCTTATCTTTAAAGTTTACCTATAGGAGTCAAACGTATGATTTGAAAAAATATCTTATATCTACCAAAAGTACGCAGGCGTTGCAATTAATAAGTTGTGAAAGAAGTTTTTATCACTTCGAAAAATAGCTTCTAGTTTCTTAAGATTTTTTCCAAATGCGATTCGACATTGAAAAAAGATAAGCAGATAGTTATTTTGCTATAACTTCCTGAAAAAATTTTACTAAATAATTGAAAATTTGCACATGGGTACTTTGAAGTACGCAGATTTCAAAGGTGCCAGTAACTAAATTTTTGCTTAAGTCGACTTAAGCACTTATTCCTTATTGCCACAGATATATTAATAATAAACAAAATATGTTAAGTTTATTGGTATGTAACCAAAGAATGAACGAACATTGATTTGTGTTTAGTTTTTAGAATTTATTAAAAAAAAAATTCTTGGTTAATTTGTATACATTTTTAGTCATTATTTATGAATATTATGATTTGCTATTTTAGGTATTATTGAAATCTTCATGTATTTTCACAAAATCGTTAATAAATAAAATCATATAATAAAACAGCAACTTATTTCCTGTCCGTCTGTCTTTTTGTCTGCGTTCGCATCTCGTAAAGACCAATGGATGGATTTTACCAAAATTTTGTGAGGAGGTACCTTAGTCTGCTGATTCAAAAATTGGATACGTTTTTCCGCAAAAAATATCTTAATTAAAAGAGAAAGTAGTGAAAAAGCAGTGAAAGTAAGCTATTTTACCGATATTGATACTTTATGGCGGCATATTTTATATAAAGTAAATACATAAACCATAACTGAAGCACTAAAAAAATAAAGGGTCTTTGGTGTGGAATGCTTTTAAAGCAAAATCGAACAAAATATTTTAAGGACGCTGACGAAGAGGCGGGTGCAACTAGTAATAAATAATTGTGTTTTGTATTATTAAAAATGTCCCATATGACATTTGATTGTTTTTAATCATAGTATGATCGTCTAATTTAACCATATTATGATGATACTTGAACGTAATAAAATAAATAAAAATATTATATTCTGATCACATATTATTATAATATGTTTATATTTTTGTCAAGGTTGACAATAATATCGTTCTAACGTAACAATATTGCTATTATGTTTGATAATAATATGGCTTGACTACAACCCTATAGTTTAGTCAAAAATATTTTTCGTTCATTATGGTTACCGCAACCATGTTTTTTCTTTGCGAGTAAAGTCACATTGAAGTAATTGAGGATTCCGAATTCATTATGTATTTCTAGAATTAAAGAAAAAGAACCTAAATTCTTTCCGGGAAATTTATCAAATTAAATCAAATTAAATGACATGAATTTTAAACACCGTTCAAATTCAATTTTTAAATAATTGCGGAAGAAAAAAGTAAACATTTTTTTTTCTGTGCAATAAAATTATATAAAGTTTTGTACTTGTTATTCTTAATTAATTACCAAACACTTAAAGTTTTTGACAACAATAATTCTACTCCAACAACTTGTTCATGCCATTTTCAGTCAGTATGAGTTGTTAACAATTATTTTAAAATTGCAATTGCTACGAGTATTGATAAAAAGTTTTTCTACTTACGACTTTTAAGTGGAACAATAAATACTAAGAATAAGAAAATATAAATGGGAAACGAAATCACAACAGTTGCATTGAATACGAAAAGTTTTTATTTACTTGTATCTCATTTAATTTGCAACTGAACTAACAATTGCCCTCATAAAATTGTTTTATTCATCGAAAATTGTTTCAATTTTACGTTCATTCTTTACATTTTACATCACATTATTGTTACTGTTATTTTTTTTATCAGCACTAACAGCAACATCATTATTATGGTGGGGTGTGGTGTGGTGTGGACTCTCATCATGGTGGGGTTAGGAATTTTTGCTATTGCTAAAAAATACCATGACAGCGAGCGTACTTAAAAATTCTAAAGATAATTTAACTAGTTGTTGCTTCCGACTTTGCCACCAACAAACTACAGATTCACTTATCAGCAACAAGCACTTTGAGAAACTTAAAGAACGCCCGCCAGAAAAACTTACAATCATTCAAGCGTTTATTCACGCAAAAGCATTGGTATCCTGTTCAAGGTTGTTTTCTTTTGATTGAGAGTTAAAAGAGAAAATTGCCTTGAGAAGATGTTCTAGAGAAAATTGATTTAAAATGAAAAGGCTTCATTACCAAATTTGTAATTTTCTTATATTCTTAACAAAATTTTAAACGAAACTTAGTTCTTTTCATACAAGTGACGTTACGTTTTCATGCGAAAGTAATAAATGATTCAATTAATCTATAAATGAAAATACAGATGAGTTAATTTTTCATATTGGTTCAGTGTTACGTTTTTTCTGCTGTTTGATGTTTCAGTGTATTATTTGCATCAGCTCCTTAAAAATCGCAATGTAAGACGGAATTTGCATAATAAGATTGTTCCTATATGTTCTCTATCGCAACCACGCCAATAGATGATAGGCAGGCAGGTTGAGGACGTTACACAACCACCAGTTATAAAACAAACTTGCCTGTTTAATGACAAGTTCTGTAGTGCTTTAATTGCTACTACTTTAAATTACTCTACACTACTCAGTCCTTTTCAGTTTAAATTACTCCATACTACTCAGTACTTTTCAGTTGGGTACTCAATACTTCTGTTTATATAATTGTAACGGAAATTAATCTTCGTAGTCGTCAAATATTCTGTTTTAATTTAGTTCTGAAAATCGATTAACTACTTTTGTGTATTGTGTACTCAAAAAAAAAAAAAAAAAAAAAAAACCAGATACTTGATACTCGGTACACACCACTCAACTCAAAGTTTGTCAGCAGTAGTATGGACTTTTATGTCTATTTATTGTAGATTACTGGAAAGCACGAAAGACGGCGTGTAAAACCTCACAGCGGAAAAAACATAATTGTTAGCGGACTGAATAAATCTGCTCAATAATGTGCAGAAATTAGTTCAAACAAAAGATACCAAACATGGCGTCAGATGACCAAAAAAAAAAAATAAAAAACGAATTTAAACGTGGAAAATACAGAAAAAAGGTTTAAATGTTCGAAGTTAAAAACTCTATATAAAGTAGAAGCTGCCGTTGCTTCCTGTGGGTCGTCTGAAACCATTATTGCTAAAAATGAAATTAAATGAACTGTGGTCTTGCATGTTGTAGGGGACAATTTCTTGGCGGAAATATCGCAGAGTGCTCATAATTCCCTCAAGCATTTGTATTCTTTGGTAGACGCAATTGGGGTATCTTTAGATGCAAAACTGCTCTAGGGACATGATACGTTAAATACTGGAATTTTATAACTAAAAGAAAATCAAGGAAGAAAGACGACAGTGTCTCTGTGTTGTAAACGTACAAGACTTAATAGCGTTAGACCGTGCTACTAAAATATATATACCATGAAAAGACCCAGCTTGATTACGCGACTTAGGCATTGGAAAACGAAAGTTATCTGCCAAGAACCAGAAGTCATAAAAACGGAATATAAATTTGAAGGAATGCGTGAAAGTCAGTAATGACTTTCACTCATTCCAAGGAACTAAGGAGGGTAAAAAAAAGGAACCTAAAACCGTGCACTTTTCGTACCCCAACACTACTATTAATAACTACTGGCTGCACAAATAAGAATATTCTGCTTGTTATCAAATTCATATCAGTCATCTTCTTTAGATTTTTGCCACATTTATATTAAAGAGGGTCAGTTAGACCAGGGCACTTTTTTTGTTGCACAATTCGCAATAACGCATTTTACTTCTCGTTTTTTCTGTCACAAAACCTTAAACTTGCCCTCCGGAAACAGGTCTAATCTATTATTACATGAAAATGAAACAGCTAATATTATTTTAAGGTTATTTTCGGAACAACATTGTTTTAGCAAGATTTCGCTACAGGCATTATCTATACACGTATTAAAACTGTAACAGGACCGACCGACCGACCGACCGTACACAAATATATTTTGTTGCGAGTGCAGATATTAATCGATAAAAAAACAATTTTTTGAATTTTAGTAACATGTTGAAGGGAGGTACCTGTGTAACTAGATATTAAAAAGTGTAAGTACGCAGTTTTATCGATTAAAATGACTTGGCAGCACATTTTATTTTTAAAAGAAAATACTTGATTGAGGTAACCATAATTATATATATTTAATCATTCTTTATGCTAACCTAAGGTTATCAGAAAATAAAAACAAATAAAATATTTTTAAAATCTTCCGAGCAAACACAAATATATAGAAACACAGACATAAATAAACATCTGGCATCACATTCTTTACTACTAGATACATCTCATATAATCGTGAGAGATTATTCACTCATAAAAAATAGTTATTTAACCGAACGAAAGTTTATTGTGAAAGAAGGAGATTTTTTGAACTCACCCCAGCCAATCGAAGCCGGAGTTCCCCAAGGTAGTATCTTGGTGCCCTTTTTATACTTATTGTATACTTCAGACATGCCAACTAGTAACCGAGTTCACACATCGACATTTGCTGACGACACAGCTTTTTTGAGCATTCACGAAAGACCCGAAGTAGCATCACGATATTTACAAGACCACATATCCAATTTAGAAAAATGGTTGAAGAAATGGAGAATAAAAGTGAATGAACAAAAATGTACTCACATAACTTTCACACTGCGTAGAGAATCTTGCCCCCCCCCCCTATTCGGATAAATAACCAAACGATACCCCAGCTTTCAGACGTCAAATATTTCGGCATACATCTTGACCGGCGCCTTACATGGAAACGGCACATAGAAACAAAGTTAACACAAATGAAGTTAAAAGCAGTCCAACTAAACTGGCTTATTGGCAGAAATTCTACTCTAGCTTTAGATTGCAAACTTTTATTATACAAGTCAATTATAAAACCAATATGGTGTTATGGCATTCAATTATGGGGCACTGCCTCAACTACCAACGTAGAAAAAATTCAAAGGCGCCAAAACAAGATTCTTCGTATAATTACATCTTCTCCTTGGTATATAAAAAACTCGAACATCCATAAAGATCTAAACGTGCCAACAGTTAAAGCGGAAATAGCGAAACTTGCCATAAGTTATTTAAAGAAGCTTGAAACTCATTCTAATCCACTGGCCCGTAACATACTAAATGAACCTGGTTACATTCGACTAAGAAGGAGGGACACTGCTTCTCTCATCCGTACATCAGAGGGATAACCCACAAATTACAGTAACCGTGAAACATACATTTTTTTTGTCCAGCACTGGTTGGACTTAACATGTATATTTTTATTTTTAGACTTAAGATATGAGTAATTATTGATAGTTCAATTATATTGAAGATAAAATAAATAAAAAATTGCGAAAAAAAAATAAAAAATTTGAAAAAATTTTTGCGAAATTTTTTTGAAAATAATATTTTTTTAAATTTTTTTTTTTATAGTTATTTGTAAAAATATTAATTTTTTTTTTAATTAGGACCTTCCTGCAATGTTTATTGCGTAAGAATGAACAGATTAAAGCAAACAAATTCTTAAAAAATATTTCGTCATATTGACACCCCCCTGACTGCTAGGTACTTTATGGGTCTATTGGCTACCTCTATGTGTATTGCTTTATATAACATTTCAACATCATCGGACAGGTGTATAGCCGGATATAGCTTAATCAACTTTTCTATGTATAATAATCCACAATATACTTTATGGGGTGGGTCGGAAATTAATGACAAACTTATACGGTGAAGGGTATAATAAATTAAATAAATATAGTGAGATATATATTCATAAAAATATAAGCTATGTGGTTGTACAAACATACCTTATAATAAAAGACAAAATTATTTATATAATATATTTTTTACCATAGCATGTAAGAGAAATGACAGAATTCATAAATTATTATTTTTTTAGTCATAAACACATTAAATAAGGTTCTAATAATTTTTTAAAACTTTCAAAAACACCAAACATTATCATACTGTGGTTCATACAAGCGAACTCATAATAATTTGTTCACTGCTAATATATTATGGTTATAAATACAGTATTATTTTGAATTTTTAATAACACTTTAGTTGTAGTTTTAAAATTATATAGTTGAAACCAACCATTTTGTTTTTTTGGGTGTAGTAACTATTTAATGATCAAATAGTAACAAAAACTTGTCTACTGTGGCTATAGTATTAATTAAAACAACTATAAATTATTCATTGCAACCAGATATTGTTATAGAGAACATAATAATGTTTGATGCGGCCATATCGTAACCATGTTTTTTCTCTGCGTGTACCAACAAAATTTAAAAACATTTTCCATAGGCGATCATAATTTGCAATATAGAATTTAAGATAAATAAATATTTGCACAACAAAAACTGACAACATAAAACCATAAACAAAAACAAAATTAAATTTTTTACGTGATGTCTGCAAAATTTTGTATGCCTTTTGCATACAGTTACATACATAAAAAAATACATGAGCATATAAATATATATGTATATGTATAGTAGAACATGAAACTGTGCTTACCACTACGTTCCTGAATATGCATAAGGGCACTCACTGCAAAAACTTTTAAAGTTGCTTAAATAAAGAATATTGATGGCCGCCAGTAGAAAGGCCCTAACTGGTATTTTTTGCGAAACTGGGTTTTTCAGTGATTTCAATACATTCCAAACAAATACACCTCGTCACAAAAATTTATTGCAGTAGTATAAAAAATAAAGCTCTTTTACAAGCATTTGTACATTACAAATTACATTGTGAATGTTACGGATTCTTTAATGTTTTTACCTTCTCATTTGCATTAGGGTTTTTCTATTTGAGACCAACACTATATTTTTATTAAGAAGTGAAGAGGTCTGAGAAAGTAAACAAAAGTGGAAAGGTTAATTTAAATCACATGAAATTTATCAAAAATAGCAGAAATTAAAAGGACATTTCTATGATGCTGTCAGTCTGCAACCCCGTTCAATTACATATTTGTTGTTTTGTGCGATTTCTTTTAGTCCGCTTTTACGTTTAGGAGTACTCCCCTCTAACTCTTCTCTTTTCATACAAGAGCCTTTCCACATCATCACAGAAAATCAGATTATATCTTGTTTGTTGCCGAGTTATTGAAACCAAAATGGTTCCAAATCGTAAGTAGATTTTAATGCTAAATTACAATTTCGTTTTATATTATAACTAGCTGTGCTCATACACAGATTTTGTTTTGAAATTAATCCACACTAAATTTTAAGACTCGTACGTATTTTTTTTATATAAAGTTACCCATCCCTGGATAAAATTCAAAAAATTTATATAAAATTCTATAAATTAATGTAAAGCTCTGTAAAAGAGAGACAGGAAATGAGTTACTCAATATTTTAAAACAGCACCATCTTTTGTGCAACATTGCTTAAAATATACTGCTTCCACTGTTTTTTCTCCACTTTTTCTTGAAAATAAGATATTATATAAAAATGTATCCTATATTGCAATCAGGATACTAAGGTACCTTCTCGCAAAATTTTTTTAAAATCCATCCAGTAGTTTTTATGTCATGCGAACACAAAAAAAGACAGACTGTCAGACAGGAAAGCAGTTACTATTTTATGATACGTATAGATAAGGTTGTTCATTGTAGGCTGGTTATTAGCTTATGTACTTAAAATGTAAAAATAAACTGTGTGTTCTATTAGCACAATAAATAATAGTTTACAATTAAAATTATTTACAAAAATGCTAAAGCAAGGCTTCAGCTGAAAATATGGAATAAAATCACAGTCAATACCGTGTGGGATAAGAAAATTGCTCTTTTGCACTGACAGTTTGCGCAAAGTTGGTTATTTTTATACCCTTCACCAGGGAATATACATATAAGTTTGTCATTCCGTGTAAAATTTTGACAATATTCATTTTCGACCCCATATTTTCTAAATCCTTAAACATAGAGAAGTTGATTTAGCGACGTTCGTCTGCCCGTCTGTGTTGTGGTTGAAATCAATTTTGTCAAGGTACCAGAAGAGATACAGAAAACTTAAGGCTTCCAATCCGCCAGGCATAGTTTCGAAAATTTCGCTAATGGAATTCAGTATCATCAGACTATCCCATTCGAAGCTGTGGGCAAAAAACCACGCCCACCTATATTTTTTCACGTTGTTTTTATGTTTTTTTTCGGTTGTAATATTAGAAATTATTAAAATTATTAAATAAATATTAGAAATTTTTCGATAAAATTTTCGTTAAAATTTTTACAAAAAATTTTCGATAAAATTTTTACAATAAATGTTTGATAAAATATTTACAAAAAATGTTCGATAAAATTTTTACAAAAAATGTTCGATACAATTTTTACAAAAAATGTTCGATAAAATTTTTACAAAAAATTTTCGATAAAATTTTTACCAAAAATTTTCGACAAAATTTTTACCAAAAATTTTCGATAAAATTTTTACAAAAAATTTTCGATAAAATTTTTACAAAAAATTTTCGATAAAATTTTACAAAAAATATTCGATAAAATTTTTACAAAAAATATTCGATAAAATTTTTACAAAAAATTTTCGATAACATTTTTACAAAAAATTCTCGATAAAATTTTTACTAAAAATGTTCGATCAAATTTTTACTAAAAATGTTCGATCAAATTTTTACAAAAATTTTCGATAAAATTTTTACAAAAAATTTTCGATAAAATTTTTATAAAAAATTTTCGATAAAATTTTTATAAAAAATTTTCGATAAAATTTTTACAAAAAATTTTCGATAAAATTTTTACAAAAAATTTTCGATACAATTTTTACAAAAAATTTTCGATAGAATTTTTACAAAAACTTTTCGATAGAATTTTTACAAAAAATTTTCGATAGAATTTTTACAAAAAATTTTCTATAGAATTTTTACAAAAAATTTTCGATAATATTTTTACAAAAAATTTTCGATAGAATTTTTACAAAAAATTTTAGATAGAATTTTTACAAAAAATTTTAGATAGAATTTTTACAAAAAATTTTAGATAGAATTTTTACAAAAAATTTTCGATAGAATTTTTACAAAAAAATTTCGAATGAACTTTTACAAATAATTTTCGATAGAATTTTTACAAACAATTTTCGATAGAATTTGTACAAAAAATTTTCGATGAAATTTTACAAAAAAATTTCGATATAAATTTTATAAAAAAATTTCAATATAATGTTTCTAAAAAATTTTCGTTAAAATTTTTACAAAAAATTTTCGATAAAAATTTAACAAAAAATTTTCGATAAAATATTTACAAAAAAATTTTCGATAAAATTAAAAAAAAAAATACGGCATGACCGAATATAGCCCTCTGACTTTTTCTATATTCCTGGTGCTGAGCACATATTCCGATACGTACCTTTCGTGTAAAAATAAATATGTTTGTGCGTTAACATTATTATGGTTATATTTCACAATGCTGGTGTAATAAGACATAAAAATGGTTCTAATATTTACAATATTCACACCTATTGCGAATAATTATTACCATGAGAAACTCCCAAATTTTCTATCGTGGATGATTTCTACCGTAAAATACAAGTAAATTTGTAATTGGAATCATTCACGATAGACAATTTGGGATTTTTTTATGGAAATAATTATTCGCGATAGGGGTAATAATATAATAATGATATGACTTTAACTTTATCTATCATAATATGTTGCTCTTAGATTATGGTCACCACAATCATTAGTTTCTTTGCTTCTAGTTAAAAACTCTTTAAAGCATTTGTAAATTTTTTGGACATTCTGTTTAATTTTTTAAAAAATTGTTAGAGTTTTAATTTCTTTTTATAAAATTTTCATCGTTTTTCATCATACCAATGTAGATGTTCTCGTAACAGCTTTACTCCAAAGCATGCAAAAGTCATGAAGACATTGTAAAAAGCAACACAAAAAAAAAACAAGATGTTCCATCTTTTGACACCAATGCAAATAGTTGTTTTTTTGTTGTAATTTTAGCATAAATGTGAAAAACGCAAACAAAAGGGAAATAAAAGCAACAAGAAAAAAAGAAGAGAAACTGCGAATAAAACTTTGCAACCACAAAATATCCCCCAGTTAGCATTTTGGCAATAAGTGCTCGTTTGCTTGCTGACGGTGTATTGTAGCATTTCGAACTTGCCAATACAGTCAAATAAAAAATACTGCCAAAACGTGGCTAAAGATACAAATGAAGTTGAATGTCTTTTGCAGTAGAAAAAAAGCTAAAGCAAATAAAGAGCGAGTTTGTAAAAAGATAAATTCATTTCTAGTTTTAAAACTGGACAATTTTACTTAAAATAAATAGTTTTACAAAACTTGACTGGTGATGTTGCAGCTTAAAAAAATTTAAAAATAAATATATTCCTTTTTTTTGAAAATAACTATAATCCAAGTTTAAAGTAAAATAATACGAGCATCATATTGTTTATCTACATTTGTATCTATATACTCGTATGGTATAAATTCGTATTTGAAGGAGACCGTAGTATTGGCCAACTGAAAATTCTAAACACGTTTAAGACATTTTACTTACATGAGCATAGATAACTAGTACTTATCCATATCTAATTCTTATTTATGTTAGGATGTGTGTGAATTTATTCATCTTGTATTAGAATTCAAAAGAAAAACTTTTTTTTAAATTAAAATATTTTTCCTACTGTTGAGTTGCACTATGACTTGAAAAGATTTTCTGTTGATCACAAATCTCCAATAATCATGTAACTAAAAACTAATAAAACGTCTCTAACAATAAATCAATTTTAGAACGCGCTGTAAGACATGTTGCACCGTCTTTGTTGAAACTACATTTCCTCTACATGAAGAGCATTTAGTTGTGTAAGGGTGTGAAGATAAATTCGTCATTTAAATACGGCCCCCATCTCTGTTAACTGCATGCCACAAATTGTATAAAAATAAGTTTTAAAAAATTGAAGCCTAAGACTAATAGATTCCAGCAATATAAATTCTACGTTCAGATTTTTCCCGGTATCGTAGATATATATAAATTAAAAATTTTTTTTTTTCGAAAAAAATACCAAAAAAATATGAAATTTTAAAGTGGATCCAATGGGTATTTAGAGAAGACTTGTATCGGGTCACGGCAGAATCTGGACTTAGAAATTATATTGCATCACTTAAGAACTCATGCAACGTTTTTTTATTTTTCTTAATCTTCATCATAACCCAACTTAGGTTTTTACGCAAATAAATATTAACCACGCCCACTTTTTAAGTATCTAAAGAACTATAATAGGTAGATCTTTGAAATTTTGTACCAATAACCAACCCCCTTATTGATATAAATAGTTTGGCGAAATACAGGCTGGAATGGAATAGTGGGCGTGGTACCTCCGATACAACGTGAAAAATTATTATCCTTTATCTGGACATCTGCAATAGGTAGAGACTTGAAACTTTGCACAAGTAACCCTCAAACTAATGTGCATAATCTAGCAAAATACAGATTGGATTGGGATAAGAAATAAAATATTATTATCGTGTTATTAAGCTTAGTCTAGAAAAAACAGTGGGCGTCGTAGCTTGCATATAAACTGAAACATTTTCGTCATGAGAATAGCGTGCGTTTTGGAGTTAAAGAATAGTCATACTTTCCTTCTAAGTGTTTATTGAATTTTTGTGGATAAAATCTATACATATAATAAAATCGTATCTCATTTCCGTTTGTCTGTCTTTACGTCTGAGTGTCTACTTTTCTTTGCGTTCGCATCACGTAAAAACTACTGAATAGATTTTAACCAAATTTTTTGAGAAGGTACCTTAGCAACCTGGTTCCAATATAGGAATTTTTTTCTCATTTGCAAGAGAAAGTGGAGAAAAAGCAGTGAAAGTACGCAATTTCTGGTTTAAAGGTATTGAAATTGTCGAATATTTTAAACAGGGTTGTTGCGCACCTTTTATTTTGAAAGTGGGATATTTTAAAACTGGGATATTTTAAATTTTTTTAATAATATTATGAACATTTAATTTAATTGGTTTATTTAAACATAATATAATAATTTTTTATTATATTATGGTCATATTTTATTATAATATGTTTATACTTTGGAAAATTTGAAATTTTATTAGTCGAACTATTTTTATTACATACAATGAAATTTGTATGTCAAGCTGAGTTCGTTCTATTCCTTCTAAGAAAGAATAAATTAAATTACAAATTAGGTTATATTATTAAAGAAAAATTGAGAAAACTTAATTTTCAGGCATCAACATATATCAGCGGAATGCTCTGCTGATATATGTTGTTGTTAGTTTAGAACATAAAATGGGTGCAACATATCTTATTATCAATTATAATATGGTTTGACTACAACCATTTAGTTCAAGTATAATATGTTGCTCTTAGATAATGGTTACCTCAACCATGTTTTTTCTTTTGTTTGTGCTAAAAAACTTAAAAAGCTCAAGTAGTCTGTTTATGACTAAAATTTTAATTTTATATCGCCTTGTAAACTGCATAATTTTTTACAACTGAAAAATATTCCTATTTTTTTAATTTTAACCAGCATGGTTTTTTGCTATTAAAACTATAAAAGAAACGTTACATATTTCTATACATAAACAATTTTACCGTTTAGGTACGACTTTTATGAAAGTAAGCGGATGAAAAAAGCGAACCAATACAACACGTGCTTAAAACATCAGGTAAAAGTTTGGTTTTTTATAAACTCGACATGTACGTTTATGTAGGTGTTAGTTTCCTACAAAATGTTAGTAGCTGTGTGTTCGACTCTGTGGCTATATTCGTAGACTATTAGTAATTGTGTTGTTATGGCCCCATTTTCCAAATGAGGAAGTAAACAGGTGTATATTGCTTTTTATCTCGCATAGACAGAGAGACTGTTACTAAAAAAAATATATTTTTTTTTGTGAATAGGGCAAACCACAGGTGGTTCAATTCAAAATTAACTGAGCTATATTTTTTAATAAAATCAATTAAAATAATTCATGTTTTCGAGCTTGAAATAAACAGTTTAGTAAACTTGTAACCAATTTTCATTACTCTCAGAATTACAGAATTTAGATTCTTTTTATATTTTCAAATATAGCGGGAATTGATATATGGCTTCTTTTATTGCTGAACTTTTGAGTTGGACATATTTTATGATTTCATAAAGGAAAGACTTTTTGCGTCATGTCCACGTGAGCCTATTCTCTAATCGATGATAACACAGAAGGTGGTATTTTTGGCCCAAACTTTCAAAGATCCATATTAAGGCCCAATAATTAATTTGGCAGAATTATATGCCATCCTCACAAGCATTAGCGAGTGTTTGAGGAAAAAGGCAAAGCATTAACCAGTTTATATAGATGACGTCAAAAAAAAAAAAATGGCCAGGATTTTAGGTCTGGTGACATTTTTGAGTAAATTTGGAATCCGCAAAATGCTGTGTGTTTATTATTGGGGCTTATATTATAAATGACTGAAATGACCGTCTAGCCATGAGAGAAAGCTCGGCTCAAATTTATGATATTAAAACCTTGCTTTTGCAAATCTATTCCAACTAAGCTTAGATATGTAAAAAGGGACGCATCTAAAAGTCTGATCTGATGCACAGCAAGACTCCAGAGTACGTACTCTGTGAGTGACTTGTCTTGCGTAAAATCTTTTACTAAGTGTGGTAAATGGCTTTATTTATAGTTTATATGAATACAAAGGCTTCAATATACATATATTGGGACGCGCTCCTTTTGTTAGTAATAAGACATAGACAGTGCGAAACTTCTTAAGTTATATTGGCATCATTGGGTTTGCAAAGTTTTTATACTACAACTCTGTCAATCATTAGTCATAGAGTATATAGGGTGGTGGTATATCAATTAAAAAAAAGGCGAATTTTTTATCGTGAAATGAAACTAATAAATAAAAATGTGTTTCTAGTCTTTTTTTGGAAATGCTGTTGAACAACATTAGAACTTTCAGATAAAGTCGCTGATTTAAACTGTAATGTTATTTGGCCGTTAAACCTCAATTAAATACTAAATAGACGTTGTTCTTCTTGGCTGACATACACTGTCATAAAATTATCAAAAAATTTCAAAAAGTGCACGTGAGTGAGCTCGTCACTCCACATTTTCCTTTCGTTATCCCGCTATCATGATCATAAAATTGCTAAAAATATAAATAATATTTTTACTTGTTGCGATAGGCTACAAACACTTACAGCTATTTAATGCGTTAATTTGCACTTTTACAACTATTAAATATCTCGCCTTAGAACATGAAAATGGGGGAGCTTACCCGATTACTTACCAGATCTAAAACAATAAGCAAAATTTTATTGTACAAATTATATGACTTTTAAAAATATTTAAAAACTGTCTAATAAAACAATTAGCTGCTGTTTAATTACTTACAAATGCACCTACTTTGAAATGTCAAAGACCTTTTATGTCTTGGGAATGTATCACCGACAAATTGCTCAAAACTATTGCTTGGTGTATTCCAGTTTTATAAATTTGTTCTCATTAAAACTCAAAAGTAATAAAAAATATTTAATAATCAAAAACCTTCTTAGAAATTAACATCGGCTATAATACCACAAAAGCATCATGTTTAGCGCGCGCACAATCGGTTCTACGACCATCAAAATCGATAGTCAATAAGAATGTAAGTCTAACAAGAAAGAATATTTTTTTTATTATATTACAAATTACGTCCTCACTTTTAAAGAAAAAATGGGAAAATTTTATTTTAGCAGAATGTAATGCTTTTTCTGGATCGCTACATCGAGAAAAGCATCATCTATTTGACCAACCAAACTTAGATAAAGAAATAGGAGAAAAATTGCATTCATATCGTCAGTTAGTGAGAACGAAGTCTACCATGTAGAGCTTCTTCAGAATACAGCTAATAAAATTTTTTCACCTTGCGGAGTCAACTCTAAATTAACATGATCAGATGTGATCAAGATTAACGTTGCCACCAAGCCGTGTTGGCTCTTACCACCGAATAAATAGAAAGTGTAGACTAGGCCCCCATAGTGTAGTGCAGCACAATATAGGAGACGACGTGGCGTGTGTAACGGCACCCATATCGCACTAAAGTGTACTGCACAGTCAGAATGAGTAACAATTTATAGAACATAGGGGTTGGAGACCTTACAACTTCTTCTGTTGAGAGTGCAACAGCACACTTGATCAACAATGCACCATTTCTGCACATATCGATCCAAACCCCAACCACCACGTTAAAACTCGAAGGGGACCTCACCACCAACCGGATACAGAGAGGAGGGCCTCTCTGTGGGGCTACCAGTTCCCATGGTACTAGTGCACGCTGGCCGGCCCTCGAAGAGGACCCATAATAATACAGACCTCTTCTTCCAGATTCAAGCTTCTGGACGCTCTGGCGCTCACATTTTTCCCAGTGCACTTCGTCAAAGCTTTTGGAATGCTGCAGTGACAGTTTGTAACCCCGGAGGGTATTACTAACTTATTAGTTATAAATTGAACTAACAATAAGCATTCACATCTTACAACTTAATTGTACTTGATTACGTCTAGTCAAATGCAAAATAATCATGAATCAAATTTATTTTGATTCATGATTATTTTGGATTCATCTCTCTGGGGTTAGACCGAAACCCCAAGAATGTAGCCACTGTCGTATGGAATGATACTGACCAGCGCGTTTGTATGTGTTTCGAACTGCTTTAAATACATTAATACATGTTTCGCGATTTCTGCTTTATTCAATGCCACCTTTAGATCTTTGTTGGTTTTCCAGTTTTTAATATACCTTGGAGCGGCTGTAATCTTTCTATTTTGGCGTCTTTGAACTTTTCTCAAGTTTAAAGCTGGTTCTACATTACTGAATCCCAAAACATCATATTGATTTGAGGATCGAATTGTACAGCAGGAGTTTGCAATCCAAGCTGAGTGTGGAGTTTTAGACAATACCCAAAGGGAAAAACGTAACCCTATTGTTTTCGCTACAATGTGTGTCCGTCTGTCAGCGCCTTTTATCTCTGGAACCGTAATAGGTAGACTCTTGAAATTTTCACAGATGATGTTTAGCTGTTGCCGCTATAGCAACAAATACTAAAACTTATAGGGTGTTCCGATAGAGAGATGTTATTCACGAATATCTGTTTATTTCTTGAACTGAAGAGGCATAGACGAATATTACCTTGTTTTTTAAACCGAAATTATATTTTTATAGAAAGTGTATTACCATGGCGGCTATAACAACAATTATTAAATTTTAAAGGATGTTCCAATAATGATGCAATTTTCGCGAATATGACTTTAGTACGGAACCCTATAAGTGTGAGACTAACTCGCACTTGACGGATTTATTTCAACCAGCTTTCTATATTAAATATGTGGTCTTGAGTTAAAAAATTTAAAATACTACAATTTAAAAAAAAATTGTTAAGGAACAGCCGTCTTCCTTAACAATTTTTTTTTAAATTGTAGTATTTTAAATTTGCAGCCAGTTCCTATAATTGGAATTATTAATTTCTAAATTTATTTACTTTTACTAAAAAAATAAATAAATACAAAATTTTAAAAAATAAACTCTTTCTCTTAAATAAACGAAGATATTTTTTAAATGGCATACCTTCCCTGTTTCATCTCTTTAACAAGTAGTTTTTAACATTTAAAGACTCCCAAGTAATATAACTTTATATGACTTAACACCTTTTTCTATTTTTCAAAACTTTACCTATTACTGCCTTAGCAGCATCAGTAGGATGCAACAAAAATACCAAAGAAAAAAAATCTTTAATGCCTTCAAATGTTGTACGTGTCAAATTTTTAATGATTATGATAAAAATTACAAAATGTCCAAAAAAAAAAACAAAAATACACGTTTTATAAAATAAAACGAAGATGATTTTATGCTGTTAAAGAAGGAAAGACTACAAAGAACTTCATAAATAAAATAAAATAAAATAGAACAAAAATGCAAATAAGTAGTAACGATAAAGTTTTCTACTTCAATTATTGGCAAAGGCCCCCAACCAAAAAAGTGGTTTGAATGGAAATGTATTGGTTTGCTAAATATTTAGCAAAGTGACACAAACCTACTTTGTTGAAAACTTGTATGCCCTTGATTTAAAATTTTTAAATGTTTTGTTCTCTTTGTGAGATTATGGTTGAGATTGTGTATGTGCTCACAGACCCTTAGGGGTTTGCGTGGGGGCTCTTGATTATTGAGCACAATGTGTTTAATACAAAATTTATTTCTTCAGCTCAAAGAAAACAAAGCGAACAAAGCGAGCAAGGAATTTCATAATTCAGGTTTAAAAATTATTATTACGCATTAATTAAGGTGTCAATTATGCATGTTCTTTAGTTTTAGAAGCGAAAGGAGTGCGCACGCAAAAATTTGAGCATACGTTTTGCGTCATAAAAATGAAGCTAAGTTTTAAACTATTTTGAACTGGCTTAGGAGATATTTTTTTTGAAAGAGATAAAACTTTGATGCAGCTGTTAGACCTCGTGAATGTTTTATTGCACTATGCCTATTGCACTAATGCTTATTTTTGAGAGCACAGACATTAAAGGTTTTAATTTGTTTTAAATTAAAACACATATTTGTCAAAAAAATTCCTAATTAAAAAAATAATTGAATCAATAATTTATTTAATTAAATTTTAATCTAAAACCAATTAAAGCCTTTAACTGGTGAACATATATTTTGCTGTGATCAGGCGTTATCCAGCTCAGAAGTTATGACTGGGAAGGGCTAAAATTTAAGGGTTTTTCACATGTAATAAAACATTTCCGTAAATGATTTTTTTTTTAAAATTTGTTGCTGGTGCAGATAGTAATCTAAATGGAATACAAAACACCAACTATTGGAATTGTTTTTCTTTCTTTTGTATGTCAAACTGTCTGTGCTGGCATCACTTAAAAACTACTGAATAAAATTTAATAAGATTTTGTAAGAAGGTACCTCAGTATCTCTGTTCAAATAGAGGATACTTTTCTCCGGAAAAATAATCTCATTTTTGAGAGAAAATAGAGAAAAAGTAGTGAAAGTACGAAGTTTTGCCCGGTGTTTTTCAATGGTAATGCAAACTTGGCAGCACCTTTTATTTTTGTCAGCACCTTTTATTTTTGTCACCCGAATATTTTTAACACTATTTACAGAACTCTACAATAAGTTTAGATTTTAATATAAATTTTAAAATTTTATATAAAGCCTATTTTGCAAAGAAATTATCCAGGGATGGATACCTTTATATAAAATAAATACGTAAACTATATCTGCAGCACTATAAAAGTAAGAATCTTAAAATTTGGTGGGGATTACTTTCGAAGCATCATCGAAAAAATTATTGTCAGGACGTTGACGAAGTGGCGGGCACTGCTAGTATAAAATAAATTAGATTCTCCTAAGGTTTACTACACATGTTTACATTACCCGCCAAAACTAAACTTTTTCTTAACAACAAATTAAAATGTGTGAAATCATAGATTTTAAGAATAAATAAATCAGTTAAGTGCGAGCTAAACACACGCTCACGTACAGTGCCGCACTCCGTTTAATATATTACTTTAAAAGTACAAGATTTAAAATTTTTTACATATTGGGCCACCCTTTAATGTCTAATTTAATGTTTTTATTAAAAGTTTTGAGTGTCTGCTAGTTAAGGATGACAATATAAGAATATATACGTCATAATCACGTTTACTGTATGGCAGAGAAACAAGTCGAGTGGCTCAAAGCCGATGGCTCTCCGCCGCCGGTTGTTTTCGAAATAATGTAGCCGCCGTTTTTATCAAATCATTTCGGTTCAAAAAAGCCGCCGTTTATGTCGACTTAACCACCAAAAATTTTTAAAGCCTATCAGACAAACATTACAGTATTAAAATTTTCAATACATTTTTTCGTAAAATTCAGAAGACTTCAAATATAATACAGACTTGTTACAAAATCTGTCCAAATTAGAATTTGGATATGAAACTCTTTATTTTAATATTATCAACATTATTATTGCTACAGGATTTTGTTTAACACATATTTCTAAAAAAAAACCCGTTTTGATTATTATGATGAAATTTTTAAATACCAATTCTTAAATTCATCAATAATTGTATTACTTAGTCAATTTGTACGGTTAAACAAATAAATTAAAACATTTTTCAGCATAGAAATATTGAAACTAAATTACAATTATTTCCTTGGTGCACTTTTAGTTAAGTACGAGCTGTGTCCGCCACTTCGTATGCGTCGTTGCAATATTTTGTTCGAATTTGCTTTGAAAGCAATCCACACCAAAGATCTTTAGTATACTTTATATAAAGGTTCTAATCCTTACTAAAATAACCTAAAACTATGCATATCGGTTAGTTTTTTAGTTATGGTTTATGTATTTACTTTATATTTATATAAAGGGTCCGATCCTTACTAAAATAACTGCGTACTTTCACTGCTTTTTCACCTTTTTCTCTTGGAAATAAGATATATATGGGGGAAAAAAGTATTCTATATTGGAATCATGATACTAAGGTACCTCCTCGCACAATTTTGTTAAAATCCATCCAGCAGTTTTTACGTGATACGAACACAGACAGGCAGATAAAATGATGTGGAACAAGATTAACGTGGGCACCTGCCGCTTGGCCTAATCCCACGGTTATCTTACCACCGAGTGAAATATAAGCGTAGACTAGCGCCACCATTGTGTAGTATAACAACACTTTACGACTGCCACCAATCGCAATTCGTGTGTGATACAGTCACAATGAGTAGCAATTAATACAATATGACAAGCCTTAACCAAGGCAAGCCTAGATTCCATATTATGGCCTCTTACTTAGGGGTTTGGAGACTATCCAAACTCCGTCTGTTGAGAGCGCAACAGCACACTTGATCGACCTTGCACCATACCTACATAAATCGTTCTTAAATCACAACCACCACGTGTACCCCCGAAGGGGACCTCACCAACAACCGGTCACAGAGAGAATAGGCTCCCTGTGGGGCTACCAATTCCCGTGGTACCAGTCCTTTGGGCACTGGTCGGGCCTCGAAGAGGACTCGTGTGTTTTAAGACACAGAGCTTTTCTTCCAGATTTAGGTTCTAGGAACCCTAGCGTCTGGTGCCCCTATTTTCCCCGAGTGAACCGCCTAAAAACATTTGATATTCCTGCAGTGACAATTGGAATCCCCGGGGGGAGACAGGTAGGAAATAAGTTACTACTTTCTTACATGTATATTTAAACATAAGAAACCAAGTCGACAATTCAGCCGTTTTCAGCGAATAAAAACGGCCGCCGCCGCCTTACAATATTGCAGCCGCCGCCGAAAATGCTGGAACGTCTTGTCGCACTGCTATGGGAATACCTTTTTACTTTTGTTTTTTTTTTTTTAATTTTAAGTCTTATTTTTATACTTTTTTGTTATAGCGGAACATTTTTTATATACTCTCTGTAAATTGAAGTTTCTACCTATTCCGGTTTAAAAATAAGACAATATACGTAAATTTGTGTCACTCTCGCAACACCCTGTAGTATTCGCTTTTTATATTTGTGGCTATAGGGGCCATAATTTTACATAATTTGTGTAAATTTGAAGTGTAGGCAAACGTTTAAAAATAAGGACATAAGTATGCGCGAAAATTATGTCACCATCGGAACACCGTTTAATTTTTAGTAATTGTTGTTATAGCGGTCATAGTAATACATCTTCTGTGCAAATTTCACAAGTCTACCTGTTACAGTTAAAAAATAAGGCGATATACCTTAAAATCAGGGCACTATCGGAACACCTTTTAATTCTTCGTTTTTGTTATACAAGCTAATATAGCAATTAAGTTTTAATTTCTGTGCACCCTATAATCCGAACACCCTACAATTTCTAATATATCCTATAGCCAAATAATTAAATTCAGCCAGGCCCTCCAAAATATGTTTTTTTCTTTGTTTGACCTAAATATGAATTCTTGTTTCCAAATTTGAAGAAATAGCTGGGAAATTATTTCTTAAAATTTGGAAACAGGAAATAGTCAAAGGGCTAAATCTAAGCTAGAGATGGGGGAGGGGGTAGTTGTTCAATTCAGGTAGATTTGCCATAGTGTCACGTTTTTATAATAATCTCGAGGCAATTACCTAAAAATCAGCTAATGCTTGTCCCCTATTGTCGAATTTTCTCTCACATCCAAACATAGAGATGCTAAAAGTATAGATTTCTTCTCAGTTTTAGAAGTTTTTTTTTATTTTTCATTACATTATTTTTTTTCCGATAAAACAAATGCTCTAAAATAATAATTTTGTTAATTTTTAATGACTTCGAAAAGATTTTTTACAATTTATTTTTAAAATTTTTAGAAATTGGATTTATGTGCCAACACATGAGAGCAATAAAAATGAAATATGTTCCAATTTATGTTCGTGCTGTAGAAGCTATTCAAATATTTAATATTTTTTATCCTTTTTTTTATTTTTTTTTTCGTTTTTCTTTTTTTTTATATAAAAATAAATCTAACTTCATGCAAAAATCGCAGATAATAAATAAATCTATGAGGACGTGTGTATGTGTATTAAAATTTAATTTGTTTTAGTGTTAGTTTTATATAAATTTAATATATGTATGTTTGTATGTATGTGTTGGTTTTATACAACAATAAATAATTGTGTGCCCATATTTGTGTATGTTGGTGGTTGGATTCTATTTTCTATTGTTCACATCAATACATTCATGCTTCAACATCATTATTATCATCACCATCATCATTATACAATTACCCCGTTAATTCATTTGCAGCATTTTTTATTTTTTATTTAAAGATTTAAAACACTATTTCCTGTTATATTTTAATTTTTCATACGGACAATTCATGTTTTATGGTTTCTGTGAGGCCGAAATAACCATACTTTATATAGTTTATTATCATTCTTTAAAATGGAAGGCTCCAGCTCTTAAAATCTTAAGTCCACTTTGTGATTTTTGGCACTGGTAGCACGATCTGAGAGAGCGTATTTTAATTCGTTTGAAAATGGTTAATTTGGATTTTAAAACTGCAGCATTTATTTTTGATTAAAAAATACTCTAGTGCACAAAAAAAATTTAAGGAAATCTCTTAACTTGCAACCGTTGGTTGGCCAAAATCAGGTTATTTATATGGAGTATATATTAGTCGAATTATTGGACTAATATTTAATGACTGAATAGACAATTTTTCAATTGTCACTTCGGCATGTCACAAATTCCGTTCGGAATTGAAATGATTCCGATCAGAATGGTTTTGTCTGCTATAGATTCTGTTCGATTATATTAAATCGACAAAATTAATGTTTTAAATGTGACAACATAAGAAGCAAAACAATCAGCCATGTCACAGAGCTTAATTCCCTTCGGATGTGAAATGGATTCCATATTTTGCTTCTATAGAAAACGTAAAACGAAAAAATGGTGCGGGATGAAACCACTTTAAATATGCTTTGTGGAACTGATAGTTGATAGCAATTTTTAGCCATTTAAACAATTCAGACCTTCTTTTTTATTAATATGGATATTGTTCTGGACCAGTCATTAAAAATCTGCAACCGGTATTGAAATAACAGTAATTGTATAGGTGGCGGCGAAACTGAAATCGCCTTTATTTGATTTCGGTCCCAATTGAACTACTCTTACTTGTCAGCCCCCTTACTCTTTAAAAGGACCTCCTTTAAGGATCTCTTTACTAAGTCCGAGAGACTTCTTATGAACATGCACCCAAGTAGTCTGAGATTAGTTGAGGCCAGTCCCGTTACTCTTGATCCTTTTCAAGAGTAACGGGACTAGCCTCCTCTAGGGATCTCTTTACTAAGAACGAGTGTCTTCGAATGAACGTGCACCAGCTAGGCTAAGATCATGGTCAGATGTGCTTTTGGTACCTTTTGAACTTCTTTTAATTGTCAGCCCTCTTACTCCTTCCTGTGATATTTCTGTATTGCATGCAAGCAAACCGTCTAGAAATTTTGTATGAAAAGCACTAGATTTGTTGAGTTATTTCTATACAATATTTCCAGACTTATCGTTCGCTTGTAATACAGAAACCGCACATAAAAGAACCTCTAAGGATCTCTTTACTAAGTCCGACTGTCTTGAAATGAACGAGCACCAAAGTAGGCTAAGATTAGTTGGTCTGTCAGCCAACAAGATCATGATCAGATGTGCTTTGGTCCCTTTTGAACTTCTCTTAGTTATCAGCGTCCTTACTCTTTAAAAGGACCTCCTCTAAGGATCTCTTTACAAAGAACGAGTGTCTTCGAATGAGCGTGCATCAAAGTAGGCTAATGTTAGTTGGTCTGTGAGCGCCGTTACTCTTTAAAAGGACCTCCTCTAAGGATCTCTTTACTATGAACGAGTGTCTTCGAATGAGCGTGCACCGAAGTAGGCTAAGGTTAGTTGGTCTGAGAGTCAACAAGAAAATGGTCAAATGTCCTTTTGATTCCTTTTGAACTTCATATAGTTTTCAGCCCCCTTATTCTTAGAAAAAGAGTTGCTTCGAATGAAGGTATACTAAAGTAGACTAAGTTTGTAGACTAAGTTTGTAGACTAAGTTTGTAGACTAAGTTTGTCTTTCAGCTAACAAGATCATGGTCACATTCTTTTGAATGTACGCGATGTAACTCTTTTCGATTGCGTTGGAAAGGATAAATATTGATTTGAAACATGAACGACTTTATCTAGACAATGTATGAGTGCACAGTCGCTAAGACTGATTTTTTCCAGATTTAGACCCTTCAAACCATTTTCTGAATCCTGAATTGAAGGCACGGCTAGGTTTCGAGGGATTTAGGTGAAACGAAGATACCTGTTTTGAGGGCTTTGAGAAGAAATCTTACTCTTTGGAGGGCATAAGAATAGAATAGTAGAAAGGAACTAAATCTATTGAGCTTTACTAATACCTAAGTATGTTAACAAAAACTATGCTTTTTCCCCGAAAAAAATTTTCTTTATTTAAAAAGTCTCTCAACTATTGAATTTCCCTCATAGATAAACAAGGTAAAGGAAGGTAAACGAGGTAAAGGTGGGTAAAGTTATCTTCCCTAAGAATTTTCAAGTAACATTCCCTCTTGCTTACAATTAAAGAATCCCTCCTCGATTTATATAAAGCAACCATTGCAGTTCTGGGTTCGAATACGCAAAAAGACTCAGCAAATCGTATGTTGCTTCGGCTCTGAAGACGATAATCTTATCTCTTTCATTGTGTGTGAGATTCACATTTGACCATTTTGTATAGTATGTAGGAAAAATATTTGGCCATGTTTGTGTTATCTTAATATTTAGTGGATGTGAAGGCGATTTATTTAATTTTATGTTAAAAAAACATAGAAAAATTCTAAAATTTTTAAAAATAATGTCTTGTAAATATTAACTTTTACTACATTGCAAGTTTTGCCCACCACGGAAACCCGTAACCTCACAGGGATCACACGTCCCTGTGACCGGTTATTAGGGAGTTTAGTTTGTTCCTAAATAGCAGGAAGGGCCAACAATTGTTTGCCGGGTGTTAACATTGTCTCCAACAGCTCAAAAAATGGTATGGTCCTACGAACCATCTTCAATAATTGCTAATTTTTGTGATGCTATGCCCAAAAAGGGCATTATATTTACCCAGTGCAAAGATCAACGTCACTCTAAGTGGGCAAGCTAAGTAAAGACGTAAATCTATATCACATAGCATGTTTTGATCTGTGCAAAAACTATAAATTATTCTATGCGACTTGATAAATCGCAATGATATAATACGTTGTAACCGTTGAAAAAGATAATAACTTGAATTTTGTTAAAAATGTTTTAGAGCAACATCCTGCCCAATTCTCTAACCAGTTGTCCACTACATGTTCCATGAACAGCAGGGTAGTTTGTATTTTTTTTTAGCTGTGTCCATGTGTATTATTAGATAATACTGTGTAAACTGCGGTCACTTTATACGAGTAGATGTATGCATGTGTGTGTAACAATAATCAAAATCAATGAACCAAAAATATATATTTGTATTAATGTGTGTGTGTGTATGTATACTATTCCATTGCTGGTTATGTGTGCCTGTGAATGTATGCTCTCTAATACTGTTTGTGGCATCAACAAGAAAGAAAAAAAAAATCAACTTAAATTGTACTTGTTAGCAGTGAAATTAAATCTTGTTCTATGCGGGCATGTATTTATCTTTCTATTTTACTGGTGTTAATGGTGATTTGTTTGTTATTGATTTTAGTTCATAAATATTGCTTTTTCTCCCTTTTATAAAAGCGGTACAAATTCATATTAAAGATTTAAATTTATTTTTTATTTTATTAAAAATAAGTTTTATTTGTAAAATGTTTATAAATTTTAGTACAACATTTGTTTAATTAACATAGCAAATTTTGGGTGCATTTGCTTCACTTTAAATTAATTTTTATTATCATTCTTATCAAGGGTCGCACAGTGTCGTGACTTCATATAACGAGTGGCCATAAATAGAAAAAGTTATTGTAAAGAGCTGAAATTTGGCACATATATTTAGGTTGGCAAAACGTAACAAAATTTAAAATTTAAAAAAATTCGAAGCTATATCCTGAAATTTATGTGTCATAAAAGTTAGAAAAATTGCTAAATGTATGAAATTTTTTTTTATAGTAATTGGATGTGATATTTTTAATGATTTGACCAAATTTGATTCAATTCAGATAAGGCCCACGTTAGGCTAAAAAATATATTTTTACAAAAAATTAAAAAAAAAAATTAAAAGTTAAATAAAATTTTTTAATTAATTTCGAATACAAGACACTTTTGCCTATTTTTTCGGGTCCATCGAAGCTGACTATTTTTTTTAAGTACATATTTTGGCTAAAGACTTCACAATTTTTTTACAGTGTTGTTATATATATTTGAATTTTAGGATTTTTACATTGTTTCTGCTACATTTCTGAATAAAACAAATATAACACACTGTGTAATTTTTTAAGTCATGGCAAAATAACCATATACGGACACATATGAACTTCCTAGGAATGATTCTTAACACCGATTAGGTAGTTAAAAATTTTCGGGAAATTTTTCACTTTTGCTGCTACCTAAGCGCTACATAAGCGCTACCTAAACGGTGTTAAGAATCATTCTTACGAAGTTCATATGTTGTAGAAAGTTGTTTATTGAGATCTTAGGTTCATTTTTGTAGTTGATTGTTTCCTTGAATTTTGAACGGTTTGCTACCTATGGACCTGAACAGGGGAAAAAAGGTAAAAAAATTGAATTTTTTAAAGTTTTTTGCGATTTTGATGTTTTTATATGTTCACAACTTTTATTCTTTATGACAAGAGCTACAACTTTGCCTCAGAGAGTATATCAAAATATCAAACGGTTTGCAAAATATGAGCTTGAGGAAATGATCACTTTTGCAAAAATGACATCGAGGCCCCACAACTTTGAGGGCCCATAAAAAAAACCTGGAGGACTTTGGGCAAAACTGGGAGACAGGGATCTTTTTTTTTTTGGTCTTTTATCACGTAGTGGTGTCCGTATATGGTTATTTTTTTCCGTGTTGCACTGTGTAATTGCATGCATTTTTATTGAAAAATGAATTCTTGATATTTATTTTTCCAAACTCATTTTTTGTTACTTAAAAATTATCAAAATAATTCGACTTTAAAGCCGTGTAACTTTTTATATCACAGCTTTCATTCCATATATATTTTATTGATAAATTTTAAAGTTTTTTTTTTGATTTTTTTCCACTGGACAGTTTACTTTGCTACACTAAAAACAAATAACAATAATTTAAATTGGCACACTTAAGCGCAGCTAAATTTTTATTTTTATAAATTAACATACTTTTTGTTATAAAATGAAAAAAAAAAAATATCCCGGAAAAACTTAAAAATTTTTTTTCTTTACTATTATATGTTTGCTTATCACAACAAGTTTTATTTTCTTTTATTAATATCATTCTTATAATGATGCATACACTGTTATCGACATATGTAATTAAAAATACCGTTTATATACTTAAAACATAATACAACAACTAATCTAGTACAAATTTGGTTTATTTGCCAACTTCAATTCAATTATTTAACCCTATGAAATACATGCTCATTTCTATTCCTTTTTTATACAAAATTTTAGTTATTTCAAACCACAATTTTGAAGAGCCTTATCTTTAGAAAAAATTATTATTTTAATCTAATTTTTTTTACGCTTATTGGTAAAAGTGTCTTTTATTAAATGCCATTAGCCATTTTTTTAATTTCCATAATTGGATTTTTCTATTTATGGCCACACTCACAACACTGTGGGTCGAGTTTCTGTGCAAATGCAAACTCTAAACAAAAAAAAAAAAAAAAAGAATTGTTTGTATTAACAAAAACGCAATCGCAATTTCTTCTGCAATACTTTTTTTTCTTAATTGGTTTTACAGTTGAGTGCAAAATATTGCTGTGTTTTTCTATCAACAATTTTAAAAGGTAAGCATTCGTAGTATGAAGATAATTTGTATTGCCAAACGTAACCATTCGATTTCTTAACATAAAATTAAAAATTAAAATTCTTTCTTAAGGTCATTTTGGCAGCTCTGCTCACCAATAATTTTCTTACAGCTATTATAGCTTTTTCCATACACTCTTATTTTTTTAATGCTTTTTACTTTGTTTTACAATTTTCATAATTTTTTAGTCAGTTGCCTGATATAATAATTCGCCCATTGCAGAAGTATCGGTAGGTGGTCTCCTGTAATTAACCATCTGGGGTTTAATAAATGCCAATCATTTCTATATCGAGTTAAGTTCTGGTTTATTTTAAAGTTGCAAATGTTTGACTCTTTTTGCCTGCCTGCACAAAAAACCCAGAGTATTTATCAAGACGAACCCGGAACACCCAGACTAATAGACAAGGGCACTACCAATCAGTCGACATAACTTTTTTTCTTACTTGGCTTTTAGTATACGAACTCTGGATATGGGTTGACCTCCAGTTTCAATGTAGACTTACCCACGCATAAGGAGCTCTGAGTGGGTGGACACCCTTTTCCCAATAATGGCCTAGGGAAGAATTCAGAAGGGATTGACCGCCTCGCAAGGGGTACACCGGTTAATCTCTAAAGTTTCTCCTATGGCGTTGAATCGGGATATTTCGATAGGGATGGACAAGGAAGCCTCATTAGAGGTGGAGAGGTAAATCCCTTTAGGAACTCCGGTTGCCACTGGCCAAGGGAGGATATCGAAAGTGAATGACAAAGATACCTCGCAAGGGGTGAACTGGTCAGTCTATGATGATCCATAGCCGCAGCAGGTACATGTGGATGAATTGGACGCAACTGGCCCTGTTGGCTTAAGTAAATCCTCTTCGGAAGCAGCAGACGTTCCTTCAACGTCGAGTCGGAGTCTACACCTAATGCCTAAAAGAGGCAGAGGCAAAAGAGGAGACGGGGAAAGGAAAGATGCTGAGACAGCAACCCACATTGTGTGTGAATGTCCGTCACTGGTTAGCATAAAACTCAGCACCACTGGAAGAAGCCTGTTAAATGTGGATGCCATGGGGGACCTGAGACTTAAACAAATGCTAGCATTTTTATCAGAGACTGAGTGATGAGAAAGAAGACCGACAGTTACCAGTCGACAGTCTGTATCCACTAAAGTCAAGATTAAAGGCTGGTTGTAGCACGTTACTCAATGTAAGTAAATTACATTTCGGTTGCCTGTAATCATAGAGGACGGATGGGAGTCGAAAATGGACCCATTGTGGAAGTGTTCTGCTTCGATATTCCCCTACACATATAATAACTTATTCTTTACAAGCTAATAATTTTCCATCATAGGAAGTAATCGTAAAAAATTACCTTTCGTCACAATGTTAAACTTGTCCACGCTGAAGTTTTTGTTGAGGACGAAGCCAAAAGCATGCCTTTCTGTCTGATTGGTATCGGTTACTTTTGGTTTTATCCGGCCATATAAATTTCTTTCCGTCCTCTGCCGACCAATTCTGTTGTTCATTGCAAAATTTAAGTCAAGCTTTAGAAATAGGCTAGAACAAAGCAGACTTCTTTTTCTTAACGGTAATGACCGTGTCTGATTTTTTTAATGACCGTCGCTCTACCCAAACACTTGGTCAGAAGCAGCTTCCCAAAGGAGTGTTGCATTAATTTTTCTGCAATAATTACTCAACACCTCGGGCATCCTCATACGAAAGCTCGTTTGGGCAACCTCTAGCATTTCTTTTAGCCTTTTTTTTACATTTTCATTAACTATTAACCCAAATTATAAATATACTGAAACTGATTACTACGGGGTTAGCTAGTTTCGATGGCCATTTCGCTAAGTTTCGCTCAATTAAGCTAATCAGGAAATCTATAGAAATTTTAGATGAGCTAAAGTTAATCTTAAGTTGAGAAATTTATTTGACTAAATAAGAATTAAGTTAAAAGCAATTTAACAACAAGTAGCAAATCTCAAATAAAACAATAATAACCAACAGTAAATTTTATAACCGTCTGTAGACTAATAATAGTTTTTCGATTATTAGATTTGTTTTATTGTTGAGTGACCTTTTTCTATCAAAGACTATAACTTTGTCCAGGACGAATAGGAAACTGAAAATTAAACTGTTCAAATTATCGTTAAATAAATTTTGTGTTCGTTGAGGAATAGTGTAAAATCAAAAAGTTATGCAGCAAATTATATTGTTGGTAGAATAGAAAATATAACAATAGTTTGGTTGTGTTATTAGATGAATTATATATTTATGTTTTATTTTATTTTGTTTATTGATTCTAGCGCATATTTTGTAGGTACATATATGCATATTTAAGTGCATATTTTTCTTTTTCAAATGTATGTTTTAAGCGAATAAATTCGATTTTTAGTTGCATATATGTGACGCGGTCTATGAAAAGGGAAAAGGTGGCTTATGACTCAAAAACAAAATTTCGAAAAATTAGCTTTTAAAGATAAACAATGCAACAACAACAACAAAAAGTGATTTTTTTTTTTTAGTCATAAGCCACCTTTGCATAGCTCGGGTCACATATACATAGTTAGTATAATTTATATCGGAGCGTATGATTAATAAAAAATAATACGCCCCGTTATTAATCGACTTCAAACAAAAAATTTTATTTATTTATTATTTAATAAAATTGATTTTCAAATATAATTGGATTAACAACTTAAAACTAAATTATACTTAATTAGGTTTAGCCAAGGCTGGGTAAAAATTTCCTTTTACGGTTGATGTCATCATTTTGAATTCATCTGGGGTTCGTCCGAAAAACGAAATATTGAAATATTCCTTCTTCATAGTCGAATATAACCACGATCGTTTAGGATCTTACGGGCCAGCGAGTTTGGATGTGTTTTGAGTTTCTTTAAATTTCTGCTTCAATGAATGCCACGTCAAAATCTTTGTGAATGTTTAAGTTTTTAATATACAAGGGAGCCTGTCATCATTCTTAAAATTCTATTTTGTCTTCTTTGGATTTTTTTCTAGTTTGATGTTGAGGCAGAGCCCCGTAACTGACTCCCGTAACACCATATTGATTTATGGATCGAATTGTATAGCAGAAGTTTGTAATCTAAGCTGAGTATAGAGTTTCCACCAATAAGTCAGTTAAGTTGGACTGTTTTCAACTTAATTTATGTTTACTTAGATTCTTTATGGTTTTTCCAAAACTGAATCTTGCAATAACAACATCAAATATTTATTTCGATTTACTGATACTGAGATGCAATATAAAATGAAATTTTCTTCCTTCTTTCCTTAAACAACGCTAATGTTTCAAATTTAGTTTTTTTATAATTTAAAGTGAACTCTAAACATAAAATTAAATTATTACTAAAGCCAACAATTAAAAAACTTTTTTTTTTCATAATTAAATTAAAAGCATTTTTAATGACAGACTTTTTGCTGCAGTTGATATAAAAACATTCAATAACAAAAACTAATGATTTGTTAAACCATTGTTTTTAAAAGCGAAATATTGTTAATTGCCATTAAACGGCTGGTTTAATGAAGCTTGAAGGAAAAGAAAAACACAAACCAGAACAAAAAAACTGTCAACGAAATGAAATAAAATTGTTATGTTTTCAATTACTTTGGCTGTAGAATATGAAAAAAAAAAAATACAAAATCAAATCATAGTTAAAGTTAGCTGCACAATACAATATAAAATCGAAGGCAATAATCAAAACCGTAGTAACAAATACTTGGTGGGTAGAATAATAATAATAATAAAAAAAAGAAAAAAAAAAAAATAACTTTTAAATTGAAGAATGATTTGTATTGGAAGAAAAATAGAAAATAATACAACAAAAAACTGAATTCTTCACTTAAACATAATGGTTTTTAAACAACTTGGCCAACAATACAATACAACTCTTGCACAACTACATCCTCACACACAAACACACACACACACTCTTGCATATAATGCAACAATCAACAACCTACACTTACGATTACTTTAAGATACAAGAAACACGACGACGCCATGTTTGTAAGAAACTAAGTCAAGTATTACAGAATATTGTACTCTTAAGTAAGAAATAAGAACACTGGAGAAGAACAAATTTGTAAATGAGGGAAAAAATATCTATAAGAAACTAAAGGCATGCACCGTAGTAGCTGAAACAGTACACACATACATACATACACTACATGACTACACCACTATAGTGCTCATACTACTACTATGGTGCTCATACTACTACTATGGTGCTCATACTACTAGTACATCTAGTGCAAATAATTCAAATAATAAGAAATTGGAAAATATTTATAAAATAAATAACTGAATAACTTTTGGTTTTTTTTTTTTCAAATAGCCTGGTCGCATTATTTATACCCTTAAGTTAACTGCGGTTACTTAGTATGTAAAGCCGGTTATTTTTGCAAAATTTAATACCTTTGTAAAATTGGCTGTATATAATGGACGGATGCATACGTCAGCAAGCACTATGGCAAAAATCCATGAATTGAGCTACAAGCTGCTACCCCATCCATCATACTCTCCAGATTTAGCCCCTTGCGATTATTTATTGTATCGAGTTTTAAAGAAATTTATAGGTGGTAAGAGGAGAGATCATTATTTACAATCTTATCAAGGAAATCAAAAAACTATAAAGGTGCTGGACTAAATGTATCGAACTTAAAGGAGACTATGTTGAGAAATATCTTTAATGCTTTTATTACGCAAAAAAGTAGAAAAGTAGAAAAGTAGCCAAAAGAGCTAAGTTCCACTAAATTCTTTGAGAAAAAATTTGAGTTATTTACAGCGAGATTTGCAGCGCACAGTGGTCAATGTCGCGAGATAGCGGTCAAAACTCTATAACTTTTGACCGGATTGGTATTTTTTTACGCAATTTGTTTTGTTCAATAGGAGGGACTTTAAGCTTCAATTTGCGTGTTCAAACGTAAAAATCGACTGATAGGAACGTAAGTAATGTGGAGATAAAAATGCATTTTAATTTTTTGTTGAGTTTCCATGTAAAAGTTGAATATTTTGACATTTTAAATAGGTATTTTTTTATAATTTCTTATTTTCTTTAATCGTATTTTACAACCAATACTTATTTATTATTCCTAAACTTAATTTTGGTCAGAAAATGCCAACATTTGGCCCCTGACATTTATTTAGTCTTAATATTCACAGGGGCCAAAGGTTGATTTTTTTGGAAGAAAGCTAATTCTTGTGAGGAATAAACTGAAATGTAACACTGAAACTCCCAACAATATCAATACCATTTGGATATATTATATACAGAATACAACATCGATAAAATTTTAAGTAAACTTTTACTATTGATTTAAAGTGCACATATATTTTATTTAAATGTATTAATAAAAATTTATACTAAAATTACAAACAAATTATAATCTTTAAACTAGTATTAATTAAACAATATTAGTAAAAATTTCTTCCAAATAGCTTTGATTTTCATTTTGCAGTAGTTGTTTAGCTTCTTCATCTAACTCTAATGAGGTTGATTTCCATTTTTGTCGAATACTGGACATATATGGGTCTGATGTGCACAACAAAATATTAATAAGATCTTCATTAGTACAATATCTGGAAATTTTTCTTGTATTGTGCTCGCGAAAGAATCTGTAGTCTTTGTTCCTTTTTTCTTGCGCTTCTTCTGAGAGATCTCCAATTTGAAGCATATTGTGCTGAATTATTTGTTCCCCATGGAACAAAATTTTGTGAACTGTGGTTGGCATATGTCTCCAAGAATATTTTTGGTTATAAAGGGTTGCTGTCTCATTAGCATACTGACCAAATTTTTTTGCATCTATCTTTTTGCTACATGCTATAACTTCTAATATGATTTGGTATCGTCGTATTAAATCATAATCTACTCCAGTTATAGAAGCTGCAGTTTCTGGATCGGAAAAAAATCTCCTTGCTGTGTTTCCATGATTAGAATTTCCTTCTCCTTGCTTTGGCTGGTCAATTATAAGGCCTATCTCACGGTATTTTTCTTGAATATCTTTTTTTTTGCTTTCTTTTTTCCAAATTTTCTTTGTTGTTTCTCACTGTTTCGCCTAACGCGCCAAATTCCAAATCGTATCCCAATTTAAGAATATGCTTCATACAACGAATTCTAGCATGAAAAGGTGACATTCCAAATTCATATGCTTCATTAAAACTATCGTCTTGTGTTGGTGGTTGGATCAATTGACTTGATGTTTTTTGGTATATGGTGCAGCTTGACGAAGACTTTGTTTCGGTTAAAGCTTGTGCAACTGTTCCATCGATCATTGTAAGTGACATTTTAAAGTTAACTTCGATGCATTGGTCATTAAATTCAAATATCACTGGTTGAAGTTCTTTAATTTCAACTCTTATTTTGCCAACTTCTTCAGTTATGACATCTTTAGTTTCTTTTTTGTAAGCAAACTTTATTGGTCTACAAAATTTTGTTGACGAGGGAATTTCATTCTTCCATACATCTATCTCTGCAGCTCTACTAGTTGACGGCTCTGAACCAATATAAGTTTTTGTTAAACTTAATGGAACGAAAGAAATCATGAATAAATTGGCATATGATGAATTTTCCGCATTACATTGTTAGTATTGTTTCTGGCCAGAGGACCCATCACTTACCCATTTAGAAACTAAAGTCATGTTGCAATTTTTAAACTTCTTTAAATAGTCAGCATCAAATGTCTTTAATAATCGTTCTGCAGTGTGTTCAAGAAGATCCTGCAATTTTATTTCTGCTGAACTTGAAGTTACACTAATAGCAGTTGGTGAAGGTAAGCAATTTTTTTTGGCAGAAACTATATCTCGATATGATGGAAAAATTCCACAATTTTTTTCATTGGTTCGCTTCCGCAATTCTGTATATTGGTTTTTAGTCATTTTCAAATCCAAAAATAGTGCAAATGCTTCTTCTGGAGTAAATTTATTTTCTTCAGTTGGTGTCGGCATACTTTCGAAAATCCTTTTTGTGCGTCTGGGGCTTGCTTCCACTATTTTTTCAATGATAGCAATTTTTAGTTTTCGATGGTTGAATTTGATGCAGAAATGAATCCTTTATGATGCTACAAGAAACTTCTTCAGTGATATGTTTAAGCTTGTGTCTTCGTGATCGTTCACTACAATTATCAGTTGGCTTTGCTGGTCGACCACCTTTTCCAGTTTCCGTGGTAGTAACTGATGGCTTTTTAAAAATAAGTTTATTTCTTAGCCATTCGTGTAAAACAATTTTTTGTTTCTGGAACATTGATTGTACCGTTTTCTTAAACAATTTAAAAAGTTTTTTATTTTTAAGTTATGAATTTTAATTTCTTGTTTGTCGCATATTTTGAAGAATGGATTATTCATTGTATGTAAAATAATGTCGTTTTCATCTTTCCGTTCAAAATATATATCAGATAGAACACTATAACTGAATTTAGCCATTGTTTAAGCAATAATGAAGAATAAAAGGGTTTAAATGAAATATTTTGTTTATATGTAATTACCAGGGTATCCATTTAATCGGGTTTTGATTTTATTCGAGCAAACAATTAATCGATTTTGCAATTTACATTTCCATCGAATAATATTAATTCAAGTTATTCGATGGAAATTTAAAAAATTTTATATCAAATGAGAAAAGACAAGAAAATAATGACAACTTGAGAAAGATTTTTAGAAATGTTTTTGTTGGTTTGTAGAAAAAAATTTTGCATAAATAATATGAAATGATTTTATAGCTTTTCGGTAATATAAAATATAAATTAAGTGCCTTAGTAGGCTAGTAGGTAGTATTCTAGTCTCTATTAGTCTGGGGGTTATGAGTTCGAATCCCAAAAATTGTTTTAGTACAACGAGCATACTCGATAATTAGGTTAGAATTTAGTTTGTAATTGTATTGTGACAGTAAAACAAAAATATGAATTATTTTATAAATATTATGCTTTTGTCGTTATGCGGAAAAGGCAACGAACACGTTTTGATCATTACATTTTTAATGAAGTGCAAATTTTAGTTGTTCACTTTTGCTCTTTAAACTCTCTTATAAAAATATGTTAGATACTTCAAAATGTAAGGAGTCCTCGTAGTAAGATGAAATCTAAAATATGCATTAACTAATACTTAGGCACAGGGCACGGTTTATGAAAAATTCATGGGTTATTTTTTCTCTGTATGTTTACCAAACACGTCTATTTCGAAATTATTCTTAAACGAACAAATAATAGGCAAAAAATCAGCAAAAAAAAAATGGAGATTTTAGTCGATTTGTCAATTAACTGATTTATTCGAGTTATTTTTAATCGAAATTTGCAATTTGTCTTAATCGAGTTAATCGACTTGAAATTCTACGATTAATCGAGCGATGATTGAAAAATTCATGGGTTATGCTCTAGTAATTAGTCAACGAAAATAAAGGCTTATAAAAGTGTTTAACATTAAGATAAAGGAAATCTCACAATTCCCATAATAACGAAAAAAAAACCAAAATTGGAATTTTTTTTAGTCATTTGCCCATAAAGTTCACATATGGACCAGTGAAATGCTTTACGCAATGATTGGCAGTTTCTTTTACCGATCCCAGCTTTAGGATTTTAGAACGTTTAGCCTAAAGTCAAAATTTCGGTGTGAAATCAAATAAAATAAATTGAAGGAAGTCCTTCTTTAGCCGGGATCATCACTTTTACAGGTACACGTTGAAAATTGTTATAAATATTTTGAAAAAAATTGACCGGTGTATCGAAAAATTAAAAAATTTGTCGTCTCAGTTTTTATAAACGACTTGATATGGCAAAAAATTAAAAATGGGAAATATTAAAATGAGGAACTCGAACCACATCGGAAAATTAGTAGAAAAAATGGAAAACATTCTTTCTTGGCAAGAGGCTTTCAAAATAACATTAAAGAGCTGTGGCCCTCCAAAAAGATCTTAGAAATAAAGAACAAGTAAAGGAAATTTATAAAAACTAACAAAAGTTTGACTGCAGCTGTGGCAAGACTTGACATTTCGTCGCGTTTATTCTTAAACCACGTAAGTGCTAAGAAATCGTTTTTCAGAAAACGAAAAAAACTTAATAACTTCTTTAATATGGGTTTTAAAACAATTTTTTTTTTGCAAAACATGGCTGTGCGACTCTCTAAAGGGAAAAGAAACTTTTGTTTCTTTTAATTTTTTACTTACAATTAACTGTAGCCAAATCTGTCGCTTACGTGGTTTTGGTGCAATCAGCAACTTACAAATTTCTGTGTGTAAATTAACATTTATTTTTATATTTATCAAAAAAAAAAAAAAAAAAAAACTTTGAACTCTACCAAAAATGCTTTAATTGGCCTCAAACATTCCTGATTTTTTTTAATCTTAAATACAAAAAACTTAGTGGTTGAGACTTTAACATTTTCAACTTGAAATATAAAAACCATTATATTTTGCATGCAAATGTAATTTGTATGGGACTTACGAGGTTTAGAAATGGATTTATTTATTTTCCATACAAACTTGTTAAGATAAGAATGCAGTCTGGTGGCAAATGTTATTTTCTAGCATAAAAACCAAAAAAGTCAATTTCGAAAAATTGCCGCTTACGTGGTTTAAGAAGAAACGCGACGACTTGGCGTATACTCACCTAACTGTGAACAAGCCGAAATCATTTTACTAGGTAGCAGCACGTCAAAGTTAATTATTTTTGCTTTACTTTGTTTTGTGGCAGCTAGCTGTCAAAAATATGTTTATTTGTTTTTTAAACTTAAAAAAAGAAAATAAAATTGTAGTTATTTCAAAAAATATTTTAAGTTTGAAAAAAGTTACAAAATATTACCAAAAAATGCAAAAAAGAAATGTTTTTAGTTTTTTGATGTGACATTTTAATTGATGTTTTTGGCGTCTACCGTGTATAACAAAAAACAAAATGCATGTGGGTGTTGTTTTTGCTGTTGTGTTTGTTATCGCGGCGATGCCACCCTATATACAGTGGATCAATAAAGTTTAGGCACATCATGATTTTCAAGAGTGTTCTGTTAATAACTTTGCATCTGGTTAACTTAATAAAATAATTTTGATATCGTTTTAAAGATTGAGAGTTATATTGACCATTTCGAACAAAAAATAATTTATATCTTATTGTTTCTAATATATAACGTTTTAAAAACTAAAAAACAAGCTATGTCTATCTAAAAAAAGTTTAGGCACGTACTGCATTAATGCCCTTTAATCCCTTGTATAACAGTAAATTTTCACTTTTTTATTTCAACTCATGTTTATGCACATGTTAAATCCTCAGTAGGCGAGAGTTTTAAATGTAAAAAATATTCTTGGTATTTAATTCGTGACGAAAACAGCAAAATGAGCAATCGTTCAGAAATTTCCGTAGATGTCCGTAAAATTATAATAAATCTTCATGCACAGGGAAAATCCTATCGCGAAATTGGTGTGATTGTACAGAGGACGTATACCAGTGTAAGAAACATCATAAAACATTATGAAAAAACCAACAAATTAGAGCGTGAGAGGTGAAGTGGACATCCAAAAAAATTTCCATCTCGTCAGGAGCGTATCATTGTTGCTGCAGTGGCTCAAAATCCAAAGATTTCAGCTGTAGAATTGTGTCGGGAAATGAAGAAAAGTTTTGGTGAAGACCTTAATCCACAAACAATAAGAAATACGCTGCACAGAGCTGGATATCATGGAAGAGTTCCCCGTCGCAAACCTTGTCTTTCAGACCTAAACAAGAAAAAGCGGTTAGAGTTCGCAAAACTCCACATTAATCAGCCTGAAGACTTCTGGAACAGTGTGATATTTAGTGATGAATCGAAGTTTAACATTTTTGGTCCACAAAAAATTTGGCGAAAAGCAAACAAAGACCTTCAAGAAAATAATATTATTAAGACTGTGAAGCACGATGGTGGCAATGTTATGGTTTGGGGATGTATGGCGGCATCTGGAGTGGGAAATCTTGTCTTTATAGACGACAAAATGGACAAGCACTCTTATTTAAATATTTTAAAAGAAAACTTATCTCCAAATGTTGCGAAGCTGGGCTTAAATGGGAAATTCTTGTTCCAACAAGATAATGACCCAAAACATTCTTCATATCTTGTGCAGGAATGGCTTATATACCACTGCAAACAGTTAAAAACCCCTCCGCAATCGCCAGACACGAATCCTATAGAGCATATTTGGCACTTACTAGAGAAAAAAATACGGAAAAATCACATTACATCCAAAGAATCACTTAAAGCGGCACTTCGCTTAGAATGGGAAAAAATTACTCCTGATGAAACATCTAACCAAGTAAGAAGTATGAGCAGACGTTTAGAAGCAATTATCCAAGCTAAAGGAGGTTCAACCAAATACTAGACATGCAAAAACCCCGAATATACCGAAAATTTTCACATGTGTGCCTAAACTTTTTTTACATAGACTTACCTTATTTTTTAGTTTAAAAGCCATTGTATATTAGAAATAATAAGATATGAATTATTTTTCGTGTTAAATGGTCAATAAACCTATCAATCTTGAAAATAGCATGAAAATAATTTTATCAAGTTATGCAGATGCAAAGTTACTGGCGAAACACTTTTAAAAATCATGTTGTGCCTAAACTTTATTGATCCACTGTACATAGATTCGCCTTGGTTGTGAATAAAAACAAGATTTGTGCATCGATTTTGAAGTAATTATTATTTATTTGTAATATATTTATGAATAATAAGTAAAACTTTTAATTTTATTTTATATAGTTTATTTGACCTTTTTATTAATATTAATTTAACTATTTTCTTTTAAGCTTTAGGTCTTTAAATAATTTTATTTTTATTTTTTTCTTTTTTTTTTTTTTTTTTTTCTCTTTTTTTTCGATATTTCGCTACTCCTTTGTGTAGCATCATCAGGAAAAATTAACAAATTAACGTTATGAAAATTACAATTAAGTATTGAAAAAATTTTCTTCAAAGTAACATATTTCAAAAAAAAATTTTTGTCATAAAATTATTAAAAAGTTTTTAAACAAGTACAAACAATAATTAAATTATTTCTTATTTACTAAATGTCTGTAAATTTGAGCTACATTATCTGTGTCTGCCTTAAAATTAATTCTCTGTGTGTTTGGTGTATTAATAATTTGTAACATTTCTAATATGTAACGACGTTTATAATTGTTTTCTGAATTTAGTACTGAAACATTATCAAAATTGGGATAGTGATTTAATTCAGCACAATGAGAAGATAATGCTGTTTTTTGCGAATTAATATTCCTATATTTTTGGTCTGATTTATGTCCTGCTATTCTAGTTTTAAGTTTATTTTTCGTTGTGCCTACATATACTTTATTACAATTTTCTTTTTCATTTCCGTTACAAGGTATTTTATATACTATATTTGACAATTCTAATTTTTGGATTCTATCTTTAGTTTTACTGAATAATTTGTTTAGAGTATTTTGAGTCTTAAAAGCCATTTTATATTTAGTATTATCAAAGATTTTAGATTTTTCTAAACGTTCAGATATTTCTGGTACATATATTAAAGATTTATAAATTTTTTGTTCTATAATATCTCTTGTATTTTGATTACTTCTTCTCCCATATTGATTTATTAATCTATTTGTTAATTGTTTTGGAAAATTATTATCATTTAAAATATTTCTTATTTTTTCCTTATTATTTTTATGGAATTCTTTATTACTAATTGTCAGAACCCTGTCTATTAAATTTTTAGCTGCGTTAACTATTATTCGTTTACAATGTTTCGAATAATAGTTAATAATTCTTCCGGAAGACGTTGGTTTTTGATACCAATCTATTAATATGTCATTGCCTCTCCTTATGAGTAATGTATCTAAATACGGAAGTCTAAAATCAGACTCTATCTCAACTGTAAATTTAATGTTAGGATTAAATTTATTAAATGTCGTTAGTAAATTGTCAATTGCCCTATCGGATATTATACAAAATAAATCATCTACATATTTTGTCAATATTATTGGTTTAATACTTAACTTTTCAATACTTGTGTCTAGTAATTTCTCCATAACAATATCTGCTACAATTGGGGAAGCAGGAGATCCCATAGGTAGTCCTTTCTCTTGTTTATAAATTTTATTATCGTATTTAAAATATCTGTTATCTTCAATACAAAATTTTAAGATACGTAAAAACAAACTTTTTTCTATACTTGTGTGTCTTTCTATGATATCCCACTTTTCTTCAATAGTATAATTGCTAAATCAACAGGTATACTAGGAAATAATGAAACTACATCTAACGATATCAACCTTTCGTCATCTTTTATTTTTTGATTTACTATTTTATCTTTAAATTCTAGAGAGTTTTTTATGTTATATTTTGAATGTTCCGTTATCTTTTTTAAAATGTTTGTAATATATTTACATAATTCATAAGAAGGAGTATTGACGCATGAGCAAATAGGTCTTAAAGGAAATCCTTCTTTATGAATTTTTGGTAGTCCATACAATCTAGGTGCATTAGATACATTTGTTTTCAATTTATTTTTGTCTAAAGTTGAAATAATTTTTAATTTGAAGAGTTCTTCAACAAAACCGTTATTTATATTTTGTAATTTGTTAGTGGGATCTCTATTTAATATTTGATAATTTGTTCTATCTTCTAAAATATTATTAATACGTATACTATAATCCTGTTTACTTATTGCTACAGAAGCGTTACCTTTATCTGCTTTTAATATAAGTATATCTTTGTTCCTTTTCAAAAATTTTTCAGCTTCTTTTACCTTATCTAACATATATTTATCTCTACTAGTTAGTCTCATTTTGTTTAAATGGTTATCAACTACTGTGGTTAACTTTGTCCTTGCTATTTCTTGTTCTTCTTTAGTTTGTAAAGTCTGTATAAAATCTTCACCATCTGCTATCATTCTTAATGTGGGAAAACTTTCTTTTTTAACGGGTAGTGCGTGCTTTTGACCTAGTGAAAAAACCCACTGTACATCTGCCGGAATATCTTTGTTAGTCTTGTTAACAAACCATTTTTCGTGTAACTTAAAACCTAGTTCTTTCTTTTGTATATTATTAAGACAATTAAACTTCTTTTTATGAATCTGTCTTACCTTTTCTTTTAATGAAGCCGCTGTTCTATCTTCAAATTGTAAAAATTCTTCCATCTCTTCTAATGTTAAAAATTCCCCTAATTTTCTTTTTATATTCACTATCTCAATTTGAAAATGTTTCAGTAAATTATGTTTCTCCTTTAATGTTATTTTCAAAACTTTGTTATGTAAATCATGTGTATACTTAAAAATACTTAGTTGAAACGCTGGTGATTGCTTTTCTTCAAAAATTCTCGAAACACTCTTGGTAGTATTGCTGATAAATTTTGGAATTAAGCCTGCATTTCTGCAACGAATCAGGAATGTGATTGTCGATTTTGTTTTTATAACTTTGTCCCTTATGGTCTTGTACCGGTTTATGATTCTTCTTATATGTTGATTCTTCTTTAAAAGCTTGTAATTCATCCTTTATTTCTTTTGATTAAAGTTACGTGCTCACTTTTTATTTTATTTTATATAGTTTATTTGACCTTTTTATTAATATTAATTTAACTATTTTCTTTTAAGCTTTAGGTCTTTAAATAATTTTATTTTTATTTTTTTTTCTTCAAGATTTCACTGCAGAACAGTATTGTTGATAAGCAGTTGAAGTCGTCAAAAGACAGTTAGAAAATACCAAATTATAATTGAATTGATGACGACGTCAATACCAAGTGATGTCGGCACAAATAGAATAATTATGAATATTGAAACGCATCGAGTAATTGAAAGCATCGAGTAATGAAAAATAGTCGAAATTGTAATTTGTATTTCAGATAACACATGCAAGGCAAAATATCTTATTGAGTTTATCTAAGCTTTATTTTAAACGTTAATGCATTAAAGTAGATAAAATTTCACAAAGACCTCGTTGGTTATTGACCGTTGAAAAAATAGCTGGTTATCGGAGGGTTAAAGTTTCACCATAAAATACATATTTACATTCCAAAACATCTTATACCAAAATATCCAACCTGCCAAAAAGTTTTACCACTGCGCTATAAACGTTATGAAAATTATAACACATCCAACTTACTATTCCATGGTAGGAACCAAACCCATAATGTCGACACAAAAAACAAAAAAAAAAATTTAATAAAAATAAAAAACGACATGACAGCAACAAATGACAACTACTAATCGACACTGGTATGTGCGTTAATTAAATTTCGTTATTATTTTCCTCGTCTTTTGCTTCTTCTTCTTCTTCTTCTTCATCTTTTCTATTATTATTTGTACTTGTTGTTTAGTGGTTGTGACTGCTACTGATGCCTGCCTGCCTGCTTTTGCTTTTGTTCTAGTTAGAAAATTAGAAAAAGGCATTCTTGTTCAAAGTACTATTCTTCTTTCTGAGTTAAGACTTTTTGTATTTTTGTATGCGAATATATTTGTGCTCTTTTTATATTTCAGTTGAAGTATTTTGTTGGTTTTTCATTCATTCAATATTGTTCTTTTTTTTTTAAGCTTCGGTACCAAAGCTATTCGCTTTGTTCCCTTTTATTCCATTTCGAGTTTATTTTATTTAATTTTTGGCCAACTGACTTTTACAAAAGTCTTGCTAAAGCCAAATGTATCCAATGATTTTTTGCAATTTTTTTTTTGAAAACATACGGTCGTTACACTGTTTCCCTATAACTTTTAGATCAAAGAAAAATTTCAGTTTGTTGATTGATTGATTATAACAGAAATTTTGCAGAAAACATTTAATTAAGAAAATATCAAAATTGCAGAATTTTGCTTTCGACTAACAAAATATTCTTTGAACATTTTTTTATAATTTCTGGAAAAACTTTAATAATGAGGCAAATATTTTATGATATTACTAACAGATGTGTTCTAGATTAACGTGGGCTCCTGCCACGGTGGCTTTATCCCACGGTGCTCCAAACACCAAGTGAAATAAAGACGTAGACTAGCGCCCCCACTGTGTAGTAACGGCGCACCCTACGATAACGTGCCCTATGTAAGAGGCACGATATACGTAATTCAGGTGAGTCGCACAGTCACAGTGAGTAGCAATTCTTAGAACATTGCAAGCCTGGACCCACGTTCTAACCTCTTGCTTAGGGGTTGGAGCCTACCCAACTCCTTCTGTTGAGAATGCAACAGCACATTTTGATCAACAATGCATCCACCCTGCATACATCGATCTTAAAGCACAGTCACCACGTGTACCCCCGAAGGGGACCTTACCAATAACCGGTCACAGAGACAGGGGAGTCTCTGTGGGGCCACCGATTCCCGTGGTACCAGTCGTTTGGGCACTGGTCGGGCCTCGAAGAGAACCCGTGGTTTAACTCACAGACCTTTTCTTCCAGATTTGGGTTCCAGGAACCCTAGCGTCTGGTGCCGCTATTTTCCTCGCGTCAAGGCATTGAGAATGTACTGCAATGACAATTGGAACCCCCGGGGGTAATGATATTACTAACTAGATATTCAGCCCTATTTGGGTTGTCGTTGTCGTACTTCGACAACAAAAATATTATACGAATTTAAATCATACCAGCTGTACCCGCCACTTCTTCAGCGTCTTTGCAATGTTTTGTTCGATTTTGCTACAATTTCTAGAATTTATGAGTGTTTTGATAACAGTAATATAATCTTTTGAAATTTTAAAAAATTTCCATAACATCAAAGTAATTTCTCAAAACTTTACTGCAGTTTTGAGTTTTTTATGAAAAATTTGCAACTTCAAAAATTGTCTTTAAACATATCGATAACGTTGAGTTGTTTTTATGAATATTTCGATGACATTGACATTTTTAAAGAATATTTTAATAAAATCAAAATTTTTATAAATATTTAGATAACAGCAAAATATAAATTTTCTTTAATCCCAATTTCAATTTATTTTAATGAACTTTAATCCCAACCTTAATCTTATCGAAATTTGAACAGAAAAATTTTCTACGAAAATTTTAATAACAAAAAGATAAAGAATGTGTAATTAGTATCCACATCTAGAAATCTTTGAATTTTTCGATAACTTGTCAAGTTATATATTCAAATGGTTGTGGGGCTCAATGATAAGTTGTTGTAAATTTTGGTAACAATTAATATTTTCTATTAAAATTAAAATTTTTATATTTTTATTACATAACATTAATGTTATCGAAATTTCGATAACAATGTTATTGAAACATTATTTTTATTAAAACATAAATGTTATCGAGAAATGTATTATAAAATAAGGTTTAAAATTCATCTAACAAATTTAAACATTAATGTTATCGAATTCTTTATGTTATCGAAAGTTTAATGTTATCTCAACCTTAATGTCATCGAAATTTGTACAGAAAAATTTTCTACGAAAATTTTAATAACAAAAAGATAAAGAATGTGTAATTAGTTTCCACATCTAGAAAGCTTTGAATTTTTCGATAACTTGTCAAGTTATATATTCAAATGGATGAGGGGCTCAATGATAAGTTGTTGTGAATTTTGGTAACAATTAATATTTTCTATTAAAATTAAAATTTTTATATTTTTATTACATAACATTAATGTTATCGAAATTTCGATAACAATGTTATTGAAACATTATTTTTATTAAAACATAAATGTTATCGAGAAATGTATTATAAAATAAGGTTTAAAATTCATCTAATAAATTTAAACATTAATGTTATCGAATTCTTTATGTTATCGAAAGTTTAATGTTATCGAAATTTGTATAGAAAAATAAAAAAAATTGTCTATGACAATTTTGAAATCTTTCAAATTGTTCTAGAATTTCTTACCAGTAAAAAATTTTCTATGACAATTTCGATAACATCGATAATTGTTTATTAAAAATTTTGATAAATTTAAAACTAAATAAAAAGAGGTAGAGGACTTGGTTTTTCTATTTGTTTTTTTTTTCTAATTTAATTAACTGCTTTTATGTTCACCGAAAAAACTAATTTTCCTGGAAAACGGTGTTATAGCCAGTATTAGTACTTGTGGTTGTTAACAGTTAAGCAAAATCGTTGTTAGACAAACAAGTTTTTTTCTCCCATTTTCTGTTTTTATGTTCGCAGTTTTTAAAGCAATTGGTTTTATTGTCTGATGTGTCAATGTGTCTATTTAAATATTTCTTTTTTTTTGCTGTATTTTCCAAAGAATGTTTCCATTCGAGATTAATGGTTTTATTGTTAAAGTTTTAGAATATGAGACAATAGAACAGAACTTTGTACAGTGTGAAAATAATTTCTGGAATAATTGAGGTAATTTAATTGAATTATAAAAAATTCTAAATTCTAGCCAACTGAACTCAGATGGATGTATGTATGTATGTATGTTTGTTTTTTGTTCATTATTAATTTTTTTTTTTGAAAATTAAGAACTGATTAAAATAGAAGTGCTTTAACAAAAGCTTCAAAATTTTATTAAAATAATCTTAATTAATTTGAAATCAGAAGACTTGTCATACAAATTTTGCATTACTCTTTTTAAATATCTTAAGTACTTAGCGCTTGTATAACAACCAAGCCTTTTTTCAGTTTTTCTTCTTGTTTTTTTTTTCGTTTATTTTTCTATTCATTCATTTCATTCAATTTCATTGTTCTTATTGTCATTCTAACAAATGCACGCGTATTAATGTTCTCCGTTTATATTGCAAAAAAAAAAAAAAACGTTAAAACCCTCACAAAAACACTTTAATGCGTACACACATCCGATTCACTCCCACACAGACATGCATTTCCATGGAAATGAAAATTATTCTTCGTAAAGTAAGTTAAAGTCAAACCGCAACAGTACGTTGAACGAGTTTGTATGTATGTGGGAGAGTACGAACGTTTGTTTGAGAGCGCAACAATAACAACAACAGCATCATCAGCATAGGCAACAATATCTATAGCAGCGTTTTAGTGCTACTGACAGACAGCAACAATAGTAAAAAGTTTTTTAATCGCTTTTGAAATGGTGAAACAGCTTGAAAGGATTTTATTATTACTGTAAAATGTTTTTCGTTGTTTAAGGATTAAAAGATTTTCAAAAAGCCCACTATACACTCTTACATCACTTAACATTTACATAACACATACACACAAACATACAAAGTCTAAGAGAAAGAGTAGTTGTGTGTGTGCGTGTGTGTGTGTACTGCAAGTTACATTCTCAACATGCTAAAAATATTTCTTTAACAAGAAAAAATTTTTTTTACAAAAAAGTACTTTGTTTTAACTAATATTTAAAAACTATTAAGCATCAACTTTTTTAATAATTGAATTAAACTCAGTTACCAGATTTATTAGCTTCACAAACTTTTGCCACAAACATTTCTATTAGATTTATTTAATTTATTATTAAAGAATATTAATAAGGATAACTAATTGTCTAAAACATAAAATTACATTAATTTAGCCAATATTTTTTTATTGTTTCCTTATTTTTTAAATTTACTTAAAGCAAATTTATAATAAAATGCGCTAAACAGAAAACTACTAGCAAGGCAGCTGTTCTGTAAATCAAAAATAAATAAATTATACAGGCATATCACAAATTCCGTTCGGAATTGAAATGATTCCGTAGCTACCATTCCGATCGAAATGGTTTTAGCTGCTATAGATTATGTTCAGTGTTATTAAAACGAAAAAAATACAAAACCACTTTTAATGTGCCAACATAAGAATGAATATAGAAAACAATCACCCATGTTACAGAGCTATTTTTCGTTCGTTAGTGGAATTGATTCAGTATTTTGCTTCTATAGAAAACGTAAAACGGAAAATTTTTTCGGAATAAAACCACTTTCAATTTGCTATGTGGAATTGATATTTTAAGCAATTTATAGCCATGTAAACGATTCAGAACATCTTTTTATTAGTAATGGATATTATTCTGGACCATACCTTAATACTCTACAAAGCACAGTAGTCAAAAATCCATAAATTTTTATAGTGGTTTTGTCCTGTTTTGTGTAAGACTTTGGTATTTAATAAATCGACCGATAAAAAAATGTTATGGAGAATTTCGTCAAAATAATGCCTAACTTTGGCCCCCGGACTCATACATATTTTGAGAAGGGGTTATGGTTACCGATTTCAAAGTTATATTGCTCTATAAAGTAAATACCAGAGTACCTCGGAATCCAAAATATTACTAGTCTATTTCACGATTATCATAACAAGATGGTTCAAAATGTACTTTCTCTGTATCTTGTCAAAATTTCCAGACAGTTCTGTGGGAATATCGGGTAAAAAATATAACTAGGGACCCAACACCCAAGAAGACGATTTGATAGAAAGTTTTTATCTTTAGATTTCTATTAAGAAGGCCGAAATACTTCAAAAAGCAACGTTGTAAAGCTGTTCAGAAAATAAATGATTTTACAAAAGCTGTCTATTCATTAATTTGTGCAGAAAATATTGTACCTTGGGTCAGAAAAACTGGACCTTGGAGTATAGGAGTGTAGGGTATGGTTCGGGCTACAAACTGGTGAAAAATGTATTTCTTAAATTTTTATTATCTTTCAAAGCATCTATTTTATGTTTTGTCACATTCGTTCTAATTTTTCAATATGTAATACATAAAAAGTGGTTTTGTTTTTTTTTTTTCCATTTACTAAAACCGAACGGAATCTATAGAAGCTAAAACCAATCCGATCGAAATGATAGCTACGAAATCATTTCAATTCCGAACGAAATGTCTGAAATGCTTGAATAAATAAATTTTTTGAAAGTCAAAAAAAATAATTGCGTTGTTAAATCAGAAAAAATATAACAAAAATGCCCGAAATATCTTCAATAACAGCACTAAATTGATAAAAATACGTCGCAGAATTTTAATAAAATGATGTCCTGAATAGTTTAAACGGCTAAAAAACGCTAAAAATATCAATTCCACATAGCAAATTGCAAGCGGTTTCATTCCGAAATTTTTTTTCGTTTTACGTTTTCTAAAGAAGCAAAGTACGTAATCAATTCCACTTCCGAACGGAATTTAGCTCTGTGACATGGCTGATATAATTAATTTAACAATAAAAATTACTTAAATATTTTTAAGCAAGTAAATAAGCTATGAACTTCATATTTATTTTAAAATTAAAGGCCGGGGCACATAGAATCCGTCAATTGTGGAACAAGATTAACGTGAGTACCTGCCTAGTTGGCCTAATCTCACGGTGCTCTTACCACCGAGTGAAATGTAAGCGTAGACTAGCGCCCCCATTGTGTAGTATAACACCACTTTACGATTGCCACCAATCGCAATTTGTGTGTGATATAGTCACAATGAGTAGCAATTTATATAATATGGCAAGCCTTATCCAAGGCAAGCCTAGATTCATATTATAGCCTCTTGCTTGGGGGTTTGGAGACTATCCAAACTCCGTCTGTTGAGAGTGCAACAGCACACTTGATCGACCGTGCACCATACCTACATAAATCGATCTTAAACCACAATCACCACGTGTACCGCCGAAGGGGACCTCACAAATAACCGGCCACAGAGAGGATAGGCTCTCTGTGGAGCCATCGATTCCCGTGGTACCAGTCCTTTGGGCACTGGCCGGGCGTCGAAGAGAACCCGTATGTTTAAACACACAGACCTTTTCTTCCAGATTTAGCGTCTGGTGCCCCTATTTTTCCCGAGTGAACCGCGTCAAAGCATTTTCCATTCCTGCAGTGACAATTGGAACCCCCGGTGGGAATATAGAATCCGTCATACGTTATACGTCGTCTTTTTCAACGTACAAGAAAGTTAGTTACAGGTTTTCTAATGAGTGTTGTGACAATCCGTACGTCTCCGCCAACGCAAAGTACGAAAGTTGGACAACTTTTAACTTTTGACGTACGTTGAGAGCAAGTGAGGGCTATAATTTGGTTCCTCTCTCTGAAAATTAAATCTTTGTGTTGAGTGGTAGCAAAAAAAACAGAATACAAAAAAGTAAATAAATTACATAAAGTAAAATGGTGAAAAAAGCTTTTCAAGTGTTTTCTTTTGTGATTTAATATCCGTCAACAAAGTACTCATTGTGTCAACCCCTTCCGTTGATAGAAAGTTGGTTATCAGTTGAGTACGTTAAAGTATAACGTATGACGGATTCTATGTGCCTGGCCTTAAAATGGATTTTGAAACACATGGCGTATGATTTGTGGGAGATTCCTGTGTGTCAGCAATTAAAATGATTATACGCGACGAAGGTTTTGGGTTAAGATATACAGTAAAAGTTCTAACAACAATGTGTAGGAGCTAAACAGTTGAATAAGCAGCCTCATCTAAATGGTGTACTCATAAGCTCATGAGCAAGTGGTCATACTCAAACACAAACTAGCTTACTGAACACATGCCTACTCACACCATACTATTAGTGAGCAAGCCTCAGGTCGTATCATAAACGCAAAGAGCTGACCGAGTGAAACGAACTTTCTATACAGTGAGAGCCGTTTTAACTCATCTCAGTTCGTAACACTCAGTGTGTTTTGTTAAGTAGTTGTGTATAACTTTATTATAAGACTTATTGCTTTTACTACTGTTTTTTTTTGTTTTTTGAGAGTGCGATATTTTAAACACGGTTGCGCAACAGATGGCGCTTTTTTAAACTAATCACAATAATGAATTACTTACTGCCAAATACACAATTGAATAAAATGTATATTTAATTTGTATTTTTACTATGTGGAATGCGGAACCTTTTACAGAGCTTTACAATAAGTTTTAGAATTTTATCCAGGGATGGGCAACGTAAATATGTAAGAATCTTAAAATTTGGTGTGGATTAATTTTAAAGCAAAATCAAACGAATTATTGTCAGGACGCACACAACGTATGTGGGCGAAGCTATAATATAATAAAACTGTAAATTTCTGTATATTTTGAAGAGGTACCCTAGCATATCGGTTTAAATATAGGAATTTGTACTGCAAAATTGGCAACAACTTTTATATTTGTCAGTGGTAAATTTTGAACACTATTTACAAAACTCTGCAATAATTTTAGAATTTCATATAAATTTAAGAATTTTATAAAAATCCTATATTCCTGAGTAAATATCCCAGTGCTGGGATATTTTATATAAAGTAAATACATATACTATATCTGAAGCACTATAAAATTAAGGCCCAGTATTATAACTTGCCAATAGCTAAAGTTAGGATTTTGTGGGATACATAAGAAGTTTTTCGTTATTATTAGATAAAAATATCCTTTAGCTATCACGTACCCTAAAGAGTAGTTATACTAATCAGACTTACCCTCTTATTATAATGAAAAATTAGTTATCTCTCCGAAAAGATCCTAACTTTAGCTATTGGTAAGTTATAATAATGAGCCTAAGAGTCTTAAAATTTGGTGTGGGCTACTTTCAAAGCAAAATCCAAAAAAAAAAAAAGAAAGGACACTGACGAAGTAGCGGGGACAGATAGTGTATAATATGACCATATTATAATGATATTTAATTTTATTATGAAATAATTTAAAAGTACTAATAATAGAAAACAGTTTATTATTTTATTTTTCTAAGCATTCTATAAGTGAAATGAGTCAATTCAAAAACTATTATTCTTTTAAACATAAATCCGTGAAATAACATTTTAATAATTTTAAAAAGTATATAAATACAACATAATTCTTCCAAATAAAAGAAAAGAAAATAAAAGAAAACAAAAGAAAAAAAAGTGAAGACTATGTGAATGTCAAGCATCTCCATATTACTGTTCAAAAGTTAAGCAATTTTCACCAGCATCCGTCTTTTCAAGCTTCTGTCTATTACGGTTTCAAAGACATGGCCACATAGATTAAATAACATCATCTATTGGGATACCCTTTAATTTACAATTTTAAATTAAAGACCTGTTGTTATAGAGGACTTGGCCACAAAGATTCGTTGTAAATTTCAACTGTCTGTCTATAACGGTTCAAAAGCTTGGCCATATACATCAAATTACATGATCTATTGGGATACCCCTTTAATTTATAATTCCAAATATTTATACTTGTTATTATACCAGACAAAGTATTCGACATTCTGCCTAATTTTCAAGTGTTTGTCTAAAACGGTTCAAAAGATAGGGCCATTTAGGTTAAATTACATCATTTATGGGGACACCCTTACGGTTTCAAAGACATGACCACATAGATTAAATAACATTATCTATTGGGATACCCTTTAATTTACAATTTTAAATTAAAGACCTGTTGTTATAGAGGACTTGGCCACAAAGAGTCGTTGTAAATTTCAACTGTCTGTCTATAACGGTTCAAAAGTTTGGCCATATACATCAAATTACATGATCTATTGGGATACCCTTTAATCTATAATGCCAAATATTTATACTTGTTATTATACCAGACAAAGTATTCGACATTCTGCCTAATTTTCAAGTGTTTGTCTAAAACGGTTCAAAAGATAGGGCCATTTAGGTTAAATTACATCATTTATGGGGACACCCTTTAATTTATTAATTCAAATTGTATACTTGTTATAGCGGACTTTGCAATACAGGTTCCTTGTATATCCAGCTGTCTGTCTATAAGAGTTGAAAAGTTTGGCCACATACATTAACATTAGCATTACAGTAACTATTGGGACACCCTTTTACTTCCAAATTCAAATTAAATAATTAGCAGACTTAGGCATATAAAGTATGTTTAAAGGTATGGCCATGTATGTAAATCAAATTAAATGAATTATTGGAGCACCCTTTAATATATAATTTTATATATTTGTACTTTTTATTCTAATGGTCATAGTAATCGACATTCTGTCAAATTTTCTAGGTTTTATCTATAACGGTTCAAAAAATAGACCCATATAGGTCAAATTACGTCACCTATGGGGATACCTTTTAAATTTTATATATATTTTTTATTACTTTCTGTTGTTGGGTGCTATAGTGACAGGCAATTTTTTTTAAATTTTAAATTGGTGCCCTTTACGCTTCTAAATTCGCGTTAAAAACGTGTATGTTGCATCAGGACACCCTTTAATTTTTAAAATAATGAACTGTTTTTAAAACGGGATTAAACTGTAAGGATAGCCTTGCAAATAATGAAAAAATTTTAAAATCGGGTCAGAAATGGCTAAGTTCTGCGGGCACATACACAAAAAAGCAACATTCAGACGAATTGATTCTTTTTTTGAAGTCGTTTAAAAAGAAGTCAAACATAATTTCATAATCATAATTTAAATACTTATAAAACTTCGTTATGATTTGCAAATTATATAGTACAAACCAACCTTGTGGCATTTTGTGGGTGTAGTAACCATTTAATGATTAAATAGTAACAAGAACTTGTTTATTGTGATGACTAAAACAACTAAAAGTTGATTATCACGACCACAAATTATTCTTCCTTCCTTTTCCATTTTCCTTTCTTTTTGCAGGTAAAACAAAGGGACCAATATATGGCTCCAAGTGAGCTGCATAAGCACGGCTGCCTGCTTAACCTAACCACAAATTATTGCAGAGAACATAAAATTGGTCTTCTGACCATGCCATAACTATGTTTTATCTCTGCTTGTAATGTTCACAAAAATTGTGGAAGCAGCACCTTAAATCAGTGTTGGGATTTGTGGTACAATTGTATCAAATTTGGTACAATTGACACATCAGTGGTACACTGGTACGCCTCGTGATTTTTTTGGTACAATTTCATATAAAATTTATTCAATAATTTTTTTTTAATCAATATTTTTCACTTTTTAAGCTGTTAAAATGATATCAAAAGATTTTTTAACTGCAAAAAAGATTTATAGAAATGTGATATTTAGTAGTTTTAGTGTGTAAAAGAAAATAAAAAACGCAGAAATGTAAAAATGCATCATTAAAAAAATTATTAATAAAAAAAAATATTTTTTTTGTTGGCTTAAAGGTTTTTTAGAAAAAAAAAATATGGTAACACTGTGTATACGAGTAAATTATAGATAACTTAGTTGCAAGGCCTTTTTGCTGAACTAAAGAGTTTGAACGTTTTTGAATTGCCTCAATCAGTGTCTGATGGTATTCGGTAGATATATTTTTCTATTCTTTATAGTGAGAAACCATAAGGTCTTTTGGTTAGTTAAATGAATCCCTAATTGTTCTTCCAAATAACTCCAGATATATTCTATCGGATTAAGATCCGGTGACTTGTAAGCCTTTTATTTATGAAATAAGTAATTATTTTGGCAAATTCCAAATTTTGGTACAATTGATGCTGATTTGGTACAATTTTATCACCGGAGCGGTACTATTTAAACATTGTCAGATCCCAACACTGCCATATTTTTGTTTTTTTTGGTTTCTAGTATTTTCGTATAGAATTTTCATACTTTTTTATAATATTCACCATGTTGTGTTTAAGTTGGTCAGCGATCAGACCTTGTAAATAAAAATTGTAATTTTGCGTGTGGGGTGGTTATTTTATCGTAAATTTTATATAATTCATATAGGGCTGAATCGGATCTATAAATAAAGAAAAAATATTTTTTTCTTATTGACTCACTTTACACCTTTGCACTGTTTTAACATATTATTTCCAAAATATCTTTGAACGGAAATAATAATACAAAATGAAATGTAGAAAAATCATACAGGACACAAACGTGTTTTTTACTATACCGCCTTTGCTTCTCTACACACCGTGCTTCAGCAAACACAGAGGACAAGTTTTAAATCATGTTTTTAAGTCATCGTGTAAATGCTGTCTGATATTAAATGTTAATTTCTATTAATACTCTTCTACATTAAAATATTTTTTTTTATGTTTTTAACATTTTAAACCAAACTTTCAATACTTATTAATTAAACAATTATAATTATATTTAAATTATTATATTTTTACATTAAAATTCATGCGTTTTAATTAAAATAATTCGTGTTTTTTTTTCTATTTAAATAATATTTTTTTTCTTATAAAATTCCATTTGCAGTTTTTATAATAGATTTTGTTTTTAAAAGATTAAAATTGTTTCAAATCGGTCATAAATGGTTTTTATTTGTTTCTGCCATTTCAACTCGACATGAATTTTTTATTTCATTTACTGAGAGCTCAGTGGATAAACTTTTAGACTGCATGTAATGGAACAGAAAAACACTATTGTAAATACAATAATTCCAGAGCAGCAAAAACAAAGAGTTCAAGAACTAAATGGTGTCAGTACAATAAACATTTAACTTGTTGTTTTATTGCTTTATTTTTTTTTTTAATTTTATTTTTAAATCAGTTCTTTCTTTACTTCAAAATATATTTGTTATTTTAATTGTTTGAAATGAAAAGCTCAAGTTTAATATTTTAGTTTAGTGATAATGTTGTGAAGTTTATTTAGTGAAAGATTTTAAAATCTTTCACTAAATAAAATCTTTCACTATGACTATAAAAATTTTAAGTTATTAAAATTAAAATTTGGCCTTTGAAAAAACTTCTTATCTATATCCCCTTCACCATAAACTTTTAAATTTAAAGATGCTGGAGCAAAATTTTCGAATATCAGTGCAAACTGGAACACAAAGGCAACTGTAATAAGCTCTGGAATACAATTGAAGCCCTAGTAAAAAGGTAGCTAATTTTTAATTGGACTATTGAACTAGCTGGAACTGGCAAGTTAGCAGTTAGTGATATACGATCAAGGTTTTAATCCAATGGAGCTCATGTTGTATAAAAAGAAATAAAAAAAAAAAAAAAATATTTCATGTTTTAGTACCACTGTACTAATTTGATCTGTTTTTATTGCTCATTTTTAACATTTTAGAAAAAATTTCTTTTCACTTTCTCTAAACAATTAGTATTGTTCACTTTCTCTAAACTATTAGTATTATTTAGAGAAAGTGAAAAGAAAATTTTTTTAAAATTGTTCATAAGCTTTATTTTTCCGTGGACAGTCTAGCAGCAATTAAGGCCCTTGATTCTGAAGTAGTGAAGTGGGTCTATTTGGACGACAACGTTCCAGGGCAAGAAGGCAATCGTGGAAACGAGATGGTCGGTCAATGTGCAAGCAACGGTTCAAGCCTAGACGCGGTAAACGCCCTGGCGGATATTAATACCCCCTTGGACGAATTTTCTAACCTACGGGAATGGTCGCTAAAGCTAGCGGCTCATAGATGGTCTACACTAACTACTTGCAGATTGTCTAAAATTCTATGGCCCTCAATCGACAAGAAAAGGACGAAGGCATTATTGGCCTTCGAAAAAATTCGACATCGCTTCTTGTAGGCATCTTATATGATTGGATGTATATGGGTGTATATATATAAACAGAGCATATGGGAATCTCTCGTGGTAAGAGCTTCAACACCTTCTGAACGCAAGCAAATTTTTGGGCGAAAAATTCTTCTAGGACCTGGGATGCGACACTGAGTAGCCTATAAGGTTTTGTGAAAAGCTTTACGAGAGTATTTTGCAGTAGAGGTACTGGAATTCCATAGGGAATCGTAGGGGTAGATGGTCGACGGGACAACACAATGGGCCTTAATGGCCTCCGATTGAACTCACCTTGTGGGGGCGGCCTGTTTAACCTAACCTTACCTTCGTAAGCTTTAAGCATTAAAAAAACATTTTTTGAAATATATTTTTTCGACTGTTTTTGCTGGCACTTACATTTTTTCCTGAATTCTTTACAACAATTTTTCATAAATTTTGCTGAATTTCGGCGAAATGCACAAGTTGGCGTGAGCTTGCCGACATATATTTTTGACTTCAGAAAACTTTATAGAAAGAAATTATGGATCAATTATTATATTCGCCAAGTGCCTGACTAGGAAATGAAGCAGTAAATAAAGTATTTGGTTAAGAAACTGTATGGCTTGTAGGAATATCTTCAAACAAAACATGCCTTCCATACAATAATTATTCTAATTTAATAGAAAGATTTTAGTTATTAGGTGGCGACATCCAACTTTCCTGCTTAATAAACCACATTTTCAGACGCCTTTAGCCCAAAATCTGCACCAATGTGATACATTGTAGCTTGAATGTGATATTCGAAGATGGTTTTTTTAAAATAAATATATTACTTAAGTTACAGAGCAGAGGCTGTGGACATGGTCCCTGATATCTCAGATATGTTGTTTGTTAGGTTTTTTTCTCGAAGAAATTTGTGTCTCCCAAAATGTAGTGCTGGATATTTTTTACACAGAAGGTTGAAGTCCGTTTCTTTTGTTTGGTGTAATAAAATCTCAGCCTACTAATATAAAAACTCAATGGCCCATTTATAATTTAATTCTAATGCTTGCCACATTATTCGTTGCCCACTTTGCGCCATCTTATCGTAATCTCTCTGATGTTAATACCCGAAAATACTGTGAATACTGCCGAGCCAGTCTATCTGCTTGTTCACTCCCAGAGAAATTAGCTTATGTGGGTTTTATTGTTTTTGAAATATTTTTTTTAAAAATTATTGCGCTGTCTCTCTATTTTTACTTTGCCCTTATTGTCCCTTATGAGATATTTTTATGGGAAAAATGCTTTACTATATTTCAACCGACATACCATAACACCTCTCCACAAATTTTTATTAAATTTCATCCAGTAGTTTATAAGTGATGCGAACACAGACGGACAGACAAAAGTTCCAATTATTGGTGAGATCTTAGTCCATATCGAAGCAACAAGCAACAAGATTTTCAAAAAATAGGTTATGTACAGATATAGTTCCTTTAGGGTTTTATTATATATTTAGATGCATGCACTTTTTATTTCCGTTCTAGATATAAAGATGTATTTAATCGGTTTGTGATCTTTGACGATATAAGTTTTCGTAGCAATAAAACAGTATGTTTATGCGTAAATAAACATACGAGAATGTATTAGGAAAAAGTATAACTTTTCTCTCAACATTTTTTTCGGAATTTTTATTTAAATTATCTTCAATATACTTGAACTATCAATAATTATTCATATCTTAAGTTTAAAAAAATAAATATAATAGTCCAACCAGTGCTGCACAAACAAAATTTATGATTCACGGTTACTTTTATTTGCGAGTCATCCCTCTGATGTAAGGATGAGAGAAGCAGTGTTTCGAGCTTCTATACCTAATAGCTAATGGTAAGTTTCGCTAATTCTGCTTTAACTGATGGCACGTTTAGATCTTAATGGATGTTTGAGTTTTTTATATACCAAGGAGCAGATGTAATCATACGTAGAATCTTATTTTGGCGCCTTTGTATTTTTTCTACATTGCTAGCTGAGGCAGTCCCCCTTAATTGAATCCCATAGCACCCAATTGGTTTAAGGATCGACTTGTACAGTAGTAGTTTGCAATCTAAGCTGTGAGCAGTGTTTCTGCCAATAAGCCCGTTTAGTTGGACGGCTTTTCGCTTCATTTGTGTTAACTTTGATTCTATGTTGCGTTTCCAAGTAATGCGCCGGTCAAGATGTATACCGAGGTATTTGACGTCTGACAGCTGAGGTATCGTTTGGTTATTTATGCGATTAGGGGGGGCACGATTCCTTACCCAGTTTGAAAGTTATATGAGTGCATTTTTGTTCATTCGCCTTTATTCTCCATTTCTTCAACCATTTTTCTAAATGGAAATGTGGTCTTGTAAATATCGTGATGCTACTTCGGGTCTTTTGTGAATGCTTAAAAAAGCTGTGTCGTCAGCAAATGTCGATGTGCGAACTCGGTTACTAGTTGGCATGTCTGAAGTATACAATAAGTATAAAATGGGCCCCAATATACTACCTTGGGGAACTCCGGCTTCGATTGGCTGGGGTGATCTCAAAAAATCTCCTTCTTTCACAATAAATATTCGTTCAGTTAAATAACTAACTAGCAGCTTATATAGGCTTACGGGCAAATTCGGTTTTAGCTTATATAATAGGCCTTCGTGCCATACCTTATCAAATGCTTGCAGAACGTCAATAAAAAGCGCAGAGCAGTATTTTCTCTCTTCGATCGTACTTCTTCTCTCAACATAATTTCCATTTAACTCAAAATATTTTGTTCCACGCTTTTTTAAACCCTTAAACCCGCCCAAATAATATAATTAAAAAAAAAATCATTAAAATAGGAATTTTTTTAATCGTTTAATCGTTAAAGCTGAATATATTTTAGAGCAATTTTATATGGCTTCTTCGGGCTTAACCCAACTGTGATGGCGGGTGAGTAGTTCTTGTAATGATGCAAGAACGCCGAACTCATTTATGGTTAATTGTAAAATTAGCCAATTTCATAACGTAGTTTTTTCGACATTTACCAGCACAGCCAATTTTTTTTGTTGCCAACCAGAATATAATGTCTAGCTACGAAAACAAAATTCTGAAAACTTTTTTTACTTTGGAAATTAATGGTTCCAAAGGCTATAAAAGGCATCAGGTTATCTGATATTGATGGACTGTATATTCACAAATGGTGCTAAGGGTGTAGTGCTGATTTCTGAGTTGTTTAATAAGCGACATAAAGGATCTACTGATCCGCTGTCGTATTTGCTTTACATACAAACATAAAACTTCAATTGCTACAAATGGAGGAAAAACCCACTTATTATTAAAATTGCTATTTTATGTTTACATAATCATTAAAATCTACATATGTATGTGTGTATTTTTATATTAAATAAATGTGAAAGCATTTGTATGCCTGAGTACGTGCGTGCGTATTGCATATTAAACTACTCGCATACTAATACAAAAAAAAAGTACAACCTCAAGTATTCTTATGATTATATTTCCACTGGGGTAATTTTTAAGTGTTGAATACAAAAGGAGATATTTCTATTCATACCTACAATACATGTATGAAAATACGTAATAAGTGTATGTGCTGAAACGTATGTCTTTTCTCCCTTCTCCATGCAATTTATTTCAACTTTTTAACAAATTTGGTCGTTGAGGTTATATTAATAAGGAGTGAGAAAGTCCTTTAAAATGACCATGCATCGATACACTTTTGCACGGACACTTAATACGGAGTCTTTTCAAAACAAAAGGGAATTTTTGAATTTTCGTTTTCGCTGGCTGTGTACATACATTCGATTATCGATTATTTAGTAAATAATAAAACTGTTCATTAAGTTTTTGTTAATGTAACTCGTACGTTTTGCAATTTATAGGTATAAATTTACTACCACACCGCACGCGTACATCTCTTCAAAACATTTTTAATGTTGAAATCGTAAAATTATCTATACATATAATAAAACAGTAACTCATTTCCTGTCTGTCTGTCTGTCTGTCTGTCTGTCTGTCTGTATACGTTCGTATCACGTAAACACTACTGGATGGATGTGAGGAGGTACCTGATACCAATAAATTATAATTTTTTCCGCAAAAATATCTTATTTCCAAGAGAATGTGGATAAAATGCAGTGAAAGTACGCCGATTTTTTTCTTACCGATGTAAAGGTACTGCATACTTTAAGGCATCTTTTATTTTTGAAAGCAGATGGCGCTGCTTTAAAATAATGATAAAATATGAATTAAAAGCGGGATATTTTAAACATGGTTGCGCAACAGATGGCGCTGTTGTAAAATAATGACAAAATATGAATTACTCACTGCCAAATAGCCAATTGAATAAAATTTGTAATTGATTTGAATTTTTACTTTGTGGAATTACATTGTTATTAAAATATTTTTAACACCTTTTATACAGAGCTTTACAATAGTTTTTAGAATTTAAGAATTTTATCCAGGGATGGGTACTTTTAAATAAAGTTATTACGTAAGAGTCTTAAAATTTGGTGTGGATTACTTACAAAGAAAAATCGAATAAAATATTGTGAGGACGCACACACCATGTGTGGGCACAGCTAGTATAAAATAAAATAGAAAAACAGTATATGCAAATTTTTCTATTAATAATCTTAATTTTTTATTATACTTTGCTTTTCATTATTTTATCCCAAAAACAGCAACAAAATGTGCGATTTCAATACGAATGTCTAATAAAATTATTGCCAAATATTTAAATAAATAAATACTTAACTTGTGAATATCAATGAGACCAGGGTTGTTAAGAAAACTATTGACTAAATAAAAGTATTTATAGATAAAAACAAATGTAGAAAACAAAAAATGTAAAATGCCTGGTAAATCAAAGGAGTCATTCAATCAATATCGGAAAAATATGTAAATTTTGTTTGGCAAATATTTCACACAAGTTGCGGACGAAAGGACTATAAAATATTTATTTTTTATAGAAAATAAAAACATGGAAAAAAGCATAAATGAATCTTGTCATCTAATCTACATGCTAAGCAGACAGAATACACAAAACTGTTTAGAATTTAAATATTTGTATAAGATTCCATGAAAGATTTAAAAGTTTTAATTCAAAAATTCTTTTCTTTTTCTTTTTAAATTTTTTGATTCAAGACTTGATTGGTGATTTTTTTTGTATTATATAAAAAAAGTGAGATTTTAAATTGCCGTCATTCCTGCGTTTGTTTGAAATGAGAAAGTGTGGCAAGCAAAATTAGTTTTACAAGCTTTTCATATCAGTGAGGGTAAATAATTGGAAACTTCACACTCATATATCAAGAACCAATGGCAGTGAAATAATTTCAGAAATCCCACCTAATTTTGTGACCAAAAGGAGCAGGAGTTTTATGTTGTGGTAAATGAGAAATTTTAAAAAATTCCCTTAGAAAGAAGTCTGGAAGACTGTGACTCGGAAGTTCACTCGTTCTGCAAATTAATTAAATAAGCAGCAACAATGGTTACATGTGTACTTTAGGTGGGTTTATTTCGCTTCATTGCTTGTTGTCAACTAATTCTCTATTGTTCTGCAACATAGAGGTCAAAGTATAATTATTTAACCTGCTTAATAAGAGTCTGGTTTTAGATTTTTTCTAAGACGAGATTTTTTTTAATGGGCATGGCAAATAATAATTTCTTAATCAAACATTAGTATATTCCATCATAGCCCGAGAACGGTTCATTCGATTGAGATAAATGGAACACCAGATGATTAAGAATAAAAATTGGACCGATCTGCCTGGAATTACCACAGTTTGTTATTGGATATGCGGTCGTTAAAACAGGGTACATATTTCTCGGATATTTCACGTATTTATTATCATGTTACTTGGGAACTGTTATAGGTAGACTAGTGGGTTTGGTACCTACTATTTTTTTTTTTTTTTTATTTCGGACCAGCAGTCAGGGGATGACCCCTACTCATGCAAAGCATTGTGCCAGAACTAGGAAATTAGGTTATGGGAAGGAGGATAGAGGAAGTAATGTTTGTGGACATTCGATTTGAATTTTCCAACATTGTAGTTGACAGGAAAGACCTCTGTAGGAAGATAATTCAACAAGCGAACTGTATGGCTAAAAAATGAATTTTCTCTGTAATGCATTGTGCGATTCACTAGCCAATCAGGCACAAATGGATGAGCTCTTAATGAAAAGCGTGTTGTGCTCGAAAACTTGCGGATATCGGATATCAATACAGTTGGATACCCTACTGTCACTTATGAGCTTCTTCGCCCTCTCCTGCACGCGTTCAAGTAGTTCCAAAACAGACTTTGGAGCACCGGCCCGGCCCGGCCCATACATGAGAGTTGTATTCCATTTTTGGCCGGATGTAAGTGGTATAAATAGTAAGGAGATCAGATGAGGTGAAAAATGTTTTACACCGTTTGAGAAAACCGAGACACTTGAAAGCTCCTTTTGAGACTTGAAAAATGTGCTTAGTCCATCGAACGTCACACTGGATTTTCATGCCAAGAAAATCAAGAGCTTCTGATTCCTTAATACTTATACCACCCATAATTACAGATGTAGCACCATTTTCGGCCGAACGGCCGGTGCGTTAGCATACAACATTGAGTCTTACGAGCGTTAAAGTCGACTCTATTTGCCCGGCCCCAATTAGATATTGTTACGAGTTCGTGATTGAGCGTATCATTCATGTTTTGCCGCTTGGCCCCAATCTCTAAAAGGCTCGGCCGTCTGCAGAATGAATACGAATGGCAAATGCTGCTATCATCTGCTGCAAAAGAGTAGATAGGGTTGGAAGTTTGACAGAGAAGGTCATTTAGAAAAATAGGAAACAGGGTAGGAGAAAGAACATAGTCTTGCGGTACCCCTGAATTAATCTTAAACTCGTTTGATGAAATCCCATCTAAAACAACTCGTATAGTGCGATCCCTGAGAAAGCTCGATATAAATCGAGAAAAGCTATCACCGACACCAGAAGCAATAAGTTTTGATAGGAGTGCACCATGCCACACTCTATCAAAGGCCTTGGAGATATCTAGAGCCACCACCTTACTTTCGCCGAAATGGTGAATGGATTGACACCATTTTTACGAAAGGAAAGCCAGCCAGCAAGTCCCCTATAGAGCGCCCCCTACGAAAACCATACTGGCGGTCGCTTAGTAAGCTGTTGGACTCCAGATACTTGACAAGATGAAAATTTAGCATACTTTCCATTACCTTAGAAAGAGTACAAAAGACTGCAATTGGGCGGTAATTTTCAGGGTTGTAAGCCTCTCCTTTTTTGGGGTTTGGCGTTACATTAGCTAACTTCCTATTATATTATTACCGTGTAACCCATTAAACTATTACCGTGTATCTAGGGAACTATCTTAGGTAGACTCTTGAAATTTTGTACTAGTAACCTTTATATTGATATATAGATACATGATCTGACGAAACCCAGACTGCTTTATAGCGTCAATAATTATTACAGCGTAAGTGGACTAAACTAGGCAGAATTACCTCTTACCGGAAAATAGGTTAAATTGGTACAATGGCCGTGGTACTTCCCATACAAAAATAAAAATTATTATCGTGTACCTAGAGAACTATAACAGTTGGAGTCTTGAAATTTTGTACAAGGAACTCCCTTATTAATGTGCATTGTGTATGCCACTATTTTTGTGGAGTTTGTACAGGTCATACCGTTTGACATATCAAAATTAAATTAAGTATGTGGCTTTGGAATATGGAGTTGAAGATCTGTTTAGTTTTTGGGCATAATCGAGAGGGGGTAAGGGGTAGTTTCCATACCCCCAAATTTTGTGAACGCTTTACAGGTCATATTGTATGACATATTTAAACGAAATATATTATGTACATTTGGTATATAGAGATAAAGAGTTGTGTAAATTTTGCTCATAATCGGAAAGGGGCAAGGGGTAGTTTACTTACTCCCAAATTTTGTTAACGCTCTACAGGTCATACCGTTTGACATATCGAAATTAAATTCAGTACTTGCCTTTGGTTTAGGGAGATGAAGAGCTGTGTACATTTTGCGCATAATCGGGAAGGGGCAAGGGGTAGTTTACTTAACACCCTAAACCGAAAATAATTAATTTTTCTATTCAAATATACTTTGAAATTTTATTCTTTATGTAATATATCCATAAAAATATCTGTTTCCATTCGATATGGTAAAGTTAAGGGTGGGCCACTCCAGATTCTTTTATACATTTTTCAAAAGCTAAATTTTTTTTATCTTCTATAAAAGAGAAACAGAAAAAAAAAACAAGTTGAAAGAACTTGAAAGTAATTTTATACCGAATCTTCTTGCTATAAACAATTATTAAGTTATGCTATAATATACTAATGTGAGCGCTAGATAAAAGGACTAAAATTTACCACGACCCTTAAATAAAATTTCGCCGCAATAGAAAACAACCAAAAGCAGATTCTTATTCACAAAATTAAATACTTCCTAAACAATCCCATATTTATAATTGGAGAATTTTTCTGCAGAGCAGTGTAATCAAAGAATTGGATTTTGACAAACAAAAAATTTTAAACATTTATGATTCGTACAAGTTTTAAAAAATTATTTGATTTGCAATCTAATTTTTTAATTTAAAGTATAATAATGTATAAGAAAATTAAACGCACTTTGTGCTTGATGAATTTTACTTGAATACTAAAAGTCAAAAGCTTTTTTAATGTTAATTGAAAAAAAAAAAATACCTAAAGTTCTTGATTTATTGAAAAACTTAATCGTTAACCCCCTTCGTAACCATGTTTCCTTATGCATTAACCATAAATTAATGATTGACAAAGTGATTTATGCCATGTTGTGTCCATTCACACGAACACATGCGGGCGGCACTCACGCATAGTTAAACATAATAAAACCTCATATTGATTCCTGTTTAATTTAATGTGGGCAGGTGGCAATTAGAGGGAGTTAAGGAAAATGTAAATTATATTAAATATACAATTTTAAAGGTCTTTATAAAAAGCTGTTTATTTTATATAATTTTATTTGATTTGAACTAATTTTTATAATTTTTAGCTTAAGTTCATTACACAATGCAACACGGAAAAAAATAACCATATACGGACACCACTACGTAATAAAAGACCAAAAAAATGACACCTGTCTCCCAGTTTTGCCCAAAGTCCTCCAGGTTTTTTTATGGGCCCTCAAAGATGTGGGGCCTCGATGTCATTTTTGCAAAAAAATGATCATTTACTCAAGCTCATATTTTGCAAACCGTTTGGAATTTTGATATACTCTCTGAGGCAAAGTTGTAGCTCTTGTCATAAAATTGTGAACATATAAAATCAAAAAACCTTCATCTTCAAGGTCAAAGTCGCAAAAAACTTAAAAAAATTATTTTTTTTTTACCTTTTTTCCCCTGTTCAGGTCCATAGGTAGCAAACCGTTCAAAATTCAAGGAAACAATCAAATACAAAAATGAACCTAAAATCTCAATAAACAACTCACTTACGGGAGAAGGCTTTACAGTATCTCAATGTTGAAGTAAAGAAAAAACAAATGAAATTAAAAAAATTTTGGGAAATTTTTCACTTTTGCGGCTACCTAAGTGCTACCTAAACGGTGTTAAGAATCATTCCTAGGAAGTTCATATGTTCTAGAAAGTTGTTTATTGAGATCTTAGGTTCATTTTTGTCCGTGTCCGTATATGGTTATTTTGCCATGATTTAAAAAATTACACAGTGTATTATCATAAAGAAATAAAGAAAAATGATATAAAAAATAATATGAATTAAATCTCTGTGATTCAGGGAGTAATGTTAAGTGCTGTGGTTTGAACTTAAACTGGCGATTTTTTCCGGTGTTTTGTTACACTTTAACAGAGGCACCAATTGTGAATCCAGTTTTAAGTTTTTATCGGAATAAAAATTTTGGGAAAAAATTTCACTTTTAGGTGAAATTTTGATGAAAATGCGATCGATACCTTAGTGAAATTTCAATTGTTTGGTGAAATTCTGAAATACAGAAAAATAACTAAAATGTGTAAAAAACATAAAGAAAATACGAGGCGCTCGCTTTTTTTTTAACCACAGGGCTATCAGTTATGGACCAATAGGTCTGAAATGTAAGAGCAAAATTTTCGGAACTATACCTTACAGATTGCTGTGTTTAAATTTTTGTGTATCTCTTCTGGTGCCTTGGCAAAGTTTATTTCAACACCAACACGGACAGACGGATAGACTGACAGACGAATAGAAGGACGTCGCGTAATCGACTTCGGCGTGTGCTAAATTAAGACTAAATTGTAATTCTATATTTCCCTTTATTGGCTTTAACAAAACAATTTCATTTTCGTTCCTTTTAAAATGTGTTTTCATAAGACATGATGGCTAAATAATCAATCTACTGCCCTACAAATTGGAAGAAAAAAAAAAAGATATAGCTACCGATTCAATCATCAGAGATGAATAGGCCATAAATACACATGGCACAAAAGAGTGGCTGATTAATATCCGTTTTTCCTTATCATTCTTTTAAATTGACAATAAAACAAATGAAACATTCTTCATTCAATAATATTTGAATATCTAACAATGGCCAGCAACTTGTTTGAGCTTTATTCCCAAATGTTTATTTTCGAAAAAAAGAAGAAATTTGTAAAATTGTATTTATTTATTTTTTCGGAATGTTTTCAATTTCAACCATCTGACTAACATCTGTTAACAGCAAAAAAACATACACACTTTGCGATACTCGTGAAACATGAATGAACAATCCTTTCAAATTGAAAAATTCGTTAGATTTTCTGTGTGTGTGTGTGTGGCTGTGGCTGTGTGTGCTAGTGGATGGGAATGTGCAAGCATGTGTGCTCTTATTTGCATTTGCATTTATGGATGCATCTGTGTTTGATGTTTTGATGTATGTTGTTGTACTTAAAACACCTGCTTAATTTTGAACATAAATTCCTATTTCCTTTACGCTACCTTAGGCAGGCTGAACGGCGGCGGACAGAAAGACAGACATTTGCATGGGTGGCCTGACTGATTGAGTGTATTTTTCTGCTGCTTGCCATCATATTACTGACTCTTAAATGTTGTTCTTTGAGGTTGTAAATTTCCTAATAGTTGTGTTCATATTAATGTGCTGGTTATATTGCGGCAGGAGATGAAAGTTGATGGGAATTTTCGCTAATTTCTAAGATATTTTAGTTGTTGTTTTAGCATTTGAAGACTTGTGTAGAAAAGTGTTTAATAAAGAAGTACTCGGTTTTCGAAATAGAATTTTTAAACATTGAAAGTGATTTTTAGTTTAAGGTAATTTATTTTCTAGGCAATTAAAGATATTTATTAGTAGAGTTGAGTTATTAGAAATATATTTTTGTTAATCACCCATGTATGTTTAAGTTTTAATTTTAAGATATATTTTTGTAGAAAGTATCTATTTTCTCTTAATTTTTACCTAAAGGTACTTTTGTTTGAAAAGTTATCATATGTAATTTTTTGTAGTTTTTTAACCGACTTCAAAAAAAAAGGAGGTTATCCATTCGTCTGAATGTTGTGTTTTTATGTATTTAACCGCAGAACTCAGCCATTCCTGAACCGATTTTAAATTTTTTTCCTTTATTTGAAAGGTTATGCTTCCAGGTTGGTCCCATTTTAAAAACAGTTCATTATATTAAAAATTAAAGGGTGTCCCTATACAACATACATGTTTTTTACGTGTATTAAGAACCGCAAATCAACAGCAGAAATGAATAAAAAAATAAGTTTAAAATTTAAAGGGTGTCCCCATAGGAGACATAATTTGACTAAAAAACTTGAAAATTTGACAGAATGTCGATTACTATGACCGTTATAATAAAATGTAAAAATATTTAAAATTTTAAATTAAAGGGTGCTCCAATAGTTCATTTAATTTGATGTATATGGCCATACTTTTGAACAGTTGTACACAGACTGCTGAAATTTACAAAGAACCTGTAGTGCTAAGTCAGCTATAACAAAAAGTATAAAATTTGAATTTTGAACTAAAAGGGTGTACCAATAGTTAATGTAATTCTATGTGTGTGGCCAAACTTTTTAACTGTTAGAGACAGACAGCTGAAATTTACAAGGAACCTGTATTGCAAAGTCCACTATAGCAAGTATACAATTTGAATTTAGAAATTAAATTGTGTCCCCATAAATTATGTAATTTGATCTATATGACCCTATCTTTTGAACCATTAAACACAAACACTTGGAAATTAGGCAGACTGTCCACTACTATCTCTGGTATGATAACAAGTATAAATATTTGGAATTATAATGTAAAGGGTGTCCCAATAGTTCATGTAGTTTGATATATATGGTTAAACTTTTTAACCGTTATAGACAGATAGTTGAAATTTACAAAGAATCTTTGTGGCCAAGTCCCGTATAACAACAGGTCTTTAATTTAACATTGTAAATTAAAGGGTGTCGGAATATGTGATGTTATTTGATCGGTGCCCCTATCTGTGAAACCGTAGACAGAGGCTTGAACGGTGCCCCTATAAAAGACGGATGCTGATGAAAAGAGGAGAGGCTTGACATTCAAATAGTCTTCATTTTTTCCCTATAAGTTTGGCGCATCTTTTATTTGATTCAAATCTAATTCTTACAGATTACTTCTTACATTTTTAGTTTAGAATTGGTGCCCTTCTATCTGTTTTGAAGTCGTTTTTTTTTTGCAGGAATTATAAGTAAATTTTTTTTTTTTAATGAAGCCTTATTAAGGCATTAAAAAAAAATTATAAGATACTTTTAATTTGGTAATTGTTTTGGTTTTTCCTAAATATACTATTTTGGAGAAAAGAAACCACTTGTACAAAAAGTTTATTTTTATCGTTAAAAAAACTAGTCTTTCAGAAATGGGTTTTTAAAATATCATTTTCCATGATATTATTTTATAAAACATTTTTTTCCTAATTTATTTATTGTATCTTCAATATTTTTGAACTAACAATAATTACTCATATCTTAAGTCTAAAATAAAAAATATACTTTTAAAGTCCAGCCAGTGCTAGACAAAAATAATGTTGTTTGTTTCACGGATTTTGCCTTCATTTTCGGGTCATCCCTCTAATGTACGGCCAAGAAAAGCAGTATCTCTTTTATTTAGCCGAATGTAACCAGGTTCGTTCAGCATTCAAGCTTCTTTAGATATGTTACTGCATGTTTCGCTATTTCTGCTTTTACTGATGGCATGTTTAGGTCTTTGTGGATGTTCGAATTTTTTATATACCATGGAGCAAAGGTAATCATACGTAGTACCTTATTATGGCGCCTTTGAATTTTTTCTACATTGCTATCTGAGGCAGTGCCCCATAATTGAATCCCATTACACCAAATTGGTTTAAGGATCGAGTTGTACAGTAGAAGTTTGCAATCTAACCTCAGGGTGGAGTTTCTGCCAGTAAGCCAATTTAGTTGTTCTGCTTTCAATTTCATTTGTGTTAACTTGAAATCTATGTGGCTTTTCCAAGTAAGGCGACGGTCAAGATGTATACCCAGGTATTTGATGGCTGAAAGCTGCGGTATTATTTGATAATTTATGTAAATAGGAGGGCATGAATATTTTATAAAACATGATTAAATGTAGTTTTTTAATAAAAGTTACTTATTTTAGTAAATACTTAAAAAAAAAAAACGTAATTCAAAAACTTTTTTGAACTTGTCTATTTTAAAAAGTACTCTTTTCAAATCATTTATTTAAAAAAGTAAATTTTTTAAAGAGGTATTTTTAAACTATTTTTTTTCTTTTTAAATGGGAAGTGTTTTTTGGAAATCTTTTTAAAAATACTTTTATTAACCACTTTATAATTTAATAAGAAACACTGTTTTAAAAAGGTTACTTTATCATAGATTATTTATCATCATTATTAGCCTGTTTAAAAACAAAGTTAAAAAAGGTATTTAAAAAAAAATATTTTTTAGGAGAAAAAATATTTTTTTTAGAACAAAAACAAAAAAAAAGATATTTTTTTGAACATAAAATATTTTTATTTTTTTAGAAACAAAAACTGATTTCTTAATATTGTTTTAGAACAACATAATATTATTTAAAACATCATTTTTTGTCTTATCTTATAATAAAAGAGTAACTCATTTCCTCTCTGTCTTTCCGTTTGTGTTCGCATCACAAAATTTTGTGTATCCTATATTGGAGCATTCTGATTCCAATACAGGATACTTTTTTCCGCAAAAATATATTACTTCCAAAAGAAAGTGCAGAGAAAGCACTGAAAGTACGCCGTTTTTTTTTACCGATTTAAAAAGCTTTACAATAATTATTAGAATTTTGAAATTTTATATATTTATATTTTTATCCAGGGATGGGTGCCTTTATATAAAGAAAATACGTAAGAGTACTAAAATTTGGTGTGGATTACTTTCACAGCAAAATCGAAAAAAATATTGTCAGGAAGCACACAACGTGTGAAGGCACAGCTTATTTGCATATAATTGAAAGACAATTTTTTAAAGAGGAACCCATTTAATGAATATATCTTTTTTTTAATGATAAGATTGTTTTGAAGGCACTTTTATACCTTTGGAATGTTTGTACTTTTTTAATTTAGTTTTTATTAAATTACATGTTTTTTTAAAGTACTTTTTGTAAAAATAAAAATTTTTATAAGATAATATTTTTATAAATTTGTCTATTTAAAAGTGTCTTTTTAGAGATATTTTAATCTCTTAAGTATTTTTTAAAACGTTAGCTTTTAATATATTAACATTTTGATTAAAAAGGTACTTTTTGTGCAATTTGGGTACTTTTCTAAAATACATTTTTTAAAATTGCTATTGTTTAAAAAGCATATACATATGTATGTACGTTTTTAAATTTAAATACGTGTTTTCTAAGTCCTTTGTTTCAAATGTACCTTTGTTTAAAATATTTTTTAGCAAAAATTTTTTGTAAGGTACCTTTTGATAAAAAGCTACATTTTATTAACTGCAATGTTAAAAAAAATGTATTTAAATTATTTTGTAAGGTAGATTTTTAAAGATATAATTTAAAAAATTGAAAATTAAAAATTCCCATTTTTTTTCTTTATTAAAAAAATAATTTTATAAATGACTTTTAGTATCAGTATATTTTATTGTGCTTTTTAAAGCGGTTTTTAAAATAAGTTTATTTTTTAAAATTATTTTAATACTTTATTTAAGAAAGTAGTTTTTTTTAAATGATGCGTTTCAAAACGGACTCATTTTTAAAGGTACCTTCTTTAAGGTATTTTAAAATAGTACTTTTTGAAAGAACTTTTATTAAAATATATTTTTTTAAAAGTTTCTTTTTAAGGTAACAATTTAAAAGTACCTTTTTAGGGCTACCTTTTTCAAGGTACTTTTTAAAAATGGTAATCTTAATAGAGTTTTTATAAAATAATTTTTTAAAAGTCCATGTTTATTAAGGTGTTTCTGAAAAGATACTTTTTGAAATTTATGTTTTGAATTTTCAAATGAAGTGTTAATAAAGTTATTACCAAGGCATTTTTTTAAAAAGGTATTTAAAAAATAAAAAATAAACTTTTTTTAAACAATTTGTTTTTGTTTTCATCTTCTGGATTGAATGCAATAATAATGAAAATAAAGGTTCCGGTTATAATGAAACAATAAGCGGAACCTTTAGGAGAGTATAAAAAATTCCCTTAATATTTTTTTTAATTTATGATATTCTTCAAGCATCATGTATCAATTTCAAAATGTGTGTCTGTCGATGTGTTTGCTGCATAGTTACACCTCAATGTTCGATTCATTTAACCTGACAAAAATTGGTTTTTATTGGTACTTTTTATTTTATTAAACCGTATAAATTTTAATTTTCAAAATAGTAGCTAAATCTTAAATACTATAGTTATGTACTATAGATATGTATAACTTTATTGAACACCTTTTTTATTATCCTCTTTACAATTCTGCATTAAACTAATATGACTTAATTTTTAAACTAAAAATTAAATACAGTTTCGTAAAACTGCTACATTCTCTTTCTATTATTCGCTTAAGCTTGATTTGGTCGGTGTAAAATTTAAAATTAGCAATAGCTGTTGGTTGGTTTTTATTCAAATATAAAACAATTGAAACGAAAAATAATTTTGCAAATGCACCTTAAGATAGATAGTTTGTTTTTTGGAACAAAATGTTTTTACATTCACTCTCATTGGCAATAAATAGGCAAATGTATGGAGTAACCGACATACTTGTATAGTATAACCGACATACTCGTAGTCTATACATATAATAAAACTGTAACGACACCATTTTTGTACATGAAATATTTTTTGAAAATCCTAATGCTAGGGCAGATAATATCCGAAATGGAATTCTAAACATAAATTTTTGGAATTTTTTTCTGTCTTTATTAAAAACTACTAGATGAATTTTAACAAAATTCTGTGAGGAGGTACCTTAATTACCCCGTTTTTAATGGAGAATAATTTGTTCCCATAAAGAATCTCATTTGCAGGAGAAAACGTAGTGAAATTAAGCAAATTTTACCGATCTAATGGTACTGAAAACTTGGCAGCACCTTTTATTTTTGTCAGCGTTTTATTTTAAACACTATTTGCAGAACTCTATAATAAATTTAGAATTTTATAATAAATTTTAGAATTTTATATAAAGCCTTAATTATTACGCAGGGATGGGTACCTCTATATAAAATAAATGCATAAACCATATTTGAAGCACTCCTAAAATTTTGTGTGGATTGCTTTCAAAGCAAAATCGAACAAAATATTATCAACACGCTGACAAAGTGGCGGGCAATACTGGCATTAAATATTTATAGTTTAACACAGTAATTTTATAGCCAGATGCCTAATGTTACATGAGAATAAATTTATGACTAGCATTAAAATGCAAATGTATGTAGCCATTCACATACATTAACACGCACACATACAGATACACACCACATACTTAAATATTTTTATATATTTTCGTGCTTCATAGCGAATGAGCTTTGCAAATTTTATTACTGTACGTTTATTTTAGAATTTCGATTTATGTAAGTCAGGTAGTGCACATTTATTTTATTTTATTTTACTTTTGTTTTTTTTTTAATTAACAGATTTTAATATCTGACTTTTGAAGAAGAAACCTGTAATTGAAAACAGTTCAATAGTTTAAATATAAAATGGTATTTGTTTTTAATTTGCTTTTTACTCTATTACCACTCAACCCACTTAACTGTCGTAATACTCTTTTGCAGTTGTGTCTTTAATTGTGCTTTTTTGGGGTTAAAGTTTATTTCTAAATTAAACATTTTAAATTTATTTATTTATTATTTTATTGCACAAGTGTCCTAAATTTAAGCAGAAACAGAACATTCCTATAAAATGTTTGGTAAAATCTACACTACACTGCAAAATAGGAGGTATAATAAGGGGCTTAATACAGTGAACCAAATTTCGAGAGTAATATTAATGAACAAAAAAATAGTAAAACCATAATTAATATAATTTTTGCAAAAAAAAACCGACTTCAAAACAGATAGAAGGGCACCAATTATAAACTAAAAGTATAAGAAGTAATCTGTAAGAATTAGATTTAAACCAAATAATAGATGCGCTAAAATTAGCGGAAAAAAGTAAAGACTATGTGAATGTCAAGCATCTACCTATTACTGTTCATAATTTAAGCTATTTTCAACAGCATCCGTCTTTTATGGGGACACCATTCAAGCCTCTGTCTATAACGGTTTCAAAGATAGGGTAACATAGATCAAATAACATCACCTAATCGGACACCCTTTAATTTACAATTTAAAATTAAAGACCTGTTGTTGTAGAGGACTTGGCCACAAAGATTCATTGTAAATTTCAACTGTCTGTCTATAACGGTTAAAAACTTTAACCATATATATCAAATTACATGAACTATTGGGACACCCTTTACATCATAATTCCAAATATTTATACTTGTTATCATACCAGACAAAGTAGTGGATATTCTGCCTAATTTTCAAGTGTTTGTGTTTAACGGTTCAAGAGATAGGGCCATATTGATCAAATTACATAATTTATGGGGACACCCTTTAGTTTATAAATTCAAATTGTATACTTGCTATAGTGGACTTTGCAATACAGGTTACTTGTAAATTTCAGCTGTCTGTCTATAACAGTTCAAAAGTTTGGCCTCATACATAGAATTACATTAACTATTGGGACACCCTTTTATTTGTAAATTCAAATTCTATACTTTTTATTATAGCGGACTTAGCAATACAGGTTTGTGAATTTCAGCGGTCTGTGTACAACTGTTCAAAAATATACATCAAATTAAATGAACTATTGGAGCACCCTTTAAAATTTTGAATATTTATACATATTATTATAACGGTCATAGTAATCAACATTCTGTCAAATTTTCAAGGTTTTGCCTATAACGGTTCAAAAGATAGGCTCAAATAGGTCAAATTACGTCACCTATGGGTCAACCTTTAAATTTTAAATTTATTTTTTTTCATTAATTTCTGCTGTTGGGAGCTATAGCGACACGCAATTATTTTAAATTTTAATTTGGTGCCCTTTACGGTTCTTAATACACGTAAAAAACATGTATGTTGTATGGGGACACCCTTTAATTTTTAATATAATGAACTGCTTTTAAAATGGACCCAACCTGAAAGCATAACCTTTCAAATAAAGAAAAAAGTTTTAAAATCGTTTCAGAAATGGCTGAGTTCTGCGGTTACATACATAAAAAAAGCACCATTCAGACGAATAGATAACCTCCTTCTTTTTTGAAGTCGGTTAAAAATATTTAATACTTAAAATCTATGTATTTAAGATTTATTCAAGCTAACGAACTTTCTGCAACTAAACGGAGTTAGACTTGGTGGAAGTCAATTACAAATTGTAAATAATTATACATGCAATTATATGTAACTGTAACTGTAATTGGAATTTTTCAATTACAATAAACTATTTGTATTTGTATAATTGGGGTTTTCCAATTACACAGAGGACCACAATCCAGAATCGAACTGACCTAATATACAGGTGGGAATAGTTAATAATGGCCTATGTTGAATTGTGTTTAACAATGCAAAAAATTACTTAGATATAATCGGATAACTGCGCCAATAAGAGGATACGACTTTATTATATATACAACTAGCGACTACTATTATATATACAACTAGCGATATAAAATTAACGTCGTCATTAAATAAAAAAAAGTTTTATATAAACGATATTTGACAATTACTTTGCATTGGGTTACTCCTCCCACCGCTGATGTCCATCGGGTCTTTCCTCATTTAGGCCCCTTTTATTTTTAAGGTAATCGCCAGACTTACGATATATTAAAATAACTTTAGCTAGAATATATCGCTCCTATCCTGACCGTATTTTCTTCAACTTTTGAATGCTCAAACTTTGCAGCAAAACTGAAGAGAGTCCAAAAAGAAGATGGCCCATCGGGGATGAACGCAGAATTTTAAGAGTACATACTGTGGTATCGATTGAATATGAGATGTAAGGCCTCTGAATTTTTAATTCCCAGAATAAAAATATAAGTAATGAGGTCTGTTCTGACCAGACTCTGCCTTACTGGGCAACATGTACATAGATTAAGAGGCCTATACCGGTTAGTCCCAACTAAAATACCTTTTAAAAAATTAAATAAAATTAACTAAAGCAACGTGATTTCAATCATGTTATTGTCACGACTTGTAACGCCAGTCGTGACAATAACATGATTGCTTATTTTGAAAATGATTAGCTTATTTTGAAAATCGATATGAAAGACGCCTCGTCAGAAAATATATTTTTTCGACCAAAATCGACGTTCGATTGTAACTTCTTTTGGGTTCACGCATAAAAGCGTTATACGCAGTGGGTGTATGGAGAACGATATCGGCATTTTTACTGATGGTTCTCTTATGGATGTTAGAGCAGGAGCAGGTGTATATTCAGCTGAGCTGTACCTATCCCTTAGAAAGCGTTCACCAGGCAGAATTGCTTTTGCTGCATACGTTGGATCAACTGTTGTAAAGTCGGGGGTTTGAAAGAAAGGTTCTCATTGTACTTAGCAACCAGTTGGTTTTAAGCGCATGAGGAAAGAAAACGTATACTGGAATGTGTTTTAAAACTTAACAGGTGTGCCTCGGTTAATGAGTTAACACTGAAGTGGCACACATGGAAATGAAGCAGCAGACCAATTAGCAAAAAAGGCGATCTGCTGTGAATTTCTTTGGACCAGAACCTAGAGTAGCACTGGGTAATGGTCTAATGCGAGCGAAAGTTTTTCAATGGCTAAACTCACTGAACCTGAAAGGGTGGAGGGAGGCTACTACATGTACATAGACTCGAATAGTGCTTAAAGAGCCCATTACCAGGTACGCCAGTAAGGTGCTTTGAAATAATAGAAGTACCTTATGATTGATAACTTGGAAACTTTAAGTATCATCTAGCCAAGATAAAAATCAAAGAATCTGTTTCTTATAAACTATATCTGGAAGAAGCTAAAACGGTAGCGCACATTGTGTGTGAATGTCCAGCACGGGCAAGCATAAGAGTTAGGACCATGGACAGACACTTGTTAAATATAGATGCCATGGAAGAACTAAGACTAATGCTAGCGCTAACTACAGATTCCGTGATGAGAAAGAAGGCCGACAGTTACCAGTCGATAGTCTAAATTAACTAAGCACGTGACTCAATGAAAGTTAGGTTGCCGTAAATTACAAGTCGGTTGCCTGTAATACTCAAGGACGGAAGCGGTCGAAAGGAGCCCTATTAAGGAAGAGGTCTGCTTCGATAAATATATATAAACTCCTTTCGGGCATAAACTAAGAAACCGTAATAAATTTGATGGTCGTTTGCTTCAATTACTGAGTGAATTGGCGTAAAATATCAAGTTGTTTTACCGAAGACTAGCAGCTGTTTTTGAATTGAGATGTATTCTTACGGCCACACTGCATGAGAACGGGGACCACTAGTAAGCCAGTCATAAAATTTTTGCACTCGCGATGTCCTAATTCGGCTGTGAGTTTCATAGCACGGAAATATTTCTAAGTAATGGAGGAAGGCTAACAAGTAACTTACGAAATAATTTTTTTACGACAATATTTTGAAATATTTATCTGTAACGTTTGCATGATAAGGCCAAATTTTTCATAATCACTGCTTCCAGGTTTCTGTAAGTTTAAAGAGTCTGCCTATTACGGTTCACCAAAAAGGGTAATATTCATACATGAAATATTAATTAATTTATGTTATAGTGGTACTATGAATACACCATCTGTGAAAATATACATATGTATGTATTCTTCAAGAGCCTACATATTATGTTTCCAAAATAACAGAATGTAGTGATAATTAAGAAATTTTTGGGGGCACCGTTTAATTTCTAGTTTTATTTGTTAATTTTTTTTTATATAGATAGCAGAGTTTGAAATCCTGTGTGTAAGTGTCAAAATAATAAGGCCATATACTTGAAAATCACATTACTATCGGAACACCCTCTAATTAATTGTTTATATTTGTTATAGTAATACAACTACTATTCAAATATTTTACCTATTAACGAGTGATTTTTTAAGAGCTTGAGAACTTTTTTTTAAAAAAAAACGCATAAAATTTGCAAAATCTCATCGGTTCTTTATTTGAAACGTTAGATTGGTCCATGACATTTACTTTTTGAAGATAATTTCATTTAAATGTTGACCGCGGCTGCGTCTTAGGTGGTCCATTCGGAAAGTCCAATTTTGGGCAACTTTTTCGAGCATTTCGGCCGGAATAGCCCGAATTTCTTCGGAAATGTTGTCTTCCAAAGCTGGAATAGTTGCTGGCTTATTTCTGTAGACTTTAGACTTGACGTAGCCCCACAAAAAATAGTCTAAAGGCGTCAAATCGCATGATCTTGGTGGCCAACTTACCGGTCCATTTCTTGAGATGAATTGTTCTCCGAAGTTTTCCCTCAAAATGGCCATAGAATCGCGAGCTGTGTGGCATGTAGCGCCATCTTGTTGAAACCACATGTCAACCAAGTTCAGTTGTTCCATTTTTGGCAACAAAAAGTTTGTTAGCATCGAACGATAGCGATCGCCATTCACCGTAACGTTGCGTCCAACAGCATCTTTGAAAAAATACGGTCCAATGATTCCACCAGCGTACAAACCACACCAAACAGTGCATTTTTCGGGATGCATGGGCAGTTCTTGAACGGCTTCTGGTTGCTCTTCACTAAAAATGCGGCAATTTTGCTTATTTACGTAGCCATTCAACCAGAAATGAGCCTCATCGCTGAACAAAATTTGTCACATTTGAACATTTCGAACCGAACACTGATTTTGGTAATAAAATTCAATGATTTGCAAGCGTTGCTCGTTAGTAAGTCTATTCATGATGAAATGTCAAAGCATACTGAGCATCTTTCTCTTTGGCACCATGTCTGAAATCTCACGTGATCTGTCAAATACTAATGCATGAAAATCCTAACCTCAAAAAAATCACCCATTATAAGGTTAAGGTGATTTTTTAGTAACTCTCTTTTTGGTAACCTTGTTTTGGCAGTTCAGCTGTTTTCCTATAACATGTTACTGTTAAACATGTTCAGTTTGGTCTATAATTTAACCATCAATCAACTTACAAACGAACAAGATTCATGCTCGGTAAAGAAAAGTCTTTAGGAAAATTGAGTTCAGCCACGAAGCTTATTTCTGATTGATGTGAACAAGAAATATTGCCGTATTTGGTGTAAAGAGCAGCCAGAGGCATTACAAGAACTTTTAATACATCCCGAAAAATGCAATGTTTGGTGTGAATTATAGGCCGGTGGCATCGTTAGACCGTACTTTTAACTGTTACTGTAAATGGTGAGCGCTTCCGTGCGATGATTATAAATTTTGTTTTAGCCCAAAATGGAAGATCTGGACTTGGTTGACATGTGGTTTCAACAAGACGTTGCCACATACCACACAGAAAGCGAAACATGGCCGCCTAGATTGTGCGATTTAGCGCCTTTAGACTATGGGCGATGTTAAGGCTCATGTTTATAGAGACAAGTCCGCAGCAGTTGACTTACTAGAAGCCAATATTGAAGAATTTATTCGTAAGATACCAGCCGATATGTTAGAGAGAGAGAGTATGCCTAGCAAAATTCTGTTACATTAACAAAAATTTATTCAAAACAGTAGTTGCACTTGACACAGTGGGGCAGAATTAACATATTTTGGAAATAACTCAGCCATTTGTAAAGGGCTAAGACGGTTGATCCAAAATTTGATATCAGCATAGCAAAAGAGTATTTTAGCTTGAGTTTTAAACTAAAAATTCCAATTTTATAAAATTTGGTCTTTATTTTGAGAATTGTGGGAATTTCTTTACCTCAATGTTGTAAATTTATTACTATTTGATTTTTGTCGAGCTATTAACCATAACCACAGAAAATTTACTTTTTTCGTGCAACTTATAAAGATTTTGTTGCTCGCTAACTACGATAAAAAAAAATTTTAAAAAATTTTTGAAAATTCTACTCAATATTTTGTCCAGGGTACCACAAATCAAAAATTTTAATTTTTAATTGCTTTTAACACGCTCATTTTAAAACATAGTTTATAGATGAAAGAATCATTTTGTTTTAAATATAAAAAAAAAAATTCAAGAAATGCCAAGCTCTAAAAGAATTTACAGGTGTGAGGCTGCCAACTATAAGACCACCCCTGGCAGGTGTATGGTGTACAGCGTCCTCTGCTAGGCTCGTGTCAAATTTTGAATCAATCGCCCTAGCCCGATACAAATGGCTGACTTATTTCCAAAATATTTTGATTCTGCCCCATTGTGCAACGTAAGAAAAACAACACATAAATTTAGTTAAATTTACATCCTTAAAGGAAGTGAATGTAAATAATGTATCCCCTCAGTTTTTCACCTTGATTACTTTATCAATTTTTTTTAACTTTGTAGAACTGAAAAGATTTCATAAAAGTTAAAATAAACTTAATTAATTCACCATTTGAATTTCGCATTTATTTATCAACATACAAATGAAATTTTTAAGCAGTAGTAAGTAGGCTTAAGTATGTTTATTCTCCCTAATTTCTCATTTTTCTTTAGAAATTAATCACTTAATTTGTAAATAATTTTTTTCAGCGCCATTGGGTAGTTGTGCGAGTAAACGAACTTAAGCCTACTTAAAAATTGCCTGGGATATGAATTTATTTTATTAAAATTGAATATAATTCTTTAAACTGAATAAAGACATATAGAAATCAAAAAAGTTCTGCAAAGTTGAAAAAATTAAATTTTTTGGTGAAATTTCTATATTTTGGTTAAAACCGAAATTTTAAAATTTTTTTTTTAAATTTCGTTGAAAAAGTCACATTTGGGTGCAATGTTCACTACTGAATTTTCTTTTTTTAAATTTTTGTATTTGATGAAACCCTTTTTCTTCAAATGATGATTTTTTTGTGATTATTATTATTTTGGTGAAACGTCGATCTCTTAGGAATAATTTAGATTTTTGTATTTTAAATATTTGGTGATATTTAGCAAACAAAATTTTTTGATAAGCAATTTTTATTATTTAATAAGACGTTCTTTTAAGTGATAAAACTAGACATGGCGCTCTGGTTATCAGTTGCAACCAACCCCCTCCCCATAATTGAAAAATCCATTATCTGTTTTGTAGCTCTTATTTTCGAAGTTGCTATTTTATTGAATTGTACGGAATTGTATAACTTTAAAAAAACCAAAATAATATTATTATATTAAACTACAGTCTTAACAAATATTTACACCCACCGATCAAAAGCGACGCTTTTATTAACAAACAAGTTAGAGTGCAATATACGGCCATGCCGAATCTTATATACCCTTCACCACAGTGATTTTATTTATGCATACAAGTTTAAGTATATCTATAGATAGACGTAGTGATAACGCGCTATCAACTATTGGTCCTACACTGGAACCACCACCCCGGAACCCTTCTGTCATTATCACGGGGTGGGGTTCTTGTAGCTGCACATCTTTCCCTCATAACTACTCTCTAATCCTGCTCTTACCGCATCAGGGCCCATCGAAGTGTCAAAAAAAACAATCATAAAATTCGTTCAAGGTATTCCAGATTGCAAGTGAAGCTACCAATCAAAAACGTTTCCAGAATTTTCCATCGAATCAGTGCATTGTGGAGACTACTGTGAGATATACACCCTATATACTCGTACATATTTATATATATCTATAAATGGACATAGTATTGATTATACTCCCAACTTGAAAGTGAAGCTACCACTCAAAAACCATAGTGTTTAGTTTGTAGGCGGTATCCTGATGTTGTATAAGTGTTTAATGCAGAGATCTCATCGATTTAAGAATCAAACGCATTTAAAAAACATGTTACTCTATCTATATATGTATGTATATTCTTATTATATATTAAAAATATGTTATGTTACACATAGAAATTTTTTTTGTTAAATATTTCGAAAATCGTTTGTAAAAATTTTGCAAACATTTTTTTTAAAATATTTTTTTTTTTTAATTTTTTGTAAAATTTATTTCGAAAATTTTTTTGAACGTTTTTTAATTTTTTTAAATATTTTTTTTGAAATTTTTTTTGTGAATTTTTTTTTACTTGTCGCGGTCTAATATCTATTTAACAAAAAAAGCTCAAACATTACAACCAAAAAAAAACCTTAAAAAAATTTTAAAAATATATAGGTAGGCGTGGTTTTTTGCCCACTGCCTCCATTTTTTTAGTTACACCTTTTTGTATGTTAACTAACGATATACCATAAGAGGAAAAGCGTACCCCTGATGGTATCTGCATAATATTTTTGGTCACTAGTTTGACTCTTCATTTCTTCCAATTAAAAATAAAGAGTGATGTGCTTGGTACTGTCAACCTCTCACCCATTCAAATTGTCTGTCTTTCATGTTTAATTGGAAAATTGTTTTATTATTAATTTTATTTGCATTTTCTATTTAATTTTTAAAATTCTATTATTTTTTTTTTATTTTTTTTTTAGATTTCTCAAATTCTCACTGCATACAAATTGTTTTTGTGTAAGTCGGTCTGCTTGTAACTGCATTCAGTGTCTTTCTCAAACATTATACGCCTGACCTGCCCTCTCTACATCTCTAAATAAAATTCATTAGAGTTTTGTGTGTGTGTGAGTGTATGTATGTATGTGCCTAAATGTGTAAGTAGCAACATACTGTGTATGCGTTTGTATTATTAACTACAACAACTACTACTGCTGCTGATATCTTGAAAAACAAAAGCTCATATCACATTCATATACCAACACCACCCTACGTTAGAGTCATGAATATGCAGACTGTTCAGTTTATGGGTCCAACACAACAGCAGCAGCAGCAGCAACAAGCAACATCATTTCGATATAATGGACCACCATTGCAAACAATGCAACAACAACAACAACAGCATTCCCATTCACAACACCAGCAACATTCACATCAACAACAGCAGCAATTGCTGCAACAACACCAACAGCAACCAGCCTGGTTTGTTAGTAATGGCAGCAATACAAAAACTGCAGGTAGTGGTGTTGGCATCGGTGCCGATGGTATTTGTGTTAGTGGCATTGAATCTGCTGGTTTTAGTTCTGTTACAAATGCTGGTTTTCTGCCAAATACAAATCCAATTTGTAGCACTACACCAATTAAAGGAAAGGTAAGTGAATTAAATAGAGAATAAACTACAACTATAACAACAATAACAAACTAACTAATAAAAAAAACGAAAAAAACGAAAATAAAAATAAAAAGAATTAATTACCTTTAAATACTGCACAAATACAACTACGAAGGAATTACAAGCAAAAATTAAAATTAAAAAAAAAAATAGGAAATAAGCACTTTAAAGCTGTTTGCCAAAGAAACCATAAACAGCAAAATATTAAAATGGGTCAGAGCAAAAAAAAAAAAAAAATTAATTAATTTTTGCTTACATTTATTTGAGATAAATGTAAGAAAAAAATTCACACCGAATTCGAATAGAAAGTGGAGTCATTGTTTCAGGCACATGTAACGAAATATTTAAAATATTTCTAAAATTTCCCTCTAAAGCACTTTTGTTGCAAATCAGGACGATAATAGTAGGCAACACTTTACCGAATATTTTCGACCTAAAATTAGGCAATATATTTTTAAACATTTTGTTGCATTTTGAACAAAATGTGTTTAATCATTTTACACAAATTGAATTTAATTTCGTCTCTTCTATTTAATTTTCTAAATTTTTCTCCTAAATAAAAATGCACTTAATAATTGTGTGAATTTACATTTATTATAATAAATATACCTACAATATTATTAACTAAAGTTCATGTATAATCCATTGATCCGTATATACGAGTATACTTATACAATTATTTATCACTTGCAATTAAATATAATTAAACGTGTTAAGCTAACTACAACATATTACTTAGTTCTTAATCATTTACGTTGGCGTTAGCGACATTCGTTGTAAAAATATCGGTTTTCTCTATTTTGAAGCGAAGATAGAAACGACAATGAAACATTCGTTCACTGCCGTAATCATAAAAAAAAAAAAATAAAATGAAAAAAGTACATCAAGGCAGTTTGAAATTTTAGTTGCTTAAATGGAAAAACATCCCACTTATGAAGATGGTTGGCATAAAGTAAGTAAAACTAAATTTGGAGAAAATATACATTTAAATGTTTTTTTTTTAATTAAAATAAATCAAGATAAAAATGAAGCTCTGAAACGAGAGCAAAAGGGGAAGGCTGTTATATACAGGTGCGATAGCCATTGGAGAAAGCGATGTCAAACCTATTAAAATTTAAAAAACAAACTAACCCGAAACGAAATAATGATAATTCTTGCAAAAAAAAAAACCGACTTCAAAACCGATATAAGGACACAAATTCTAAACTAAAAATGTAAGAAGTAATCTGTAAGATTTAGATTTAAACCAAATACCCTTTAACTTACAATTTTAAATTAAAGACATGTTGTTATAAAGGACGTGGTCATAAAGATTCTTTGTAAATTTCAACTGTCTGTCTATTACGGTTCAAAAGTTTGGCCATATATATCAAATTACATGAACTATTGGGACACCCTTTAATTTAAAATTTGGAATATTTAAACATTTTATTATAACGGTCATAGTAATCGACATTCTGTAAAATTTTCAAGGTTTTGTCTATAACGGTTCAAAAGAAAGGCATATATAGGTCAAATTAGGGTACCCTTGGGGACACCCTTTTAATTTTAAATTTATTTTTTTATTAATTTCTGCCGTTGGGAGCTATATCGACACGCAATTTTTTTAAATTTTAATTTAGTGCCCTTTACGGTTGTTAATACACGTAAAAACATGTATGTTGTATGGGGACACCCTTTATTTTTTAATATAATGAACTGTTTTTAAAAAATTTTAAAATCGGTTCAGAAACGGCTGAGTTCTGCGGTTACATACATAAAAAAAGCAACATTCAGACGAATTGATAACCTCCTTCTTTTTTGAAGTCGGTTAAAAAGTAGTCGTATTTGCCGTCCATGAAGACATAACATCGCTACTAATCGAGTTTCTGACTTAGAATCTGGGATGACAAAAATGTTAAACTTCTGTCGTAGCATCTTCTTAAGTATATTTATATCCATTATTTCATCATCTTCACTTGAACTAGAAAAATAAAATTCAGTAGTCACCATATTTTGTTAAAACTTACAAAGAAATAATAAACTTTTCAGAAATTAACAAAAATGTCATAAATAATAACGTAAATAATTGAAGTGTTTGTTTTCGATAACATTTTTTCTTCGTTTTAATATATTTTACAAATACGACTTTTCAAATACGAATTACAAATACGAAACGACGATAAAGACGACAACGGCATAGAAACGTCTATCAAAATTAAAACGCCAACGGGAATAGGGCCGACTATTATGTGTAATGTCAGGTTTAAGGGAAAAAAGTCAAATATATTTTTAATTCAGTTTTTGTGTTTTATATATACGAGGTCTGTTCAAAAGAAAAGGGGATTTTTAAATTTTCGCGGCCATTCGATTATCAAAACTTTTTATGTTATGTTGGTACACATATGTTAGTCATATGTTGGCATTATCAGCCAATTTAGATTAGTAGTTTGTTGTTGACAACTGAAAAGGTTAGTCACGTTTATGTGTGTTCTTCAATTTTTGACTTATGGCCGCTTCCATTGGTGGATGATTGAGCCTTGGTTTCGACCCTTTTGAGCATACGTGGATCGTCGTTGATGTCATTCAACAACTACTGAGCGATACTAATGCCGTTGCTTTGGCACAAAATTTAGCAATTTTGGAACAAACTTCGCTGCAACACGTTTCATGTCCAAAACATTCGAGAAAATTGCATGGCATGAGCCGATTGATATGCCAATATCCTCTTCAACTTCCCTAATAGTGATTCGACTATTTTCCACAACAATTTTTTTTTTTAACTGTTTCAATGATTTCTTCACTTGTTGACGCTCATCGTCATCAACTTCTTGTGTAAAGCCCTTGTATCACATATAAGCAATATTTTTTATATACATACATACATATATGAAAAAATTGCTTGCACAGCTAGTATCATTTATTTATTTATTTATTAAATATCGCATACAACAAGAAGTTAATCTTTTAAGTTACAGCATGCGATTTTTATACGGAAAACAGTACAATATGACAATAAAAATAAGAATCATACAAAGAAAAAAAAAATTATAATAATAATAAATATAAAAATGATGGTATTAAAATCATAAAAGAATAGAAAAAAAATCATATACATATGTTGTGTGTTGTGTGCGTCCTGACAATATTTTGTTCGATTTTGCTTTCAAAGTAATCCACACCAAATTTTTACTTTACAAAAAGGTACCCATCCCTGGATAAAATTCCAAAATTTATATAAAATTCTAAAAATTATTGTAAAGCACTGTAAAAGAGAGAAACGAAATGAGTTACTCATTATTTTAAAACAGCGCCATCTGTTATGCAAAATTGCTTAAAATATACTGCTTTCAAAAACAAAAGCTGCTCTAAAGTATGCAGTACCTTTAGATCGGTAAAAAAAGTCGGCGTTCTTTAACTGCTTTTTCTCCACTTTCTCTTAGAAATGAGAAATTTTTGTGAACAAAAGTATCTTATATTGGAATCAGGATACTCACAAAATTGTGTTGAAATCCATCCAGTAGTTTTTAAGTGATGCGAACACAAAAAATGAAAGACATTCAGAGTGTGAAATGAGTTACTATTTTATTATTTGTATAGATATATGTACTAATGTAGGGAAAATATCGAAGCAGACCACTTCTTAAATGGGTCCTCTTTCGACTTAATACATATGTATATACTTTAGGGACTTTTTTTGTGATACATATTAATGTTAGTATCTGACCGTGGTACCTTTAACCTGGGTAATCCGGTGTGTCAACCAACGCAGTTCTTGCCCATAGCGACACAATTAATAACAATTTTAAAAGATGGCTGAAAGAAGCATGGTTAAGAGCTACAGACCATATAAACTCCCGCAACCCCATCGTTTACATATGTTGAATTGTAACACAACATTGGACTAAATTGACCTTCCTGCGATATACATACATAGGTTAAAACCACAGCCACAACGTTACTTCTCACCAATAACCGGTCACAGAGCCTTGTCGTCCCTGTATGGCTACCGTAGTACTCGTGATTGATAATGATGTACTCGCATCAAGAGCGCTCGCCAACTGTACCAATCAAATAGCCAGTGATGACAATCTTTACTTTACAACATTTGAAATATGGAACAATAAAAACATTTTGATTTGTTTAATTGCTGAACAGCTGTTTATTTTCTATTCATATTTTTCATTTTATTTGAAGTGTGAAAACGAAATGTTATACCCCGTCTACACTAGACATGAAATGAATAACATTAACGCTAATATTATGTTAGTGTTAAGTGTAGACTGTGCATTGTCATGTTTGTTATAAACGCTATATTATAACGTAACAATGATATTTGTATTTATTCTTTTAGAAAGTCAAAGAAATTAAAAAAAAAAAATATTTATTTTAATGAAAAGCAAATCTTCCTTTTTATGCAATCATATAAATTAAAAAGTATTTTAATTATTTAATATTTTGCTAATTTCCCATAACCTTTTATAAAAATCAGTCAAGTGCGAGTTAGTTTCACACACGTAGGGTTCCGTGCTATGTTTATTAAGCCTTTAAAAACTAAAGTTGTTAATTTTTTCATGTCTTATGGGGTACCCTTTTCTTTTTAAAATCAAAGTCATATTCGCGAAAATTGCATCGCATTGGAACACCCTTTAAATTTTAGGAATTGTTGTTATAACGGCTATGGTAATAAACTTTCTATAAAAATATCAGGCCTTTCTATTGCGGTTTAAAAAATAAGGTAATATACCTGAAAAACATGTCACTGATGGATCACCCTTTAGTAATTAGTAATTGTTACAGTGGCCGAAGTACAACATCTACTGTAAATAATTCAAGAGTCTACCTATTACGGTTCAAAAAATAAGGCTATTTAAGTAAAAATCATGTCTCTGTCGGAACACCCTTTAATTTTTATTATTTGTTATAGTTTCCATAGTAATAAACCTCCAACAAAAACTTCAAGAGTCTACTTATTATCGTTCAAAACTTAGGCCATATACACGCAAAGCACGTCACTCTCGGAACACCCTTTAATTTTAAGGTTTAATTTAATAGAAAGCGAACATAGAGTTAATTACTATCTGCAAATTTTAGGTGTTTGCCTGCTATAGCTCAAGAAAGACATAAAGACATAAAGGCAAATAACACCTCACTTTCCGAACACCCGATAAGTTTTAGTATTTGTTGCTATAGTGGCCACAGTTATACACCTTCTGTGAAAATTTCAAGAGTCTACTATTATAGTTCAAAACTTAGGCCTTATAACGAGTGATTTTTTAAGAGCTTGAGAACTTTTTAAAAAAAAAAAACGCATAAAATTTGCAAAATCTCATCGGTTCTTTATTTGAAACGTTAGATTGGTCCATGACATTTACTTTTTGAAGATAATTTCATTTAAATGTTGACCGCGGCTGCGTCTTAGGTGGTGCATTCGGAAAGTCCAATTTTGCGCAACTTTTTCGAGCATTTCGGCCGGAATAGCCCGAATTTCTTCGGAAATGTTGTCTTCCAAAGCTGGAATAGTTGCTGGCTTATTTTTGTAGACTTTAGACTTGACGTAGCCCCACAAAAAATAGTCTAAAGGCGTCAAATCGCATGATCTTGGTGGCCAACATACCGGTCCATTTCTTGAGATGAATTGTTCTCCGAAGTTTTCCCTCAAAATGGCCATAGAATCGCGAGCTGTGTGGCATGTAGCGCCATCTTGTTGAAACCACATGTCAACCAAGTTCAGTTGTTCCATTTTTGGCAACAAAAAGTTTGTTAGCATCGAACGATAGCGATCGCCATTCACCGTAACGTTGCGTCCAACAGCATCTTTGAAAAAATACGGTCCAATGATTCCACCAGCGTACAAACCACACCAAACAGTGCATTTTTCGGGATGCATGGGCAGTTCTTGAACGGCTTCTGGTTGCTCTTCACTCCAAATGCGGCAATTTTGCTTATTTACGTAGCCATTCAACCAGAAATGAGCCTCATCGCTGAACAAAATTTGTCACATTTGAACATTTCGAACCGAACACTGATTTTGGTAATAAAATTCAATGATTTGCAAGCGTTGCTCGTTAGTAAGTCTATTCATGATGAAATGTCAAAGCATACTGAGCATCTTTCTCTTTGGCACCATGTCTGAAATCTCACGTGATCTGTCAAATACTAATGCATGAAAATCCTAACCTCAAAAAAATCACCCATTACATGCAAATCACGCCACTATCGGAACACCCTTTAATTTTTAGGTTTATTTTTTAGAGAACTAAGTTTTAATTACTGCTTGCATATTTTTAGTGTATTCCTTCTACAGTTCAAGAAATAAGCACATATTCGTGAATAACACCTCTCCATTGGAACACCCCATAAGTTTTAGTATTTGTTGCTATAGCGGCAACAGCTATACATATCTGTGAAAATTTCAAGAGTCTACCTATTATGTTTCAAAACTTAGGCCTTATAAATGCAAATAACACTACTATCGGAACACTCTTTAATTTTTTGGTTTATTTTTTTAGACTTGTTTACAAAGCGAACTGCGTTTTAATTACAGTTTGTAAATTTTTAGTGTATGCCTTCTACACTTCAAGAAATAAACACATATTCGTGAATATCACCTCTCTATCGGAACACCCTATAAGTTTTCATTTTCGTTGTTATAGCTGCCACCGCTATACACCTTCTGTGAAAATTTCAAGATTTTACCAATTATGGTTCAAAACTTATGCCTTATACATGCAAATCACACCACTATCGGAACACCCTTTAATTTTTAGTTTTATTTTTTATAGTTTTTTTATATAATGAACTAAGTTTTAATTACTGTTTGTATATTTCAAGTGTATCCCACCTACAGTTCACGAAATATGCACATATTCGTGAATAACACCTCTCTATCGGAACACCCTATAAGTTTTAGTATTTGTTGCTATAGCGGCGACAGCTATATATCATCTGTGAAAATTTCAAGAGTCTACCTATTACGGTATCAGAGATAAAAGGCGCTGACAGACGGCCAGACATTGTAGCGAAAACAATAGGGTTACGTTTTTACACTTTGTGTACGGAACCCTAAAAAAAACAAGTAAATTGTTGGGGGAAAATAGCTGGTTCCATACATATTTCATTAGCTTTAATATTCTGTAATATTATTTTATTAACATATACATATGTAAACTTCTCAGTGTGTTTTGTAGAAATATATTACTTATACGAGTATTTTTGGCTTCTTTAAATTTAGGAAAAAGGTTTCCTCATGATCTGGCCTGAGCAACCAGTGAAATACGTATAGGAACTAGCTCTTTTCCCCCAACAAATAAATTGTATTTTTATTACAAAACGTTATGGCTAAATAGCAAAATATTAAATAATTAATGTTTAAATTCCAAAAAATGTTATATTTAAAACTATTTTATTATTATATTAACGCTACTGATATCATTTTAACTATGAGTTTTATTACTGTAGCACAGCTAAAACTGCATAATTGATAATAGAATTACAGTTAAATTAGTTTTTTTCGAAATACATACATAAATATTACGTTTAATTAACTAAAATGTCACATCAGAAATTTTAAATTCATCGTACCATACAAATATGCATGAATTGAAACAAAAGAAAAATGTTCATTTAATATTCATTTGAAGTTTGAATAAGTTAAAATAAATGTTAAAGAACATTCATACAAGCATGTTCAAGCATGCTCTGTTGAGTGTGTGTGTATGTGTATGCAAATGAACTTTTGTATATAAAAATTAATTTTTGTAATGTTTTGAAACATTGCAACTGCAAATTAAAATTTGTAATTATCATAACTGCATAGATTATTTTGTATTTAAAACACACAGTTAATATTTGACAAAATATGTCACAGAATATAAAACTAAATTATTGAATTCTTATGTTCTTATGTACATGAGTTTATACTCGTATATTGAAATAAACTTTATTTTAAGTTCACATATACTTCGTCTGAGAATTTGCAATTTAAAGCATTTCGTTTAAAAACTGTTCAAGTCTATTTAAATACAAGGTCCTAAAATGGGTGAACTCACTAAACAGGGTTTAATGGAGGGAGGCTACCAAATGTAGAGAGCCTGAAATGGTTCTTAAATAACCCATTGGCAGACAGACCAGTAAGGTAGTCAGGTATAATAACCTTAAGCTGGATAACTGCGTTAAGTGAAAGGCCATGGATATTTCAAGTATCATCTAGTCAAGATGAAAATCGAAGAGGAAAATACTTGCCTGGAAAAGACTGAAACGGTAGCGTACATTTTGTGTGATTATCAAACTCTGGCTAGCATAAAGCGTAAGGGCTTTTCACACTATAATACAAGTATGTATTAATACTTTTGAGGAAAATGAAACCCTGACATGATACGTTGTTATTGTTTTTTGAAAAATTTGAAACAACAATTAGATCACAGTTGTATTTTAGTCAAAAGTATTAATACTTAGTGTGAAAAGCCCTTAAGTAGCATGGGCATAAACTTGTAAAATGTGAATGCCATGATGTATCTAAGCCGTGGACAAATTATAGCAACTGATATTGAAAAAGAAGGAGGAAACACATTACTCAATGAGAGCAAGATTGCCTTAAATTCCATATCGGTTGCCTATGGGTCGAAAAAGGACCTATTAAAAAAGCGGTCTGCTTCGATATGCCCCACGCATTAAGAAATAAATAATACCCTAAACTATAACATGCTATTTTTTCATGACTTACCAGCAATCACTTAATTCGGCTTAAATGGTATTATGGTAATGAGATCTGTTGCGCCAGCCACTTCGTGGATAGTACTGGAGGGGGTCCAGTAAATTCACTCTATCGATATATCGCTCTCCCGGGGCAGATTGACTTATATGAGATTCTGATGCTAATCTTTATGGCATATATGACAAGGGCCGTAGGGGGCCTTACCAGCATCCAAACGACTAGTACCATGGAAAGCAGAACCCTCATGGGGACTACACTTCTCTGTGACCGCAGCCACTAGTTAACTAGAATTTTTTTTTCTCTAGACATGTTGTTGGGTCATCCTAATCTGGGTTTTAATTTCGAATCTGGACTCAGCTTTTTCCTATCACGTTTAGTTTTCTTAGGATAACCGGCTTAAATTTAGGTCTGAGGGGGTTTCATCAAATAAATCGTGAATTAAAAAATTGTGTAAAAATGTTGTTGGGTCATCCTAATCTGGGTTTTTAATCCTAATTTGCGGCTCAAATTTTTCTATCACTTTTAGTTTTCTCAAGATAACCGACTTAAATTAAGGTCTGTGAGGGCTTGCGCAAATAAATCGTGAATTAAAAAATTGTGTAAAAATGGGTGGGTATTTAGGATTTCCTCGCATCTTGCAAGATCCTTTTCAGTGTCCAGCAGAAATCTGTTAACATGTTGCTGAACTTTCCTTGGTACTATTTTTCTAGTAGTTTAGTGGAACAAATTTTAAGCGTGCATCGAGCAGGTGAATTTTTAAAAATATATTAATGACTAGCTGTGCCCGCCATTTCGTGAGCGTCCTTGCAATATTTTGTTTGATTTTGCTTTGAAAGCAAACCACACCAAATACCCCATACCTTTTTAGTGCCCCCTTAAACTAGCTTCAGGAATGGTTATGTATTTACTTTATAAAACAGCACCATTGGTTAGTGGTTAGTGCTTCAGTTTTGGTTTATGTTTTTACTTTACTACTAAAATTATTGCGTACTTTTCCGCTTTTTCTCCACTTTCTCTTGTAAATAAGATATTTTTGCGGAAAAAAGCATCCTATATTGGAATCAGGATACTGAGGTACCTCCTCACAAGTTTCCTAAATTCATCCATTAGTTTTTACGTGATGTGAACGCAAAAGAAAAGCAGACAGACAGACGTACAGATGACAGACAGACAGACGGAGATGAGTTACTATTTTATTATATGTATAGATTAGCCACCAGATCGCTATACTTTGTCACATTTTTAATGCCTTCCATGCCCTTTTTTCTGTTGGACTCAATTGCTGTAAATCTTTGTCTCTGACATTAGGGGAATTTTTGTTTCAAACAATTAAAACCGGTGCCAGTTTTGTCCATGGCTTTTTAAAAATTCCTAATATAATATCCTCTTGCGTTATAAAATAAGGTCAGATCAGATATCCCTTCGCTTTTCGTATCCGTTATTTTCCTCATATTCTCGATTACTTTCTGAATCAGAGCTAAGATTAATATCTTCCCTCTGGAACTGGTAAAAGTGAGGGACCGGTCGGTTGTATCGCTGATTCCAGGTTGTCTGTATGTTTTACTTTTGACTTCGGTGTAATTTCTTTAATTTTGGTTAAACAAAAAACAGTATGAAAAATTATTTCTAGGTTCCCACCACATCATGGGGCCGGCAAACTTCATATGACGTTTCCCCTCAGTCCCAACCAGTGAGAAGCCTTACACAGTGAGAAGCCTTACCTGCTACTCATCAAATGAGGCCCCATATCTTTTGTCCTGGTCAGCCAACGGACATCCGAAATAATGTTTATAACACTGCCTGAAAAAGGGAGTAATGTTTCGCGTTGATAACAAAAGTCATCGGGGCAGGTCACAAGCTAAGTCAATTCACAGCGATTACTAGCTAAAATTTCTTGCGAGCAATAAAATTCTCAGATTGTCTTTAGAGAAAAAACAAAAGCCCTTACGTGTGACTTCCTACGCACTGATGTAAAGCGGCTGCATTACTTTAGTAAAACGATATGATACGGAGGCATAACAACGTAGGAGAAAATGCTTAGACAGGAATTCTCTGAGGGAAATACCCAGTGTGGCCTTTCATCTTAGGATTTCAAAACTAGTGGAAAAGAAAAACTATAGATATAAAAATAGTATCATCTATTGTCTGCCTGTTCCACTAGGTTTGATTCCCTGAAATGGAAAGGTTTGAAAACAGTAACTATATTTCTGAAGAAAAAAAGTTTGAAAATCATTTTAGAATATTTTTTATTTAAAAACGTAAATCCACTAAATCTGCTCTTCTAAACTAGTTAAGTGATCATTTCACTAGAAGGTTCTTGAACTACAGGGTTATTGATATAAATCTTTGCACATACATACATTTTGTAAAACATAAAATTAATTTTCAAATTTTGCAGCATACTTTGCATGCCTGTCCCATGTTTTAATGTTTTTATTGTAATGCAAATGATAAATTACTCCAAGGCATTCTGTTGCATTAAAGAATTATTTTTACTCAAGGTTTTCTATTGTTCAATTTGTATTTATTTTTATATTTTTTATTTCGAATTCAAAGAACATCATTATTCTATTGTAAATTATTTCGAATTTACACTATTTGCATTTAAGGCTTATGATAATTACTTAGTTTTATATTTATAAGTCTTAGTTTGTGACTAGAAGTCTACATATATTTCCGGTTTTATTTTTAATTTAACAAATTGAGACCGGAAACAACACTGTCTGCAGAAAAGCAGAGAGAAAATCACATGCAATTGTTATTGCATATTATTTATTAAGTTATAATAGGGGTTGTATCGTATCTTCTTTACTAACTATTACATATGACCGGTTTTATCAAAATGCTCTCTGTTGTTTTTCACCTCTTCAGCTCGGTGATTGTACACAGGCGCCATTTTTGAGGCACTTTTGAAATGCTCATGCTTTCCTGATTTATTTTTAAAATTTTTATTCGAACAATTTCCCACAACGCCTTATACACATAATACAAAAACTTAGTCGCTATATATAACGGCGTCGACGATCGAAATTGCCATTAGTTGCTGTAGCAACTAAATGGCTCTTATATTTTAAAAGCATCATTCAAGTATTTTTTTTTTTTTTTTTGTTTTTATAACAGATCATTATGCTTGTCTTCAGAAAACACTGAGAGTCTTTGACGGGAATCGAATCCACAACCCCTAGACTGATAGATTAGCGCACTACCAATGAGTCTACCAACACACTATGCTGTATGTAAGCCTACGTTAACATATCGTTTCACTGTAAAAATGACAGTTTGCAAAGGTCATTTTAGTCTACATTCTTAAACCCAATTGATTTTTTCAAAGTTTTATCAGGAATAAAGTTTTATCAGGACATATTAGTGCAGCGTGTGAAGCTCGCCCTCGTAAATTCGATGCTTAACTTTTTAGGAAGGGTAATGCTAAAAGTATACAGAGCCAAAAATGCCTAATAGAATCAAATAGATTTTCTATATGAAATGTTTTTAGGCTAAGGGGTATTCAAGCAGAAAGAAAGGAAGTTACTTTCGAAGAGATTCCTTATTATTTTCATGTAGTAAATCTTATTAATTTTATCAAGAAGGAAATCCCATTAAATCAATAAAAAAAACTCGTTATTAACAATTTTTTTACTCATTTTTGACAGCAAAAAAAAATCCATAAAGAAAATCTTTTTGATTCTATTAGGTTTTCTTCTGAATTGTATAAAAAATGGATTTATTACTGGTTTCATTAGCCGACCTAATTGATTTTTTCAAAAAGGTATTCCTTATTGATTTCATTAGATTCCTATATGATCATGTGTAAATCATCTTTTTAATTCTCTTAATAAAGATATCTATCTTCTTGATTACATAGCTTTCTTGTTATTTCGTTTATATAAATCAACATAGAAAATGTTTGTTAAAACATTAAATATGCATTTGGTATAGTGGCTAAGTGTATGGCTACAAAAAGAAGCACACCAGGTTCGATTCCTGGCAGAGGACGAACAAATTTTTTTTTCTGTGTATAGCTACAACGAACATAGGCAATTTTTCTTAATATTTAAAATGTTTTTGCGAGTTATTAAAACCAAAAAATATTTTAAATTTGCATTACTCATCACTAGTGGGCCATCTAATCGAAAAAAGGAGCTGTAGCTTAAGTGGTTAGCACGTTGACTACTAAGCAATGGTCACGAGTTTAATAGTCAGCCATGGCAACATCTATTTTTCTGATATGTATTAATTTCTCTTTATAATAATGCATATCACAGCGACCTCCTTCGCCGGTATTATCACATAGCACTAAATCGCCGGCGAAGTAAAATAATTATAAATTGGCTATGCTAGCTTCAAATCAATTCGCCTTAATAACACCAGAGCGCTTCACAAAGCGAAGCTCTACTATCACTCTAACCATTTGTCTTATCTACTACTATCCCTTTCCAAAGGAAGTACCACATTTTATATACGCATTAATTGCCTGAGTGTTACTTCTCTTAAATATATATATATATATATATATATATATATATATATATATATATATATATATAAACATATATATATATATACATCGAGCGAGTCAAAGGGTTTCGATGCACCGCATGATATTTAACTTCGCAGTCTAAGTATTAGTTTTTAGGTAGTTAACAACACTTATTTTCGTACCCATATAATTCGAGCCAAAGAATTTAAGTCAATATTATGTATTGTATGGGAATACCTCACATCTTATAGCATACTTAGTAGTACTCAATATGTGCAGAGTGCAAGTGTCTGACTATTATTCTGTAGTGGTACAGACATCAGGGGCATTTGGTTTCAACAGGATGGCGCTTCGTGCCCTATATCTCAAGCTAAATTGAACATTAAGCACGTGCAAAATGAGATGACTGTATGGGTAACTCACATGAAAGTGATGTGACTTTGAGAACGTGCGAATTGACGATAAAGCCGTAATAGCCATAATCAAGTCCTTTATGTGGATACCGTTTAATTTTGTAACTTTATTTTAATATCTGTAGTTGTAGCAGTCCTAAGTTTATATATTATGTGAAAATATCGTCTACTACAGTACTGATTCAATTAAACGAGTATCGGTTAGTTGATTCTTCGGTTAATTGCAACAAAAAATGTGAAATTTTGAAAACTTAATTAAGCGGAAACTACTGTATTATAGTTCGAGAGATATAGAGAGGCCTGTGAAATATGAACAGATAAAAAATTGAATGCGATATTGAATGTTACGTCTTTCCCTTTAGATACGGAGTTTTATAATAAGGAAATTAACTTGCATTAAGATAATCTATATATATAATAAAATAGTAACTCAATTTCTGTTTGTCTGTCTCCCTGTTTTTTTTTTGGTTCGCATCACGTAAAAACTACTGAATGGATTTAAAAAAAATTTTTGTGAGGATGTACCATAGTATCCTGATTCCAAATAGGATACTTTTTTTTCGCAAAAATATCTTTCTTCCAAGAGAAAGTGGAGAAAATGTAGTGAAAGTACGCCGATTTTTTTTGACCGATTTAAAGGTACTGCATACTTTAAGGCATCTTTTAGTGTTGAAAGCAGTATATTTTGTGCAATGTTGCGCAACAGATGGCGCTGTTTTAAAATAAGTAGTAACTCACTTCTGTCTTTTGCAGAGCTTTACAATCATTTTTAGAATTGCATATAAATTTTATCTAAGGATGGGTACATTTATATAAAATAAGTATGTAAGAGTCTTAAAATTTGGTTTGGAATACTTTCAAAGAAAAATCGACAAAAATATTGTCAGGACGCACACAACGTGTGTGGGCACAGCTAGTGCTCGTATAAAATCTTGCACAAAAGAAACGATTTGATTTGAGTTTTAATTTTTTTCGAAATTTATATAAATTGCTGGGTGCAAAAATAATTGAGTTGAATTAGGTGGACACCTTTTTAGAAGGACCTTAAGTAGAGGACTTGAACCCGGAGAATTGATGAATGAACTGTATTGTGCTAAGAAATAAGAGAAAAGTTGCAAAAAAAAAACCGAATTCAATAAATTGTTTCTATGTCCTATTGACTCCTCTCCACCCATATTTCCAAACAGTCACTTAAGTGAAATTTGTTTGAGCATCAGCTAAAAAAATTTATTTTATTGTAAAAACCATAATTTATGGCAGGCGTTATTTTGCTTTATTCAAGAAGTAACTATCCACAAACTTTAATATTATCAATCTTGACCGATAAAAAAAATTCTTTGGCTTTAATTTTGCTTCGTTTTTTTCTTGACTGTCTGTTTGTTTGTTTGTCTGTTTGATTATAAGTTTTCAATATTTTAATATATTTCTTTTTGCATTCTTTTTGCAAACACATGCTGTAGAAGAAGCTAACTAACTGATATTAAAATAAATATATGACCTGAATATAAAAAGGATACTTTTGTTATTGTTATTGTTGTTTCATGTTCATGTTCATTTTTTTTTATTTTCATCATAGTTAAGCTTTTTTCAATAAACGCCTACCATTTAGTTTGTAACTTCTTGTTTGAATTCGACGAACAAAAAGTGTGTATATGTATGTGTGAAATATTTTATGTTTGCTTGTATGTAGCCAGTGCTAAAAACAAGGAGTATGGAGGCCTTCTAAATGACCTGTTTACCGCTTTTTTTTTTTTTGGAGGCACAAGACCTTCTAGTCGCATTCCATTCTCAAATCTTTTTTTACACAGGTTATCAGACCTTCTACTCTCGCTTCTACGACATTCGTTCCTGAAGGTCTGCTATAAGGCTTTTAGTTTAATGGCTTTTAGAAGTTATTTCGTAGCAAAAACTAAAAAAACAATGTTTTTTTTTCTATTACGCATTTTAAATTTCATTTAATTTTAATTAAAATATTTTAAATTTTTATTTAAATTTTCTGAGAATCGAACCTACGCACAGAGGGGTATTTTGCCAATCTAGCCGGATATTAGGCGAAAAATTAATTTTGGGAAATGTAAAAATTTAAGTACGCAGCTCGACAGACAACAAAATTCTGCATCGTATAGTGAATTTTCAAGGCGTTTGCTTGAGATTTGTTGATTTGGGACACTGTTAAAGTCAGGAAAGTTGAGTAAATCGCATACGTTTTTATTGACTTTAAACGATTTTGAGAGGTTTCCAATATATTTTTTGGTGGCTAAACGAATAAAGATTTAGTATTGATTATTCTTTGTGTGAAAGGGTTTATTAGTAGCTACTTATGTTAATTTTTACAATTTTTTTTAATTTTTAATGATAAAAAATTTCGTTCAAAATTAAAAAAAGTTTTTTTTTTTGTAAAATTTTTGGTCGAAAAAAAGTGAAAAGCTTTTTAAGAGGGATCTCCAACGCGATACTAAAAATGTTATATATCACTACAAAATTTACGATCTCTTCTTTTATGCTCTAAAAAAAAAGTTGCTCATATTTGCGCCATTTTTCTTTTTGCTATTTATTGAAAATTTTACCTTTTTATGTTTTTTCTTATCTTGGATAGGTAAATACGAGTAAAAAACCCTTGTATATTCATAAAGTGTTTTGGTTTTTAATAACTGAAGGTAGATGTTTTTTTATTCAAATCATTACATCTAACACTGTTATTACCTGTACAAAAACAATTTAAATATCAAAAGAGATATAGACGTAGATGCCCTCTCTTTCGGACTATCTACTTTACACGCCAGAATTCGCCTATTTGAGAGCATATTACACCTGTCATATAAACTGTCAGTGAAAAAATGGCAAATAAAATCTGATACGGACAAAGCTATTGTTAACGCGAGGAAAAAAAATATCCAAGAAAAATTTAGAAGTGAATTAGGGCTAATATTGGGTGTACTGAAAGCTAGATTTGGAAACACCAACTATGGTAACACTAGCAGAAGATTTTTTTCCAATCCTGAATTAGCTGCAAAAATAACTGTACTTAACGCTGAAGAGGATTCAGATTCGGAAGAGATCTTTGAAGAATCCGATGAAAAAGAACCATGGCACTCATCATCATCTTAGTGCAAAGGAGAAGTTGTTTTAAATAAATTAAGTGTTATAATTTTATATAAAATTTATCGTTACAATCATAAATAAGTTATTACTATGAATAAATTAATTATTTGCCGATAAATAAAATACTATAAAGTAACAAATTACAAAAATATTTTTTTTAATAATATTCTTGGGAGGCGGGGATTGGTTAGGCATTGGAAAGCTTACAAATGAATATTTTTAGGAAATTTACAAAAAAAAAATTTTTTTCACAGGGACGTTTTGGGGGTGGGATTGGAGGAATACCTCCCCCTGCCCAAAAAATAAATTTTTATGGTTTTAAGAAGTATGTAATCTATTTCTTTGAATAATTGCATTATTTTTTCAAATAATATTTTATTTCACCGCCCACAAAAGGGGCGGGGCTAAAAATGGCATTTAAGAATCTCTTGAGTCCAACTTTAAGTTTTTGAACATTCTTTGACCTTAAAAGTTGTAATTGCTAAACAAAATGACGGGAAAATCAAAAAAAAAACTTGCATTTTTGAGAGGTAGGATTAGTTCTTCCAAGGGGAACTTTTTTTCCTTGGTCCGATTTTTCCTATTTTCTAGCTTTGACAGCCTATGACCATAACAGATTTTTCTGCAAAGTTTCATTAACCTAGGGGCACTCAGTACATTTTTAGAGCCAATATAAGCTTAAAAAAAAAGTAATGTCCGGCTAGATTGGCAAAATACCCCTATGTGCTGCGTCCCCAGACTCAGAGACTTGCTTACTACCAATTGGTCCATCGAGGCAATTTTTTTTATTAATGAGAGGTCTAAAAGTAGAAAATATTTTTTTTTTGCCATACAAACAGAGATATAAAAATCGAACATTAATTTTTTTCCTTCTAAGAGAAGGGATGTAGAAATGTGTACTAGATCTTTTAGAAAGAAGAGCCAAAGCCAAAACCCAACAGGCCTTCCAGAAAAATGAAGTTCTTAGGGGTAGAAAGTTTATCTAAGTTTATACCTAGAAGGCCTGAAGTGTTAAGGCCTTTTTACTTTTACCACTGAGTGGTGGGTATGCATGTGTGTAAAGACGTGTGTGTTAATATGTTTGTATAAGTAGGGTAATAACAAAATGAAATCTCAGTCTTCATAAGCCCAAAAAATACAAGACTAAAATGAGAGCAAAAGCAAAAAAAAAAAGAAAAGAAATTGTAATAATGCAAAATAGTTCATATAGAATAACATGAAATTTTTTTTAGACTCAAACGCCTGCCCTTTAAACGCATCCTGTTATTTTTCGTTGCTGTAGGCTTTATTTCCTTTACGATTTTGCATTCTTATTTAGTTTTTTTTCTTTCATTTTTTGTATGCCCTGTGCTTTCTCGTATGGATGCTGGCAATAAATTTAAATCTCAACCATAAAAGGGCAAATGTTAATACTCACACACCCACTAATACACTTAAACATATACAATTACACTAACCTGCAGTCATTCACACAAAGTACATATTATTCTCTCATACATTTAAACATATATTTTGGTACTCGTACTTTTTTGGTTGCCTACAAACATAAAGTTTCTGCAACTTTTTCCATTTTTTGTTAAGTTTTTTTTCAAGCTCATATTAAATGTCTGTTTAATTTTTTTCAAACTTTTGTTTGTTCGTATGTTCGTATTCTTGTTTGTTTGCTTGTTTGTAACGCGTAGGCAGTTTGTGCAAACTGCAGTAGGATTTTATTTGTTGTACCCTACATAAATAATGTACGAGTATTTATCAGTAATTACAAGAATGATAAAAGGAAAGATTTCACCATGCCAGTGTTAACATATTTTTTTCTCAAAAATCTTAAAGTGAAAAAAAAAAATATTTTTTATTAAAAACTAGCTGTGCCCACACATGTTCTGTGCATCCTGGCAATATTTTGTTCGATTTTAATTTTAAGACTCTTACGTATTAACTTTACATAAAGGTACCCATCCCTGGATACAATTTATATAAGATTCTAAAATTCTAAAAGTTATTGTAAGGCTCCTATTACGGTTTACAACTCAACTCTACTTCAGTTGAAATTTTACAATTTTGTATTATCAATTACAACTCAACTTGTCAAAAAGTTGAATTTAAATTGTGTTACAACTCTGTTGTAGTTTTACCGTTTACAACCCTGTGTTAGTTCGGTTAGCAAACGTTTAAAAAATTGCAACTTATCAGTAGCAGTTGTTTCAAATTACAACTCATCAGTAGCAGTTGTCTTTCAAGTTGTCTTTTAGACAACTCAACTGAGTTGAGTTGTAAACCGTAATAGGGGCATAAAGCTCTGTAAAATACAGACAGCAAATTAGTTACTCATTATTTTGAAAAAGCGCCATCTGTTGGGAAACATTGCACAAAATATACTGCTTTCAAAAATAAAAAATGCCATAGAATAGGCAGTACCTTTAAATCGGTGAAAAAAGCGGCGTACTTTCACTGATTTTTCTTCACTTTCCCTTGGAAATGAGATATTTTTGTCGTAGTATCCTATATTGGATTTTATCAAAATTTTGTTAAAATCCATGCAGAAGTTTTTACGTGATGCGAACACAAAAAAGACAGACAGACAGACAGACATACAGACAGGCAAACAAACAGACAGAAAATGAGTTAATATTTGCATTCTTCGCAACTATCTACTTGCCTACTTGCTTTGGATGGTGTTTAGTTGTAAACATCATCTGTTTCACCAACCACCTTGTAGTTGTTGTTGCTTCAACCAAACTTCGGTTAGCAATGAGAGAAACTTATGATTATTGGTATTGCCCTAACATTAGTTTTTTAGTTTATACTAATCTAGTATTAAACCAAACTTTGTTAGGTCACCACGTTGATAACACAAAATTAAGTTGGGCCAAAAATTAAAAAGAAAATTCTAATGTAATTTTCTCCCATGAGACTTTTTTTGCAGATATTTTTAAGGACTATCTATCTAAATTTAAACAAGTAAGAGTGGTATATTCGACCTTATTTTAACTTTCTCACGAAGATTACCTTTGCCACCCGAGATCTGTGTGCGATTTAATGGTCGCCGTCTAATATTTAGTAACAAAAAAAAAAAAAACGAAAATCATAACAACCGAAAAAAAAAAATAAAAACAACCTGATAAATTTTAAAAAATATAGGTAAGAGTGGTTTTTAACCTGTAGCCTCAAGTGAAATGGTTTGATATTGCTCAATTACAATAGTAACGTTTTCGAAAGTATGCCTGGCGGGTTGGTGGGCTTAAATTTTTTGCATCTTTTCTGGTGCCTTGGCAAACTTTATTTCAACTCGAATACAGGCGGACAGACCGATACGCTGAATTAACTTCTCTATGTGTAAGGATCCAGAATAAATCGATACCTTCCCGTAAGAATGTATTAAGCGACACTTTTCTCGAAATTGACTTTTTGATGTCGAACTATACTAGAAGTTAAGCGCCACATTTTGGCCTGGGTTTCGCTGCCCTATTATGGATGCAAAGGAAACTAGAGAGAAAATAAAATTGTATCAACCGCCAAGTTTTCTCACTGGAATAATGTTGATCCCTGAATTTTGTATTATGTCAAGTTTTGTATTCTGAAAATCGCTTTCCAAATATTATTTATATACATATTCACCCCAATCACGAATAATTATACCCTTGAAAAAACTCCCAAATTGTTCTATCGTTAATGATTCCAATAACAATTTACTTGTATTTTACGATAGAATTCATTCACTATAGAAATTTTGGGAAATTTTTCATGGGAATAAATATTTGTGATAGGGGTGATTATGTTCCTTTCAATAAAATACACAAATAAATAACTAAATGAGACGTGTTTTTCGTTTCCTGAACAATTTTAGAAATGTCGCTTAATACATTCTTGTGGGAAGGTATCGATATGTATGTATATAATTTATGGGGTCGGAAATGAATATATTAGAAATTACACATGGAATGACATGGAATGCCGGTGGTGAAGGGTATAAAAATCTTTACATGCTAATTATAAAAAAAATCTTTTAGTGAGATTTCAAAAAAAAAAAAAATGTATGCTTGAAGCACCCAACTTTAGGGCCATACCAACAAGCTCCACCACAACCTAGGGAACCGACCGTCTGTAGCTTCATTTAAAAATACCTCTATTTTGCTTCTGTGAAATTTTATTAAAATTTCCTTAGTAGGTCATGAGCTACCGAATTATTTCCAAACTAATGTGTTTTTAAACCACTGTGCAATGGAGCGCTAAACTTCGCGAGAGCGTGGAAAAACTGTGTCGATTTTTTTTACCAATGATCGTTCGGTAGTATTTGCACAGCATGAATTTTGACTACGATTTGCTAATCGTGTTGAGTCCTCTGGGCAAAGATTCCGCCGCTTAGCTGCTCGACTCGAACAGACTGGAATCAGGGTTGTCAGATATGGCGATTTCTTGCCAAACGTGGCGATTTAGGATTTAACGACATGGAGACTTTTTGGCGAAAAATTTCTTTTACATCACTATCTTCTTTAACTGGAAAAAATCGTGCTTCACGTGCACCAATAACTAAAGAGAATTATTTTTAGTCATAAATCAAAATATTATTTTATTTTCGAAAAAAGTAGAACAGAACCTTCTTCAATATTGAATGTTTTCATAATGGAACAATATTTTCTTTAAATATTACAATCATTTTCACATAAACAGTTTTTTGTCTCTCCTGAAAATTTTAGTATTTTGAGTTGTGACCCTTTTGCATTTAGGGTGCGATCTATTTAAAGTTGATTTTACTTCTGGATACTGGAAACTTACGAATCTCTTTCCATTTTACAAGGTTGATCTTTAAATATGTTGAATAAATTGCCATAAAATATATTCTAAATACGAACAGGGTGACAAATACCTTGAGTATGGGTATGTTTAGATCTTCAGTTATTATAATAACCGCTATTTTTAATTGTTTTAAATAAAAATTGTACCTAAAATTTTGGCGACTTTTTTATATTTTTAGGGAATTTTAGCTGATTCGATTAACTTTATTTTTTGTGATTTATTAAAATTATGTTTAAAATTAAAAAAATATTGTACACATATCATAGGCAAACTATTTTTGCCGATTTTATCGATTTTTTACATCGATTTTGGCAAAATAGGTGAACAAATCTGACAACCCTGACTGGAATCACTCAAATCCGCTGTGTGGTACGGCGTTCACGCGATAAAAGTGATTGGTTTGATATGGATGGATTGATATATATTTTTTAGGACCCTATCGGCAATAAGATTAGTACTACTGGCGAAAGCTAATTCTTGCTGCCGGAATTGAATGAGCGGAGCTTGGTGAACACGTGCAAGCATAAAATTTTAAAGGTCCAAATAAAGATTTCCTTCACTTTTTTTATTTAGTAAAAATGTTATTGAAACACAAATTTGCGACCAAATATTTTTTATCCATTCATACCAAAACGTATAGATATTGCAAATTTCATCAGCGTTTTTCCAAGTTTATTTTTTGTGCGATATGACTATGGCATTAAAGAAGCGATGTTCTTATACAGAATTTAGACAGGGAATGTTTCTTTTTTAACCGACTTTAAAAAAAGAAAGAGGTTATCAATTCGTCTGAATGTTGCTTTTTTATGTTTGCCCGCAGAACTCAGTCATTTCTGAACCGATTTTAAAAATTTTTTCATTATTAGAAAGGAAATGCTTACAGATTGGTCCCATTTTAAAAGAAGTTCAGAATTCTGAAAATTAAAGGGTGACCCCATACAACATACGTGTTTTTTACGTGTATTATCAACCGTAAACGGCACACTTTTAAAATTTTAAAAAACTGCTTATTACTATAGCTGCCAATAACAGAAATTAATAAAAAAATAAACCTAAAAATTAAAGGGTGCCCCCATATGTGACGTCAATTTAAATATATGAACCATTTGAACCATTGTAGACAATCACTTGAAAATTGGACAGAATGTCCAATATTTATAATCAGAAATTAAATATTTATTATTAGAAGTTAAAGGGTGTCCTAATAGTTGACGTAATTTGATGTATATTGCAAAACTTTTGAACCGTAACAGAGAGACGGTTGAAATTTACAAAGAACCTGTACATCTAATTCCTTTATAACATCAAGTATATAATTTAAATTTGGAAACTAAAGGGTGTCCCCTTAATTGATAAAATTTTACCTATCTAGCCCTATCTTTTGAACAGTTATAGACAAACTCTTGAAAATTAGACAGAATCCGTCCCGTATAGTAACATTTATAAATATTTAAAGTTATAAAGGGTGTCTCAATAGTTGATGTAAATTGATGCATATGGCCACACTTTTGAACCGTTTTAGACAGACATTTGAAATTCACAAAGAATCTGTTCTTTAAAATAAGTGTTTAATTTAAAATTGTACATTAAAGGGTGTCCCCTAGGTGATATTGTTTAACCTATATGGCCATATCTTTGGAACCGTTACTTTTTATTACTGTGTCAGTAATAATATGTGTAAAAAAATAAAGGGTGTCCTTATATCTGAAGTAATTTGTCGTATATGGCTTTATCTGCTGAACCGTTATGGATAGGCATTTGAATGTACAGAACGTATATTACTATTTCCGTTAGAGCAACAAGTATTAAATTATTTGATTTGAGTACTATTTCTTATAGATTACTTCCTCTTAAATTTTTAGTTTAGAATTGATGCACATATGTATATTTGTTTTGTAGTCAGTTTTTTTTTTTTGCAAGAATTATTTTAATTCTTGTTTGTGCATGCTTTTGCGTTTACTTGCCGTATTCTCTATCTCATTTATTCGTAGTTATTGAAAATCACAACTTTTTTAATTGTGTAGTGTACTTTTTATTCATTGCCCCCATTACTATTCATATTTGCACTTGTTCCATTTTTATTTTTTTTTTAATTTCTGTTTCTACTCAACCCCACACAAAAAATATATATAGACGTTTGGCATTTTTATGCTCACAATTTTGTGTTGAAGTTAAAAAAAAAAAATATTTTATGGAGATTTGTTATAGTTGTGTTTAAACAATTTACGCTTAATTAATTTTCGTTTGGCCAAAACTTGCCCAGATAAAATAAATTTGCTTAAATGATGCCATAATGTCAAAGTTGATAGACTAGCTGACATTAAGTGATATTCTGTTGATATTAAATGGAGGAATTTTGAGATTCATAATCTCAAAATTATCTTGGGGCCAAATTGCTAGTTAAAGAGAAAGTGACATGATACCATTCACTTTCACCAATCACGGTGTAGAAAGTAGAATTGAATAAGACAGCGTTCCTGCGATATGTTACAAGCATAAGCTGGGTCTAACGAATTTAGCCACCACGTTGTTAGACACATCATAGACAGGCCCTCCCTCTGGAAACAGACGCCTTTTGTAAATGCTCGATATGAGTCCAGACGCTAAGTTTGCATATTTTCTAGGTTCGCCTTGCCTATTTTAGTTTTGCTGTATCCGACACATCTAACGTTTCTCTATCCACCACCCGGGGAGGCTGCACTATGGGAGAACAATAGGAGTACTTCGCAAGTAAGTGGTGGAATTATTGGACCCGTCTGAAAGCGTCATTTAAGTCAACCTCTACACAGCCATGATTGTGGACTTTTTATGGCCTGAAATAGAAGCTATGGTTTTGGATAATCTTTTGATTCAACAGTATGGTGCACCAAGTCACCAAGCTCATCAATCATTCGATCTTTTGAGTGGGGTGCCGCTAAAGTTCGATGCTGTGCGAATAATCAAGAAACGAGCTACAACCTTAAGGCAAATATCGTCCGAACCATTTGTTAGGTACAACTCGAAACCGTCAAAGTTTCGAAAAAAAAATGAACTAGAGTATGAAGATAGATCTTGAGTTAGATGTTTTGCCTCCACCAGAACCCCCAGAACCAATTGGCTTGTTTTTACAGTTAAGTCTGCTTTTTTTTTTTGTTATGTCGGACAAATATTTTGGTTCAAGGCAAGGGATTAATTTTTAGTTATGTGAGCATTTCTATTATGAGCAGCTAAGTGCAGCAACTTCAGTTAAAATAATTAAATTTTTGTTCTGACCACCGCACAGAGGGGTATTTTGCCAATCTAGCCGGACATTGTATATACTGAAGTAATATTAAGTGGTCGCGAAATCGAAATGCATGAGTTTGCCGATTATTGCTTAGATACTGCAAAACTTTACGTTTCGCTATATGTATGAGTGGCATCCTATGATACCTACAATGCACAAGATTTTAATACATGGTGCAACTGTTATGAATGAGGCATTGATGCCTATTGGACTGTTATCAGAAGATGCCGCTGAGGCACGAAACAAACATTTCCGGCTTTACAGGCAGAATTTTGCTAGAAAGTTTTCAAGGGTTCAGAGTAACATAGATATTATTCATAGGCTTTTGCTAAGTTCTGAACCACTAATTACTAGTATAAGACCTACACCTTTTAAACTTCCGCCTGTACTTAACGCTGAAGGGGATTCAGATTCGGAAGAGGTCTTTGAAGAATCAGACGAAGAAGAACCATGGCACTCATCATCATCTTAGTGCAAAGGAAAAGTTGTTTTAAATAAATTAATTGTTATAATTTTAAATAAAATGTATCGTCAGAATCATAAATAAGTTATTACTATGAATAAATTAATTATTTTCCGATAAATAAAATACTATTAAGTAATAAATTACAAAAATATTTTTTTAATAATATTCTTGGTTAGGCATTGGAAAGCTTAATAATTCTTGCAAAAAAAAAACCGACTTCAAAACAGATAGAAGGGCACAAATTCTAAACTAAAAATGTAAGAAGTAATCTGTAAGAATTAGATTTGAATCAAATAAAAGATGCGCCAAACTTAGAGGGAAAAATGAAGACTATTTGAATGTCAAGCCTCTCCTCTTTTTATCAGCATCCGTCTTTTATAGGGGCACCATTCAAGCCTCTGTCTACGGTTTCACAGATAGGGGCACAGATCAAATAACATCACATATTCCGACACCCTTTAATTGACAATGTTAAATTAAAGACCTGTTGTTATACGGGACTTGGCCACAAAGATTCTTTGTAAATTTCAACTATCTGTCTATAACGGTTAAAAAGTTTAACCATATATATCAAACTACATGAACTATTGGGACACCCTTTACATTATAATTCCAATTATTTATACTTGTTATCATACCAGAGATAGTAGTGGACATTCTGCCTAATTTTCAAGTGTTTGTGTTTAACGGTTCAAAAGATACGGCCATATAGATCAAATTACATAATTTATGGGGACACCCTTTAATTTCTAAATTCAAATTGTATACTTGCTGTAGTGGACCTTGCAATACAGGTGCCTTGTAAATTTCATCTGTCTGTCTCTAACAGTTCAAAAGTTTGGCCACATACATAGAATTACATTAACTATTGGGACACCCTTTTAGTTCCAAATTCAAAATTTTATACTTTTTGTTATAGCTGACTTAGCACTACAGGTTCTTTGTAAATTTCAGCGGTCTGTGAACAACTATTCAAATGTTTGGCCATATTCATCAAATTAAATGAACTATTGGAGCACCCTTTAATTTAAAATTTTGAATATTTATACATTTTATTATAACGGTCATAGTAATCGACATTCTGTCAAATTTTCAAGGTTTTGTCTATAACGGTTCAAAAGATAGACCCAAATAGGTCAAATTATGTCATCTATGGGGACACCCTTTAAATTTTAAATTTATTTTTTTATTAATTTCTGCTGTTGGGAGCTATAGCGGCACGCAATTTTTTAAAATTTTAATTTGCTGCCATTTACGGTTCTTAATACACGTAAAAAACATGTATGTTGTATGGGGACACCCTTTAATTTTTAATATAATGAACTGTTTTTAAAATGGGACCAACCTGAAATCATAACCTTTCAAATAAAGGAAGAAATTTTAAAATCGGTTCAGAAATGGCTGAGTTCTGCGGTTACATACATAAAAAAAGCAACATTCAGACGAATAGATAACCTCCTTCTTTTTTGAAGTCGGTTAAAAATGAATATTTTTAGGAAATTAGCAAAAAAAAAAATTTTTTTTTCACGGGGACGTAAAAAAAAATTTTATGGTTTTAATCATAAATCTTATCTATTTCTTTGAATAATTGCATTATTTTTTCAAATAATATTTATTTCACCGCCCACAAAAGGGGCGGGGCTAAAAATGGCATTTAAGAATCTCTTGAGTCCAACTTTAAGTTTTTGAACATTCTTTGACCTTAAAAGTTGTAATTGTTAAACAAAATGACGGGAAAATCAAAAAAAAAACTAGCATTTTTCAGAGGATTAGTTCTTCCAAGCGGAACTTTTTTCTTCTTGGTCGGATTTTCCCTATTTTATAGCAAAGTTTCTGCAAAGTTTCATTAACCTAGGGGCACTCAGTACATTTTTAGAGCCAATATAAGCTAAAAAAACTAATGTCCGGCTAGATTGGCAAAATACCCCTATGTGCACCGTAACAAAAGTCTTTTATGTAGAATTTTATGGTGTACAATAATTTGTTAACATTCGCCACCTTCTTACTCCCACTCCTAAGCCTATCCAAACACAATCAACGAAAAACGTAAAAAAATATATCCAGATACATTTTGATTATAGAATGTTGATATCCTAGCAAAAGAAGAGAGAGATAAATTTCAGATATTTATAACAAACAAATGCACGAATGAAAAGAAATGGAAAATAAAGAAACTACACACAGAAATGATAGTAACGAAGAAAAAAATAACAGGAACTTTGTTGGATGGATTGAAAATTGAATTGCGTAAATGATTGGTGATGGATAACATGACACATAAAATGATGGCGGTTGTGTAGTGGTGCAATTTGGTTGTTGTAGTATTTCTTTTTTTTTTTTTTTGCTTATGTTGTAGAGTGTCTCAAACAAATTTTTATTTTATTGTCCTTAAATTGGAACATGACACAATGGTTGGATGATTTGGTAGGTCGGCTGCTCGGTTCGGTTTGGTTGTCTTTTGGTTGGACGCATGAATGGCTAAAAGAATGATTGAATAACTCAGTAAATGAATTAATGAATCTACTGACTGACTGTATGTGTATGTCACTTGGTGTTTATATGTAAGTAAATCGGTGCAAGTGAATAAGTGTTGAATGAGTGAGTAGAGTGTAAGTGATTGATATGAGTATTTTATGTTCAACAGAGAAAGAAGTTTAGCTTCAAAGCCACAATAATATAATGATCTTAAAAAAAGACGGATATTAAATCAAATTATTTTTATTTGTAAATCTGCCTGTGGAAATCGGAAATCCATAAATTAAATAAATGATTTGAACAGTTTTATAATTTATGATATTTTTGCAGATTTTTAAAATATTTTAAGTGCAATTGAATTAATTTTTACAATTCAATTTATACTCTGACAGAGATTTGTTGCTTTAGGGATTTAAATTACTCGTACAGCCTTGTAATGAACTCTAGTCATGCAAACATAATGTTGTTGCATTTATTTCTTATTAATTTGATTTATTATTTTTACAATACAATTGAATTGTGTAGTGTAGCTAAAAGTACAGTGGGTAAAACTAACTAGGAATATTTAAGAAAATATTACTACAGGGTTACGCAAAATTATTTACCATATCGAAATTTTTACAAATGGCGTCGTGGCAGCAATTGTGGAACAAGATTAACGTGAGTACCTGCCTACTCGGCCTAACCTCACGGTGGTCTTACCACCGAGTGAAACTTAGGCGTAGACTAGCGCCCCCATTTTGTAGTATAACAACACTTTACGATTGCCACCAATCGCTTTTTGTGTGTCATACAGTCACAATGAGTAGCAATTTATATAATATGGCAAGCCTTTCCAAGGCAAGCCTAGATCCACATTATAACCTCTTGCTTAGGGGTTTGGAGACTATCCAAACTCCGTCTGTTGAGAGTGCAACAGCACACTTGATCGTTTTTGCACCTTACCTACATAAATCGATATTAAACCACAACCACCACGTGTACCCCCGAAGGGGACCTCACCAATAACCGGTCACAGAGAGGATAGACTCTCTGTGGGGCCACCGATTCCCGTGGTACCAGTCCTTTGGGCACTGGTCGGGCCTCGAAGAGGACCCGTATGTTTTAACACACAGACCTTTTCTTCCAGATTTAGGCTCTAGGAACCCTAGCGTCTGGTGCCCCTATTTTCCCCGAGTGAACCGCGTCAAAGCATTTGCCATATTCCTGCAGTGACAATTGGAACACCGGGGGTAAACTAGACAGCAGCAGCAGTGTACAAACAGACAAGCAATTGTGCTCTATACTCCGCAAGAGCGTGAAATAATTGTCCAACTGGGCAAATATTCCGCCATTAAGCTGCTCGACTCGAACAGAGTGGAATCATATAAAACTTTGCAGAGCCTGGCCGCCACCGGACTAATCGTTCTGATGAGGTTATTACATCTGTGGCTGCCGATTGCGCTGAGTACAAAGAATCATCAACTAGATGACGCACATAGGGGTATTTTGCCACTCTAGCCGGCAGCTCTGAAAATTTACCGAGGGCCTCTAGATTATTGAAACTTGGCAGAAAAATCATTTATGGTCATTAACCAGCTGATCGAAAGTATATATTTTTTTTGCGTAAATTTTCTGTTCAAGTGAGACCAAAAAAATTTTGTATTTGCAACAACTTCTTCAAAAGTATTTATAAAAAAGTGGTAGACTTGACAGTACAAAATTTTTATTTCATAGAATTATGAAAAAATTACACTTTTTAATGGCCAAGACTTTTGATGTCCATTTCTTGTCAACTTCGAAGATAAACGAAACAGTTAGAATTTGAGCTTTTTAATTACAGCCCTTGTTGTTTTTTTATCTGATATGTTTTAGTTGTTGCAAACTATAATTTTATTCAATCAAAATATACAAATAACAATCAGTAACTACAATTATTTAATACAGCAATTTATAATTAAATGAAATTATAGTTAGAGTAACATATAATTAAGTTTCATTCAAGTAATTTATAATTTATTTAATTGAGATGTTATAGATAAATTTTCCAAAATATTTTCCATATAAAAAGAAGCTCTTAAAACGAACCTGAATATTGTTTGTGTAAAACTTAAAAAATGATTTACTTTCTAAAATTGTGGTTTATCTTAGTTGCTGGACTTTCACACAAAGTCCTCATAAAATGTGAGGTAAATTAAAAATTAATATTTTTCTTTTTTTTTAAATAATTTTTTTGTTTTTTTTTTTTAGCCTGACTGGACATACGATTTGATCTCGGTTGACGTAGACAACAAAACGCCTGATAAAGTTTACATTGAACTAAATGTAAAACGCCTTAGACGCGGTGTCTTTGTCCTTGATGGTTTTCTTGATATCAAAGAGAACATGACTGATGAGTTACATATTAGTGCAACCATATACTACAGCTGGCTAGGTTCAGAGTTTGCAAAAACTCCTTTTTATATACCCGGAATAAGCTTGTCAACGTATCTAAATACCTTTCACAAAGATTTGTTCAGGGATAGTATGCTAAATTGTACGAAAAATATACCAACATTGGAGGACAGAGTAGTTACAAAACGGGTGATTTATCTGAACAACTGCAATATTTCTAATGAGAATATGCCGTCGAAACTTCGAAGTGGTTATTATAAATTTATGTTTCACTATACCAATCAAGCGGAAGGATCTGTCGCAATATTAGGAAAGGTAGAATCTAAGTGGTAAAAAAAATTTTAAACCTGTCTCCCAAGTTAAATGTTTTGAAATACAAATTTATTACTAAAAATTATTAGTTTAAGTAAATCGTTAGCGCTTAGTGTTACAGACGGTGAGATATGTCAAAGATTCTGGCGAATGTAAAATTCATTAGGACAAAAAATTTTTGAAAAAAGGAAAATTTTTTGCAATATTTTTGATTTATCCGGACACAACTTATAGCCATAATTACTCATAAGTAGTCAGATAATTTTTTTTTTTGCCAATGAGTTGAGTAGTGTATTTAGTGTGCTGTTTCTTAAAATTTCAGAAAAAGTGGTTATCTGTGTTTGTAGCGAATGTAACTGCATTGACTCACTGAAACTCGCCGGAAATAAAGAATCGTGTTACCAATACACTTCAGATAATTGTTGCTTTTAAAAAAGAAGATTGCTCCTTTCAATATTGGTAGAGTTTGAGCAAATATTTTTTAAAGTGGCGATCCAAAGTTTTTAAAACAAATTAAAGGGAAAATACCAATAGAAAGCATTTTGCTTGGAAATTGTTAATGTATGATTTGTTCTTTGGCGTAGAAAGGCTATTCTCAGGGGGAGGGGGGTTGTAAAGCCCCCTCTAGACTTGCCGCAGAATTTATAAAAATTGCATTATATATTTATTTGAATAATATTATTTGCCAGTAAAAATGGTGTTGATCATCAAGCATTGAATTAAATACTCTAACAGCACCTTGAACTCTCCATTTGCTAACATCGACAGGTCAGGCGGAAATGGTTTCTGATCATTACTATCGCTTTCTTCTCAGTTGACTTTTTGCAGAAAGATATATAAAAAAATCGCCTTTTTGTAGAGGCGGAGGATTTTAAATCTCTAGGACTGTTTTACCTCACAGCTAATTTAACAGTTCTCGGTTGATTCGAGGTTAGATTGGATTAACCAATTTATGATGAATAGACTCATACGAAATTATTACCTCAAGCTAATCTGTTTCATATCGACGGTTTTAATCCAGCCATTTTTTCCCTTGACTATGCACCTGGACGTTAAGGTTTTACAATTTTACTTATAAAATTAAAGTCAATATGAAGCGTATTACTTCCTTTGGATAGGGATAGGAGTAGATAAGACAGATGTTTAGAGTGATAGTATAGCTTAACTTTCGGCAACACTGCAATTGCATGTATATTGTTAGTGCAGTGTTTCACTGCCTCTGATGTTACTTAGTCGTATTAATTTGAAGCTAGTAAAGCCATTTTATTAATTACACTGGTCGTCAAAAAGTAAAAATAAGTCGGACGCCTGAACCTAGTAATGTGATGGATTTTTATGTGCTGAATCCAAATCTGTTCATAGATTTTTTCTATCACGTCTAGTTTTTGAGATATTCTTATTTTAATAAAACAATTTTTTTTTAATATTAGATATGTAGTTATTTTAATAACAATGGTTGGAAAAAAAAACAAAGTCGGGTACAAGAACTTTATTATGTGATTTTAATTGACTTTTGTGTGCTGAATCCAAATCTGTTTACAGATTTTTTCTATCACGTCTAGTTTTCGAGATATTCTTATTTTAATAGCATTAAATACGTATTTATTAAGATAACAATGGTCGGCAAAAAAACAAAGTCGGAAGCAAGAACTTTGTTATGTGATTTTTTTTTTTTTACTTTTGTGTGCTGTTTACAGATTGATGCTCTTACGTCTAGTTTTTGAGATATTCATATTTAAATAAAATACTAATATTTAAATATTCAATACGTATTTATTATAACAAAAGTAATTAATCTTAGACCCATTCTTATAACTTGCCTTTAGCTAAAGTAAGCTAAAAACCACTTTTAACTATCACGTACTATAAGGACAAGTTATAGCAATGAGCATTATCGTCATTATTATAACGAAACTAATTATCGCTCCACAAAATCCTAACTTTAGCTAAAGGCAAGTTATAATAATGGGCCTTAATAAGTTACATACTGTTTGTTAAAGTAGGCACCTGCACCTAATTGTGAATAAAATTAACATTTGTGCATCGATTTTCATCATTAATGGCTTATTTTATTCCTAGTATACCTAGCTTTCCTAGTAATGACAAAAATGTAAAATATTTGCTGTTTTAAGTTTTTAAACACAAAAAAAAAAATATATATTTTTTTCATTAAAAATATATTTTTTTTCGCCACCATTTCAGAATAACACCGAAACAGTTGAATACGAAAAATAAATCAGTCAAGTGCGACTTAGTCTCATACACGTAGGGTTCCGTACTATGTTTAGTACGCCTTTAAAAATTCAAGTTTTTAATTTTTTAATATCTTATGGGACACCCTTTTCTTTTTAAAATCAAAGTCATATTAGCGAAAATTGCATCGCTATTGGAACACTCTCTTAATTTTAGGAATTGTTGTTATAACGGCCACTTTCTATAAAAATATCAGGCCTACCTATTGTGGTTCAAAAAATAAGGTAATATATGTGAAAAACATGTCACTGATGGATCACCCTTTAGTAATTAGTAATTGTTACAGCGGCCGAAGTACAACATCTACTGTAAACAATTCAAGAGTCTACCTATTACGGTTCAAAAAATAAGGCTGTTTAAGTAAAAATCATGTCTCTGTCGGAACACCCTTTAATTTTTATTATTTGTTATAGTTTACATAGTAATAAGCCTCCTGTAAAAACTTTAGGAGTCTACTTATTATCGTTCAAAACTTAGGGCATATACACGCAAAGCACATCACTCTCGGAACACCCTTTAATTTTAAAGTTTAATTTAACAGAAAGCGAACATAGAGTTAATTACTGTCTGCAAATTTTAAGTGGTTGCCTACTATAGCTCAAGAAATAAAGCCATAAAGGCAAATAACACCTCACGTTCGGAACACCCTATAAGTTTTAGTATTTATTGCTATAGTGGCCACAGTTATACACCTTCTGTGGAAATTTCAAGAGTCTACCTATTGCGGTTCAAAACTTAGGCCTCATACATGCAAATCACACCACTATCGGAACACCCTTTAATTTTTAGGTTTATTTTTTTAGACTTGTGTATAAAGCGAACTAAGTTTTATTTACTGTTTGTAAATTTTTAGTGTATGCCTCCTACAGTTCAATAAATAAACACACATTAGTGAATAACACCTCTCTATCGGAACACCCTATAAGTTTTAGTATTTGTTGCTATAGCGGCAACATCTATACATCATCTGTGAAAATTTCAAGAGTCTATTTGTTACGGTTTCAGAGATAAAAGGCGCTGACAGACGGACCGACGGTCAGACGGATAGACGGACAGGCATTGTAGCGAAAATAACAGGGTTACGTTTTTACACTTTGTGTCCGGAACCCTAATAATTATATAAAGTTGACTTAAAGGTAATTTTATCTCTAATATTCTGATGTTTCAATTATTCAAATCGAACAATCCGTTACAAATTTATTATAGAAATAAGTTAGCGAGGTCGCCTTGTTTAGGGAAAATATTAGCCACGCCCATAAAAAAAATGTGTACGTGATACACGAAAACTTAAAGCGGATTTGAGTTTAACGAGTTGAGATCACTATATTCCATATACATAGTTCAAGGAGCAAGTTTTTTGCAGACCAGCGTTATTTTACTTCGCCGGCGATTTAGTATTATACGGTACTATTGTAAATAGAATTAATTGATATTAGAAAAATCAATGTTGACACAGCTAGGTATCGAACTCGTGACCATGCTTGTGTAGCCAACGTGCTAACTACATCACAAAATTTCAAGGCTCTACTTAATATAGTTCCTTAGGTACACGACAATAAGTTTTCGCTTTGTGTGGGAGGTACTACACCCGTTGCTTAAGTTCGGCCTCTGTTTCGATATGTACATTTATATGAGGATTACTCGTGCAATTTTACGACTGTAGGTATTATAGTTCTCGAGGAAGATGATAATAATTTTCACTTTGTATGGAAGGAACCACGGCCACGGCCCACTGGTGTATTTAATGATGCTTTGGTTACATGCGAACAAATTTAACATATTTTTCTTTATTAATAATATTTTGTGGTTTAATTATAGGAAAAATAGTATAGTTAAAACCAACTGTTAACGTAGTAACCATTTAATGATAAAATATCGATCAAAACTTGTTTATCGTGGCCAAAGTAATGTTAAAATCAATTCAGTCTTGTTCACTACATCCATATACATATGTGTAGCACAGTTTTTTGTGGTACTCCCTTTCAGTGTATGAAAATAAACAAAACTTCCCAAACGTTTCATGCAATTTTTTTTGAAATTTTTTTTTTGTCATTTTGAACATGAGCCCAAAACCAAAACGTAATACTTCTTGAATGACAAATATCGCAAATAAAACATTTGGGTTTTTATTCATCTGCTTGCTTTGATATACCGTTACAAGTGTACAATTGCGAACAAAAGAAACTTTGTTAATGATTTGTTTTCTTGAATTGCTTGGTATTGTTTTTTCGTCCTATTACTAAATTAGTCTAAATAAGCATCAATGAAAACAAAAAAAATTTACCAGCTGTCAATATCTCTGCTTTGACACATTATCTATCATTAGAACCAAATCACTAACAAAAACGTTTGCAAAAGGTTTTCTCTGAAAATATTTTTTTTTATTCTAATTGTTTTCTTTTCTACCTAACTACGTATAACTTAATGTACAGGTTTTGTTTATGACAAAAAGCAATACAAGGCTGAATTGCGCAATCGTTCTATTTGTTTCTGTTTTGTTTTTTTAATCAACGAAAGCAACAAAAATAAAACGAAAGCAAACGTTTCGTTTTGCCTATTTTCGAACTCTGCTTACCTTTATTTACAAAGTTTAAAAAATTACTATAAGTTTCGGATTATTTTGCTCTTTAAGGGCATTTCACTCTGATCTAATCACTGTTTTAATTTTTTTTTAAACCAATACCAACTCATCATGTCAGGGTTTTATTTTTCTCAAAAGTATTAATGCTTGTATTATAGTGTGAAAAAGCCTTAAGCAATATGGTGCGTCGCTATATTAGTATCATTGCGGGTACTTTTGAGATGATCCTTTTAGGTTAGAAACGGAAGCATCGGTTTGGTCTCTATCCACTATTTGGGATATACGCTTTTATTAACTTCTTAAGCAAGTCTATAAATGACAGTATTTGAATGAAAAGTTTTTGTTTATCTTTTTTTCAGTTTTTAATTACATTTGGTCTTATAATATTTTATTTAACTAAATTCATTTTTTATTGTTTTCGAACATTTTTACTATTTTTCTTTTTTTATTTTTGCCTACAATTTTACTCAGACTTTAAAATTAATCTCCCTCACTAGAAATATTTTAATTTATGGTTCATGTTACTTACCAACATCCCATATCGCTATAATAGTATGCATCTTTTTATAAATTGTCCTTTTTTATGTGTCCGTAAATAAAAAAGTCATCGTATACTTTCATTAAAAAGGAATATATCCCTTCTTTTGTTTCGTTTTTTATGACATTTTTTGCCACTTCTGCTCAGCTCTAGCCTTTACGTGTCGAACAACCATCAAACGTGTGCCAAAAAACTGCCAGTTTGGCTTTTGGAAATGATGCCAACTTAATCGAAATTCCAACTCGTCGCGTGATGACATTTTTTTCGAACATGTTTACGTTTGTTCTGGAATCGTTGTAAAAATATTTTTGGCTGGTGCCTGACAGATGCTTAAAATATAAATTCTTTTTTTTTATTTATTTATTTATTAGTTTAAATGAAAGTCAGTTTAAGTACATATGCGCTAGTATGAAATTGAGTTGAAGCTCACCAACCTGATAAATAAAAAAAATATATTTTCCGGTCATATATGAAAGAAAGTCTCCTAATACCAATTAATTTTCATTACTTTTATCATGTGTTAAGGTTTTTAATATAAATTCCCTTAAAAGAATTGCTTAACTAAGGCTTCTTTGTTTTCGACAAAGTTTTAACGAGCTTTTAGGGCCTTAAAACGAGCATTCAAATGGTTGACCAATCAAGACCCGATTAACTGTCGATTAACTGTTGAAACCGCAGTTTGCCAATACCCACTTGTAAGGTTAAGGTGGTTGGTAGCTGTGCGGAGAATCTGAATGGCTAGTTAGTGGTTAAAGAGGACTAGTCATTAACAGCTCCCCTTATCGACGGTGGAGCAGCATATGCCAGGGATGCGTGGTCAAGAGGGTGCTTGTCCTTTAGTATACGAACTCTGGATAGCGGTCTACCTCCAGTTTCAATGTAGACTTACCCACGCTTAAGGAGCTCTGTGTGGGTGGAAATCGTTTTCTCCAATAATGGCCTAGGGAAGAATGCAGAAGGGATGAACCGGAACGCCTCGCAAAGGGTGAACAAGTTAATCTCTAAAGTTTCTCCTATAGAAAGCCTTGGTAGAGGGGGAGAGGTTAATCCTTTTAAGAACTCAGGTTGCCACTGGCCAAGGGAGGATATCGAAAGATAATGACAAAGAAACCTCGCAAGAAGTACACTGGTCATATTAGACGCACCTAGTACTGTGGGCTTAGGTAAATTCTTTTCGGAAGCAGTCACCTCAAAACGTTCTTTCAACGTCAAGTCGGAGACTCTACAGCTCATGCCTAAAAGTGTGAGACAGAGGCAGAAGAGGAGACGGAAAAATCAAAGCGGCTGAGACTACAGCGCACATTGTGTGTGAATGTCCAGCACTGGCTAGCATAAGACTCAGGACCTGTTAAATGTGGATGCCATGGGGGACCTGAGCCTTGAATAAATGCTAGCAATTACTATAGACTGCGAAATGAAAAAGAAGTTACCAGTCGACATTAGGTTGCCGTAAGTTACATTTCGGTTGCCTGTAATCATAGAGGAAGGCAGGGGGTCAAAAAGAGACCTATTTTGAAATTGGTTGTTTCGATATTCCCCCTTTATTAATAACAATAAACAGTTTGCCGAAGTCTAAATCTTGCATATGATCGCTGCCCCTCGTTATCAACTTTCGATAACGCAACATGTCGGCATTACCTTCAACTGCGCTTGTTTCTAAAAGCCGTTGAGATGAAAACAAGCCTCTTTCTCTCCGTAGTGATGAAATTTTGACTTTTTATTTTCTTTTATTTAAGTAATTCGTATTGCAGATATCATGTTAGCTTTAGAGTTTCCGCCGATATTTGGCTTCACCAGGCATTTCGATAGCAAAATTACTTAAATGTTATTATTTTAGTTTTCCAGATATACGTTGAGTGCATCCATACAGTAATTGGTAAGGCGCTATTTTATCGTGTTCGATTGTGGGAGGTATAACAACCAGTGTCAGGGTCTACCTCATTTTTGTTGAACGCAGTACACAGTGGAGTAGAATCAAAATGTTTTGAAAATAGTTTGCCATTTGCAAAGGGCTACGATTGATCCAAAATTTAAAGATCTACAAATCAATGCTTTTATCTGTAAAATATGATTTAAATCGCGCTATAAGCATTGTAAAATTAAATTTTTGAACTTTTCGATACGCTGGACAAACTTTTTTAAATATTCTAAACTTTTGTAATATTTTAACGATAACACGCAATATTTTTCTGTAATCCATTACAAAAGTTTCGAATTCGAGTAAGACTTTGAAACGTAATAAGGCTGATTGACGATAATTTTCATTTATTTTCTTACTTATTTCTTCCTTAAAAACTTTATGAATTCATTCATTTACTACGATTTCTTTAACAAATATAATGCAAAAATAATGCAAATTCCTTAAAATATAAGACTATAACTAGAAATCTACACAAAGGAAGAAAACAATAGACAGAATAGAATGGAATGTAAATTATAATGTATATATAGCACCTACTGTTATCTGCTTTCAAGAATAAATGAACATTAATGCTTCAAAAAAAAAAAAAAAAAATGATATTACAAAAATAACACAAAAATTTGATGTTAAAGGAAAAACAGACTGAAATAATTTAATGTAGATAAACTAGAAAATATGTTACTGAATATGCACAAAAGCATGTAGCAGTTGACATTGTAATATAATGACATTTGAAATATTCTTTGTTTAAAATTAAAATATTTTTGGGGCAACAATTTTTCTACAACAATTATTTTGAAGCAAAAAGGAGAAAAAATGGAAAGTTTTTTATTTTTAAATTAAATTAAAAAAAAAAAAAAACTAAAGAAAAAAGTCGCAAGAGTATATTTATATTAAATACAAAGAGTCATTATATTGACTAATTAATCGGCTGTTTCATTAGCATTAGTTAATAAGTCGACATCAATTCAATTATAATTTGGAATTCTCAGTCTTACCAAGACAGATAAAACAGTGCACTAATTCGCAGTCGAAGTTTTATAATATATAGTTGCTGGAAAACTATTATAAAACAAGTAAGAGTTATAAATTTGGCCATGTTGAGTCTTATATACCCTTCACCAATTTCACAATAATATACAATCGGTTTTTACTTTTATAATTTTCAACTTCATTATTACAAATATATATTAAATTTTATTTGTAAAAATTTTATCGAAAATGTTTTGTAAAAATTTTATTGAGATTTTGATAACAATTTTACCGAAAATTGTTTGATAAATTTTATAGAACATTTCTTATAAAAATTTCATCGTAAATTTTTTGTAAAAATTCGAAAGCTTTTTATAAATGTTTTATCGAAAATTTGTTGTTAAAATTTTACCTAGTTTGTAAAAAATATATCTAAAAATTGTATCGAAAATTTTTTGTTAAAATTTAATTGAAATTTTTTTGTAAAAATTTTATCAAAAATTTTTTGATAATATTTTATGGAAAATTGTTTATAAAAATTTTATCGAAAATTTTTTATAAAAATTTTCTCGAATATTTTTTAAAAAATCTTATCGAAAATTTTTTATAAAAATTTTATCGAAATTTTTTTAAAAAATTTTATCGAACATTTTTTATAAAAATTTTATCGAAAAATTTTTATAAAAATTTTATAGAAAATTTTTTATAAAAATTTTATAGAAAATTTTTTATAAAAATTATGTCTAAATTTTTTTGTAAAAATTTTATAGAAAATTTTTTATAAAAGTTTTATCGAAAAAATTTTATTTTAAATCTTTTTTTTTTGCAATCTATATGGCGTTTGAATGGTCAGACTTAAGCACATTGTGGAGTCATATTGACCCACACATTGGGTGTGGGTCTATTGACTGCTCCTGATGCCATATTCTGTAATTCTCGTAGCTAAATCTATCGCTAAAATTCTAAAAATGCACAAACAAATTATGAGTGTTGTTGTAAGAATACTCTTAATCTGTTGGTGCGTTTTTAGAATTTTAGCGATAGATTTAGCTACGAGAATTACAGAATATGGCACCTGGTTCCCAGTTGGCACCCTGTGGGTCTATCAGCTACCTCTATGTGTATTGCTTTCTATAAATACCTTTAAACAAATCCAAGCAGAAAAACCCTACCAACCTAAAAACAATCAAAAATCGCTCCTCGGAAGGGGTTATTGATCCCCCGAGATCTTTATACACTCTAAATTGCATTAGCGGAATTTTCGAAACTATGTCTGGCAGATTGGTGGGCTTAAATTTTCTGTATCTCTTCTGTTGCCTTGGCAAAGTTGATTTTAACCCGAACACAGAAGGACAGGCGGAGATCGCTTAATCAACTTCTCTATGTATAAGGATCGAGAATATATTTACTTTGTGGGGTTGGAAATGAATATTGTCACACGGAATGACAAGCTTATATATTCGCTTTTAACCTATCGTGACGGGTAACAAACTAACATGCAATTGCAGTGTTGCCTAAAGTGAAGCTTTATTTTTTATGACTCTAAACATCTGTATAATTTACTCTTATCCCTTTCCAAAGGAAGTATCAAAATCACGCCTTTGAATAGAGTCACCCGTTACTTTTTAATTTAATGACTTGCTATCCCGATTATAACACAGTGCAACATGGAAAAAAATAACCATATACGGACACCACTACGTGATAAAAGACCAAAAAAAAGACCCCTGTCTCTCAGTTTTGCCCAAAGTCCTCCAGGTTTTTTTTATGGGCCCTCAAAGATGTGGGGACTCGATGTCATTTTCTCATATTTTGCAAACCGTTTGAAATTTTGATATACTCTCTGAGGCAAAGTTGTAGCTCTTGTCATAAAGAACAAAAATTGTTAACATATAAAATCAAAAAAACTTTATCTTCAAGGTCAAAATCGCAAAAAACTTTAAAAAAATGAACCTAAGATCTCAGTGAACAACTTTCTAGAACATATGAAATTCCTAGGAATGATTCTTAACACCGTTTAGGTAGCCGCAAAAGTGAAAAATTTCCCGAAAATTTTTAAATTCATTTCGGCTACCTTAAGCGCTACCTAAACGGTGTTAAGAATCATTCCTAGGAATTTCATATGTTCTAGAAAGTTGTTTATTGAGATCTTCGGTTCATTTTTGTAGTTGATTGTTTCCTTGAATTTTGAACGGTTTGCTACCTATAGAACTGAACAGGGGAAAAAAGGCAAAAAAAATTGAATTTTTTAAAGTTTTTTGCGATTTTGACCTTGAAGATGAAGTTTTTTTGATTTTATATGTTAACAATTTTTGTTCTTTATGACAAGAGCTACAACATCTTTGAGGGCCCATAAAAAAAAAACCTGGAGGACTTTGGGCAAAACTGGGAGACAGGGGTCTTTTTTTTGGTCTTTTATGACGTAGTGGTGTCCGTATATGGTTATTTTGCCATGACTTAAAAAATTACACAGTGTGTAATAATACTAAAAAAATAGAAATTTCATGAGTTGGTATTGCAATTCAAACAAGAAGACCATCTTTCAGAGAAACACCCTTTAATTCTTATTTCATGTTTATGCTTAGTGTTAAAGGGCCTATAATCTGTGTTACTTTCATGGGTCTGCCATTCAAAAGATAAATTCATTCACGTAAAAATAGTGTTTTCTATGTAAATACCATTTCATTATTTTTATAAATTCCAAGTGTGACTGCTAGGGTTCAACACATAGGCCCATAAAAGTCAAAATCATCTCCATGGCAACAATTTTATTTTATTTTCATATTGATTCAGACGAGAATATCACAACATTAAAAATTTTTTTTGAATTAGGTTTGGAGTAAATAAATTTATATATGTATGTGTGTATGTGTGTATGTATGTATGTATGTATGTATGTATGTATGTATGTATGTATGTATGTATGAATGTATGTATGTATATGTTTTGGAATTTTATGAAAAGCTCATTTATGTATATAAAAGTAAACTATTTATTTCTTCATCTATATCAGAGTTTACGATGTAGCTATAGTCTTCAATATAAAAAGTAGCTTTTGTAGTCGTGTAGCGTCGAAGTACGCCTACGACAACCTTAATAAGTCTAAACAAAGTACGATTGTATGTAATAATTGGATATTTCTGTATGGTATAATATTATCATTAATGTAATAATAAAATAATAATTATTAACAAACAAAAAATATTCATCTAAAATTTCCAATAACCAAAGGGCCCCAACCAAAAATGGTGGTTAAAATGAAAATGCATTGGTTTGCTAAACCAATGCCTACCTAAACCTCCTTGTTGAAAGCTGGTAAGCTACTGATTTAAAATTTTTACATGTTTTGTTCTCTTTGTAAGATTCTGGTTGACATTGTGTATGTGCTCACAGACCCTTAGGGGTTTGCGTAGGGGCTCTTGCCAATAACACATAATTTAATATAAAATCATGATAAATGTTCAAAGATATCTCAACATTTTTAAACGATCATTGAAACGGTGATGATAAAAATTTAAATTAGCAAGTAGATTCCTTAAATGTCTTTCTTGGTTTTATATCTCAAACATATGTATAATGACACTACAAAAGAAAATATATGTAACTGACTTGTGTGTTGTCATAAACCAATTATGTTTTCTCACCTTAAATAAGGCTATATTCTCTGAAACATAAAAAATATAACCTCAAGTATCACTTATGCACACACCTCATACAAGACAACATTTTTTTGTGAAAACTGAAAACAACAAAAGAAAAAAATATGAAAAAAAAATAAAATGTTTTAACAACAAATTTTAGTTTATAAAAAAAAACTGAGCATGTATCTGAAAAACCACATGTTCTATATAATTTCTCATCCACTTTTTTTTTTCTTTTTGTTTCATTAAATTCTTTCATGTTTCATTTAAAGAATTTACCGCAAGCACGGTGCACATTGGGTTTAATACCAGAATGAAATAAAATAAATGGATTAAAAAAAATTTTTTTTTTAAAGAATTTTGTTCATTTTCACAACCTGCCTGTAAATTAATCTTAATAATTTAGTTTATAGCAGTGACACAGCAAATGCCGGTTTTTATTTATTAAATTTATGCCAAAATTGCGAGAATAAATGTCAACTTAAATAACATTAAAAAGGAAACAAATTTCAGAAATTATGTAAACAAAATCAATAGAAAAAAATTCTGTTGAGAAAATTTAAATGTAGATGCCAGAAGAAACAATCATTGCAACTTTAAATATTAAAGTTAGGATAGTTTTTTTAAACACTTTTGACTTAACGTAAACTTATATTAACCATAAGCAGAAAATGTGTCCTACAATATTCTACCTTTTACTGTTGGTAGCTTATGCCATTAGTGTATTACGACTCAAAACTGTTGTTTGTGACACTGTGCAGTGTTTTTTTTTTTTCGTTTTAGTACAGTATACTTTTCAATCTGTAAGGTCCTTTACACTAAAGGTGATGGCAATTGTTAAGGACATATATGAACATTTATCTGCTGCATATGAACATTTATCTGTTGTCTAGGTGTGATGTACGAAATTTTATTGATAACACAGTGCAACAGTGAAAAAAATACACGGACTTGATAGAATAGGTTCGATTCTACTAGCAAAGGGTAGTAAATTCCTATGCTTTATGTGCCTCGAAGTATTCTGAAAATCCTACTGACTTTACTTCAAGAAAGGTGTTATCAAATTTTGTTTAATATCTCGTTCACGCTAGGTGGTATCGCTCAAATTTTTTAGGCAATAATGTAACCGAGGATGTATTGAATAAATTCCATTAATATTTTATGCGAAACAATATTAGACCAAAATTGATGACATATAAGACATACAAAATCGCCTTTTCACCTTTCTGGGCTTCAGTTCGTGTATCATCACAATCTTTCTTGCTTTCGAATGAATCCTATTGGTTATAGTCTTCTAAAAATTACTCTACTTTCAAAAACTCTGTAAGCACTAATTGTGTTTGACACAAGCGTTGATCGAATAGAACTGTTATTTCGTCATCCTTAGACTTTTTCGGCTGATGATCAGGAGCTCCTTATTATGCACAACGAATTCAATAGTAATCGTACCATATTTATTAAATAGTGTTATGGTATGATGATCAACAACTTCTCAGACATCTTGAATTGTAACAACTGGTCACCTAATAACACGCTTCACAAGCCCACACACGTTGTGTGCGTTCTTTGTTATAGTGCATCACGTATACGTATTTACTTTATATAAAGGTTCCTGGATAAAATTCTGAAAAAATTAAATAACTTTTGCGACAATTTTCTGTAAATGTGTGGCTTATGCATATAAAGTACATATAAAGTACATATAAATAAATATCAAAGTCCTTACATAAAATATTAATTTTAAAATTTTCATCCTTTTTTGTTTTAAGTTGTTTTCTCAGAAATATAAAAATAACAAAATCCTAAAAAAATACAACTATTTTTTATAACTCTAGTCATCATTTATCATTTTTAAACTTTTAGTTCTTTTTCTGTGTCTTTCTGATTCTCTCCCCCTTTTATAATTTGTATTGCCATCATACCCATTCACTTGAAATTGTTGTTTTCATGCTGATAGTTCAGTGTATTCTGCATCCTTTTATCTAACTTTCACCAACAACAACAACAAGAACGTCAGTCAAGAGCTACTTAAAGTTTTTTTTTAGCAAAAAAAAAAGTCTCGTGTTTTAGATCTGTTTTTCTCTTTTACGCTTTTGTTGTACCTTTAACTATAAATAACTGAAATAGGTTAAATAGAAAGAGGATTAAAGGTACAACAGTTAAATGCCAACTGCGGAGCTATAAAATAATACAACACAGGAAGGTATCCATAGGATAGGTGTCTTGATTTTTTTAGAATTTAATTTTAATTCTTTTTTAATTAAAAAAAATCAGGAATAAATTTTTTTTTGGCATAAAATGATAATAGAATTTTTCAACAAATCCTTAGCTACAATATTGCAAAACATAATTCCACAATTCCCAAAATAAGGATCAAAAATCCCAAAATTGGGATTTTTTACTCTTTTGCCCATAAAGTCTACATACGAACTAGGGCTCATTAAATATTTTCAGAAACAATTTAGGGCATATATAGCTTTATTACTACAGTCTTCTTTTTTTCAGTCCCAGCTTTGGCATTTTAGAATATATAGGCTAAAGTCAAAATTTCGATGTAAATAAAATAGGTCATATTGTGGGACCTCCATCTTCTACAAGGATGATCAATATTATATGAATTTTGTTCAAGCGTACAAACATGTAGTTAGCTTACACAAAAATGTAAAATTTTTATACATTCTTTAAAAAAATTTTTTTCTATGAAAAAAAATACGTTAAATGCCTTTTTTGGGCTAAAGTACACTAAAATGCAATAATTTTGGATTTTTTAAATTGGAAATCGTCTAGTTTTTAACTCAGTAAAGATACAATCTTCAAATTTCTCAAAAATATTTAGAATTTGGCTCGCTAACTACGATAAAAAATTTAAAAAAATTTGGTGAAAATTGTACCCAATATTTTGAAAAAACTAGACCAAGGTAGCGAAAAATCAAAAATTTTATTTCTTAAAATGCTTATAACTCAATCATTTTGAATTAATAATTGCAAATTCAGATACCATATTGTAGGTATTGACAAGACCTTTAAGACCATGTATAATTTTAAAAAATCAGAATAAAACTGAAGAAATAGCAAGCTGTAAAAGAATTTTCATGTGCGAGGTTCCCAACTTTGAGACGACATAGCGCCACCCCTGGAGGGTATATGGTACCCAGCTTTAAAACTTAAGTTCAGATGCTCCTCTGAAAAATCATAAACTGCCAAAATCTACGCAACACTACTACAAAGATTCCAAAAAAATACACCCCCCCTGATATATCCGATCCAAGGCGTACGTTATATAGCCAAGTACCGATTAGGAAGTTGGTTTATTGAATAGTGTCATGGTTTAATGAGTTAATATTCATTTTTATTTTTAAATTTCTAAAAATAGCTTGGTCACTTTTATATGTTTTACTTTAATTCACTTTATTGTGTCGCTTGTTAATTTACTTAAGTGAGCATATTGTGATGCAAAAAAATTACAGCCATTTTTTCATACAGGGTGATGTAGAGTAATTCACACCCACCCTGAAGAAAATAGGGGCTTTGTGTGGCGAAAAGGGTACGAGAAGAAGCAAATATAAACTGTAATCATTATAGTTATAGATTATCGTTAAGAACTAACCAGCTGTTAAAGTCGCACAGTGGCGTAAATAAAATATAGTGGTTATAATTATATGTACAGGGTGGCGCAAAAATAACCTTCCGATGTTTTTTGGCTGTAATTAAAAAAAAATGAAAAACTTTGATTCTTCTTGTGGATTATTTTTATTTGGTCTTTTAATTTTTTTACATCAAGTCGAGAATATGATGTCATGTAAATGGCCGCCGCCACAGTTGATTGTCATTTGAGCCCTTTTTATGGCATTTTTCATCACTTTGGCCAAAACTTCCGGCGATAGGTCCTCACATTCTGGACGGATATTATCTTTAAGAGCTGCAAGAGTCTGAGGCTTGTTGACATAAACCCGCGACTTCAAAAAACCCCACAAAAAGAAGTCTGCAGCGGTTAAATCAGGCGATCTTGCTGGCCAGTGCAAATCGACAAAACGGGAGATTAGGCGCCCGGGAAATGCATCCTTCAGCATATCGGTTGTGGCACGTGCAGTGTGTGCCGTTGCACCGCACAGAGGGGTATTTTTCCAATCTAGCTGGACATTAGGCAAAAAATTTATTTTGAGAAATGTAAAAATTTAAGTATGCAACTCGACAGACAACAAAATTCTGCATCGTATAGTGAATTTTCAAGGCTTTTGCTTGAGATTTGTCGTTTTGGGACACTGTTAAAGTCTGGAAAGTTGAGTATATCGTATACGTTTTTATTGACTTTAAACGATTTTGAGAGGTTTGCAATATATTTTTTGGTGGCTAAACGAATAAAGATTTTGTATTGATTTTTTTTTCTGTGAAATGGTTTATTAGTAGCTACTTATGTTAATTTTTATAATTTTCTTTTTTAAATTTTATAGATAAAAAATTTCATTCAAAATTAAAAAAAAGTTTTTTTTTGTAAAATTTTTTGTAAAAAAAAAGTGAAAAGCTTTTTAAGAGTGATCTCCATCGCGGCCGTAAAAATGTTATATATCACTATAAAATCTGCGATCTCTACTTTTATACTGTAAAAAAACAGCTTGCGCATAGGTGCGCCATTTTTTTGGCGATTTTTTTTAAATTACACCTTTTTCTGTTGCTTCTTATCTTACATAGGTAAATACGAGTAAGAAACCTTTTTATATTGTTAAAACATTTTGGTTTTCAATAACTGAAGGTAGATGTTTTTTATTTAAATCATTGCATCTAACACTGTTATTACCTGTAAAAAAAATGAGCAAAAAGGTAAAAAAGTAATTTTACCCACCCCCATAGCTTACATATATACATAGATACCTGTGCAGCTACGTTGTAAATGACGTTATTCCTGGAACAAAAATGTACCTGTATTAAATAATTTTTTAAAATAATAAAAACCAAAAGTAGTGTTTAAAAAAACAAATCTGACCTGCAATTAACAATTTGATTACTATAAATTGTGGTTATTGTATAAAATTGTAATCATAACCCTTTTGAAGCTTCGAGAGTAAAATGGAAAAAGTATATACAAGATTGGAGTTATTCCAAATAGTACAGGAATCTAATGCTAATACCGTTGAAGAGAAATTGCAATTTTTATTTAGAAAATTGTGCGATGTTTCAAAATGTCAAGGAGATGGTGATATATCAGCAGTAAAAGACTGTTTAAAGAGTTAAAAAAAAAATTTAAATTATATTGGCATTCCGCACATAGAAGAATTGAGAGAAACTTTACGTTTCTCTATATGAGTGGCATCCTATGACACCAACAATGCACAAGATTTTAATACATGGTGCAACTGTTATGAATGAGGCATTGTTGCCTATTGGGCTATTATCAGAAGAAGCAGCTGAGGCACGAAACAAGCATTTCCGCCTTTACAGGCAGAATTTCGCTAGAAATTTTTCAAGTGTTCAGTGTAACTTATATATTATTAATAGGCTTTTGCTAAGTTCTGACCCACTAATTACTAGTATAAGACCCACTCCAAAAAAAAGGTCATTACCTTTTACGAAAGAAGCAATTTCTTTCATGCTTCCACCAGCACTTAACGCTGAAGAGGATTCGGAAGAGAGTTTTGAAGAATCAGACGAAGAAGAACCGTGGCACTCATCATCATCTTAGTGCAAAGTCGTTTTAAATAAATTAATTGTTATAATTTTAAATAAAATTTATCGTTACAATCATAAATAAGTCATTACTATAAATAAATAAAATATTTTCAGATATCAAATACTATAAAGTAACAAGTTACAAAAATATTTTTTTAATAATATTCTTGGGAGGCAGGGATTGGTTAGGCATTTGAAAGCTTAAAAATGATTATTTTTAGAAAATTGGAAAAAAAAAATTTTTTTTCACAGGGACGTTTTGTAGTAAGACCTCCCCCTGCCCATAAAAATTAATTTTTATGGTTTTAAGAAGTATAAAATCTATTTCTTTGAATAATTGCATTATTTTTTCAAATAATATTTTATTTAACCGCCCACAAAAGGGGCGGGGCTAAAAATGGCATCTAAAAATCTCTTAAGTCCAACTTTAACTTTTTGAACATTTTTTGACCTCAAAAGTTGTAATTGCTAAACAAAATACCGGGAAAATTAAAAAAAAACTTGCATTTTTCAGAGGTAGGATTAGTTCTTCCAAGGGGAACTTTTTTCTCCTTGGTCCGATTTTTACTATTTTCTAGCTTTGACAGCCAATGACCATAACAGATTTTTCTGCAAAGTTTCATTGACCTAGGTGCACTCAGTAAATTTTTAGAGCCAATATAAGCTAAAAACAAAAGTAATGTCCGGCTAGATTGGCAAATTACCCCTATGTGCACCGTCCTGTTGGAACCACATGTTTTCCAATTCCAATTCATCAAGTTGCGGCAAAAAGAACTCGTTAATAATTTCTCTGTAGCGCTCACCATTCACAGTAACCGTTTGGCCCGCGGCGTCTTCGAAGGAAAAAGGTCCGATGACTCCTCCAGCGAAAACAGCACACCATACAGTGACTTGGAGCGGGTGTAATGGCTCTTCGTGGGTTACACGCGGATTTACAGTTCCCCAGAAGCGTAAATTTTGCTTATTTACGTACCCGCTAAGATGGAAATGGGCCTCATCACTCATGATTATTTTTGATGAAAAATCATCTTCCTCTTGGTGGTGATTAAGGATGGCTTGAGCGTATGTTAGACGCGATTGGCGGTCAGCAGCTAACAGCTGATGCACCGTCTGGACTTTGTACGGAAACATCTTCAAATCTTTTACCAAAATTCGCTGTAAAGACCGTCGACTGATACCCATTTGCGTGCCACGTCGTCTGGTCGATGTCGACGGCGCTTCCATGACATCCTCGGCTACAGCAGCAATATTCTCTGCAGAACGGCTACTCCGGGGTCTGCCACGCCTGGCAGCATCTCGTGTTGTGCCAGTCTCTTCGAGGCGAGCGGCTAAACGTCGCAGTGTTTCACCAGTAGGCGTTGGACGGCCAGAAAATCTGCGTTGTTCCAAAGTCACCGACCGATTATTGGTCAAATAAATAGTCACCAATATTCCGCGTTCTGGAGCAGTGTAGCGTAACATTGTTTATTAACGTGTATTTCGCAAGTGTTTACTACACAAATGTCAAAACAGACTTGACATTAGGGGCCAATCGCAAAATTTATAGCATTTTCTGATAGGACTCGACTATCTTTACAAATTTATCTGCAATAAATTATTGTTCATAGTAGAGAACCGTTTTAATATTGTATTTGACAGGATTAGAATCACAAGGGCGCAAAAAATTACCAACCTGATTTGTATTAAAAACTTCAGGATCTTACATCCTTTTTAAATGTGACGTGGCGTTCAATATCAATCACTAACGGCGTTTTATTTTTGGATACAAATTTTACATATATTTTATACTTATTAAGTATATTATTTCCCTTTTGGATGCCTTTATGGTTTCATTAAACCATTGCCGGTATAGGTTGCTATGTCATGAGCAAAGCTTGCGCGTAACTCCTCTGTAGATTTACATTTTCCAACAGCTGCGTTGATGTGCATCACAGTAAGCGGCCTATTGAATTGGTCAGGGTGTAAAGTAAACTCACAAAACATCAACCGGAAAATAAATTTGAGCCCGACATTAGCATTAGCTTGACTTACTTAAGTATAATTTAGTTTTAAGATGTAAATACTTATTATTAGTTCAATTATATTTGAATATTTAATAAAAAAAATTGCCAAAAAAACAAAACATGCGGAATGATCGTATTGATTTCAAAATTTCATTTAAACATTTATCAAAGTACGGAATGAGCAAAAAAATGTAGCTCTTAATACGCTTATTTTAATATTTAAATGAGTTCAGTTCACTTCTGTTCATTGCACAGGCGTAGAATGAGTGAAATATAATAAACACAAGGAGCTAAATGCGATGAGTTTGCAATATTTCCGTTAGGAATTTTCATAAGTATGAGTAAATGTTGATCATAAGAACAATGAAGTTGAGCGAGTTCCAGCATATTTATGCTTTAAGTGATTCATGAACACAGCTCGGGTGTACAAGCAAAAAACACAGAATTGGTTTTTTATATTTCATAAAGATAACGTTTAATAAAAATCAATTTATAATCTCAAAAAATGTAAATGCTTTTTAAAATATAATAAAATAAACTCAAATATCATTTACAATAACATGGATTTAAAATATGTTTTAAAACAAGCAAACATTTCAATTAAATTTTTTAAAAACATTACATACAGTATGCATTTGATAGTTTCAACATTTTTCCACAATTAAGGGTTGTGAACAACCTATTCACAAGAGATACCATGACCGCCTACATTATGCATACATACAGTATCAATCCATCCATATTCGTACACCCTTCGAAAATGCACTGTTTCCTTAATAACGTAAATCGTTTTAAAAATAAATTAACTTACATAACTTTTTCAAATTGTTTATTCCCAAGCTTATTTAATGTAAAGTTATCCAACTAAATATTAAAGTTAGTTTTAAAATTATTTTATATAAAATTTATGTGTATGAATATGAATTTTGTTTTTAAAAATAGTGAATTCAGACAAAATATCAAATTAAATTTTTTTGTTCGTTTGTTTTGTTAAATAAAAGTTTTTGCTTTAAATTATGCAAACAAGTCTTTTTAGTTATTTATTTTATTATTACATGGTAGTGGTTTTTGCGAAAACTGAAGGTGGACGATTACGGATTTTGCATACTGTACGTTCATTTTAAGGTCTTTATTTCTTAAGAAATACAAAACACAGAAACCACTAATGAAGCAAAAAGCACTGAGCCTTATCCAAAACACGACTACTAAATAAAATAAGACACTGAGTAATTCAAACAAGAGATGGCGCTCACTATTAAGAAAGTTCGTTTTACTCTATCAGATCATTTCGTTTATGATACGAACAGAGCTTTGCTTACTAATAGTAGGATATAAAAAAAAAAAATACAGAAAACGTCTAAGAATCGCGTGAACTTACAATTGTTGTCTTGCAATATTGTTGGAAAAAGCATTGTCAGACTTCAAACTACCAATAGTATTGCCAGATATGTGACAATCGTGTGTCAGCACAATGTTAGGTCTGACAATATTGTAAGATCTGACAACCGTCTGTTCAGAGCTTAAGAATGTGTTCAGTAAGCTAATTTGTGCTAGAGTGTGACCACTTGCTCATGAGCATATGAGGACAACCATTAGATGAGCTTGATCATGCAACTGTTTAACATTTATGCATACCGTTTATATTTATTGCCCTACCATTGACCAAGCATCATAATAATTACCCGCAATTTATAACTTTGGAACATACTCTTTTTTGTCTAATATTGGCTGGACTTAACACGTGTATTGTTTTTTTTTTTTTTTTTTTAATTTAAGATAAGTTATATCAAATACAAATCTGTACAAACAAAATATAAAAAAAAATATTTAAAGAGAATAAAATATTTATTTTCGCAACGGTTTATGACTTTTGGTGTACCTGAGATGGAGAAAAATTAAAAATACACAAAAACTAACGGTATGTTGTCAGCGTTGCTCGATAACAACCGAGTGACAAATTTAATGGCCGTGTTATCTCACGTGGTGGCGATGTCAACTGGCCGCCAGGATCATTTGATTTGACACCGTTGGACTTCTTTATTTGAAAGAAAAGGTGTACGTAGATAAGCCAGCAACAATTCAAGAGCTAAAGGATTTGTGGAACAAGATTAACATGAGTACCTGCCTAGTTGGCCTAATCTCACGGTGGTCTTACCACCGAGTGAAATGTTAGCGTAGACTAGCGCCTCCATTGTGTAGTATAACAACACTTTACGACTGCAACCAATCGCAATTTGTGTGTGATACAGTCACAATGAGTAGCAATTTATATAATATGGCAAGCCTTATCCAAGGCAAGCCTAGATCCATATTATACCCTCTTGCTTAGGGATTTGGAGACTATCCAAACTCTGTCTGTTGAGAGTGCAAAAGCACACTTGATCGACTTTGCACCTTACCTACATAAATCGATCTTAAATCACAACCACCACGTGTACCCCCGAAGGGGACCTCACCAATATCCGGTCACAGAGAGGATAGGCTCTTTGTGGCGCTACCGATCCCGTGGTACCAGTCCTTGGGGCACTGGTCGGGCCTCAAAGAGAACCCGTATGTTTTAACACACCTTTCTTCCAGATTTAGGTTATAGGAACCCTAGCGTCTGGTGCCCCTATTTTCCCCGAGTGAACCGCGTCAAGGCATTTGAGAATGTACTGCAATGACAATTGGAACCCCCGGGGGATCAAGAGCTAAAGGATGAGATAATTCGGTACATTAACGGCATAGAACCTCAATTTTGCCTCAGCTTCATCGAAAATTTGGAGCATCGGATGGAGGTGTGCCGCCGAGGTCGCGGGTACCATTTGGCCGATATTTTGTTCCATACATTATTGAACTATACTAATATTATCAAAATAAAAAGAAATGACAATTATTTCCTATATAATTTGTGTAATGGGTGCCCCGGTAGGCTAGTGGGTAGTGTGCTAGTCTATCAGTCTGGGGGTTGTGGGTTCGATTCCCACCAAAGACTCTGTGTGTTTCACTACAACGAGTGAAGGTCTTTGTTACTAAGCTCAATAATTAAGTTAGAATATAATTTGTAATTGTATTGTAATATTTAATAAATAAATAAATAAATAATTTGTGTAATAATCAACATCGGCCCTTAAAATTTTACCACCCTATAGATTGTTCTCTTTTTACCAACTTACCCGAATGTATTTAAACCTTAAAAATATCATGATACTTAGTCCACCTTCCCTAAATTTGCCCGTCTAAATAGAAATAAAAATTAAACACATCAACAACCTCGAAAAGAAGATTGTGCTTGTAAATGGTAACAAGCATTTTATTTTTGTCTTTTCGACACACTTTAAAGTGCAGAAAAGCGTATTTCACCAATTTATTTGTCTGATGACAATTAGTTGAAAATAAATCCCTCTTATACTTTTCTATTTTCATACAGAAGACTATGATACTAATAAAAATGTCAGTGTGATAACAGTTTTTGGTTTGTATTGTATTCATTAAAATTTTTCCTCCTCAGGTACGCTCATTTTGAATATTTTTGAAATAATTTATTTAAAATTTAATTAAATTTAAAATTAATTAAAGTCGCTTTCTGAGAACATTTTATTATTTTAATGCTCACTTTTGCCTGCGCCAAAGAACAGAACATCCGACATGCAATGCACAGTGGGTAATTTATCCAAGTGAAAATTTAATATGTTTAATACGTTAAAATTACGGGGGAGACTTATTACAAATCTTACTCAATTTCAGTGAATTTGATTTAAATGAAATGTTAACTCTTAAAGAATATTGATAACCTTTTAATTTCTTTATCCCCGATCGGTCTGATTTGTTTTTTTTTTTTTTTGTAATATTTAAAAGAAAATTTCAAATAAATTTCTAAATAATTAGGATGACGGGACGGTTCTATACTCTTAAGCTTTATCTCGAAAATGAACGTTATTCTCAAATTAAGAGCTGTGCCCGCCACGTCCTGGGCATACTGACAATATTTTGTTCGAGTTTGCTTTGAAAGTAATACACACCAAATTTTAAGAGCCTTACTTTTATACTGCTTTAGTTATGGTTTATGTATTTTCTTTATATAGAGGTACCCATCCCTGGATACAGTTCTAAAATTTATATCAAGTTTATTATTATTGTAGATTTTTGTAAATAGTGTTTAAAATATCCCGCTACCAAAAATAAAAGGTGATGTCAGTTCATTTAAATCAATCAAATTGCACACCTTCACTACTTTTTCTTTATGTTTTCTTAGAAATGAGATATTCTTGCGGATGCTGAAGTACCTCTCAAAGAGATCATGCTTGGACCACATTACTACCCTACGTATCATACTGGAACTAATAAACGAATGTCACGAAATATGCATTCCTGCTTCATAGATTTTACTACTGCCTTTCACAGCATTTACAGAGACATAATCTGGAGCTCTCTTCTCTCGAGAAAAGTCCTCTCGAAGCTGATAAACCTCATCAAGACCCAATACGATGGATTCAAATGCAAAGTGCACCACAACAATCTTCTGTCGGCTGATATAGAACTCAACACCGGTATAAAACAAGGCTGTTTAATGTCTCGTCTCCTATTTCTGGTAGTTATAGATGATATACTGAACAAGACATTGATAGATAAGAGATTTATCCCTTGGGATAGTTTTGGTAACCTTGAAGAGCTCTCATACGCAGATGACATCGTACTCCTTTCAACAAGAAGATCGGATATGGAGATCAAACTTAATCGCCTTAGCGAACATGCTATCAACGTGAAGAAAACTGAATGACATGACAACTCCCCAAAGCACGCCAATATTTAAAATATGCAATGAGCCTATAAAACAATCTAGCAAATTCTGCTACCTAGGAAGCATCTTAACACCAAGCGGCGGCACGGCAGAGGATGTTATTTCCCGCATAAATAAGGCCAGAAGCACTTTCGGCCAACAGCATAAAATATGGACGTCAAAATACTTATCGATCAGAACTAAAATCAGAATCTATAACTCGAATGTCCAATCTGTCCTCCTATATGGTGGCGAAAAGACTAAAAGCTTTTTCGAACCGCTGCCTGCGAAATATTTTAAGAATATGGTGGCCCCAAGTAATCTCTAACCAACTCCTTTACGAAATAACAAACGAAACCCCAATCGATCTAGAAATAAAAAGAAGAAAATGGAAATGGATTGGGCATACACTAAGGAAAGATATTAAAGAAACTTGTCGAACTGCAATATGGTGGAACCCTCAAGGAACCAGAGTATAAGGACGACCCAAATTAAGATGGCGACGTAATACTAAAAAAGAACTCAATCAAATGAACAAAACGTGGAACGAACTTAAACAATTATTCAGAACCCGAAATAAATACCGAGCTTTCGTTATGGCCCTACGCTCCAATAGAAGTTAAAGGAAATATATATATAAGGTACCTCTTTACAAAATTGCATTAAAATTTCATTTTTGCATTTCAAGCAACTTTTTAAAAATTATTTGAAAATTTAGTGGACTTAACAGTACGAAATATATCTCCGATAGATTTATGAGAAAACTTGAGTTTTTTAGGATTCCGTAGCCAAAGGGTAAAAGATTAACCCTTGCTTTTTCTATCTCTGAAACTGTGAAATGCAAGTCTTATTATTATGGCCGCTATAACAACAAATACTAAAACTTGTTGTTCCAAAAGAGACTGTTATTCGCGTATATATCTTGAATCGTACGAGGCAGACACTTGAAATTTAGAAACAGTAATTACAACTATGTTTGCTATATAAAAAAATTTAAAAAATAAACCTAAAAAGTAAAGAGTGCGGCAGACAGTGACATAATTTTCATGTGCATATGGACTAATATGGTCTAATTTTTTAATCATAACAGAAAGTGTATTACTGCGGCCACTATAACAAATAGTAAAAGAATGAAGGTTGTTACAACAGTGCCATGTTTTTACGTATATTGCCTTATTTTTTAAACCGTAATTGCTAGACTCTTGGAATTTTCACAGAAGATGTGTGGCCACGTCAGCTATATTGTTTTTCACGTATATATGTACATATATAACACGTCGCAGTCTGATTTCAGACAAACTACTGAAATGTCTTAACAAGTCTACGACACGTCTGAATTCAGAAAAAATCGAAACCTTTGGATTAGTGGTAGTAGCCTTATTTGTTGAACAGTTTTCTTATATGAGCTTATATTTGACAGTAATAGGCTGCCACTTACAATAGTTACATTTCACAGTGCAACACGGAAAAAATAACCATATACGGACACCACTACGAGATAAAAGACCAAAAAAAGACCCCTGTCTCCCAGTTTTGCCCAAAGTCCTCCAGGTTTTTTTTATGGGCCCTCAAAGATGTGGGGCCTCGATGTTATTTTTGCAAAAAAATGATCATTTACTCAAGCTCATATTTTGCAAACCGTTTGAAATTTTGATATACTCTCTGGGGCAAAGTTGTAGCTCTTGTCATAAAGAACAAAAATTGTTCACATATAAAATCAAAAAAACTTCATCTTCAAGGTGAAAATCGCAAAAAAACTTTAAAAAATTAATTTTTTTTTACCTTTTTTTCCCCTGTTCAGGTCCATAGGTAGCAAACCGTTCAAAATTTCAGGAAACAATCAACTACAAAAATGAACCTAAGATCTCAATAAACAACTTTCTAGAACATATGAACTTCCTAGGAATGATTCTTAACACCGTTGAGGTAGTGCTTAGGTAGCCGAAATGAATTTAAAAATTTTCGGGAAATTTTTCACTTTTGCGGCTACCTAAACGTTGTTAAGAATCATTCCTAGGAAGTTCATATGTTCTAGAAAGTTGTTTATTGAGATCTTAGGTTCATTTTTGTAGTTGATTGTTTCCTTGAATTTTGAACGGTTTGCTACCTATGGACCTGAACAGGGGAAAAAAGGTAAAAAAATTGAATTTTTTTAGTTTTTTGCGATTTTGACCTTGAAGATGAAGTTTTTTTTTGATTTTATATGTTAACAATTTTTGTTCTTTATGACAAGAGCTACAATTTTGCCTCAGAGAGGATATCAAAATTTCAAACGGTTTGCAAAATATGAGCTTGAGTAAATGATAATTTTTTTTGCAAAAATGACATCGACGCCCCACATCTTTGAGGGCCCATAAAAAAAAACCTGGAGGACTTTGGGCAAAACTGGGAGACAGGGGTCTTTTTTTGGTCTTTTATCACGTAGTGGTGTCCGTATATGGTTATTTTTTTCCGTGTTGCACTGTGTTATTTTCTGTCGGGTACCAAAAGAAAATCTGACCAAGTATAACAAAATAATCCATTGTTACGTAGGGCCTTCAAAAGTTACGAAAAATGTAAAAAATTTTACCAAACGGTATCACTGGTGCGAATGTAACATTAATTGAGACAAAAGTATAATAACCGTTGTTCACCGGTGAAAGCTGTGAAACTCACTCATAGCTTGTCAAATTAAAAAGCTGTAACCGCCCAAATGTTTTATTTGATTTAAATTTTAATACATTATTTTAAATACACCCCACCCGGTTTGTGGCAGTTTAAATACTTAAAAGTGGCAAACAAATATTAACAATTGCAAAATTGTTTACAACATTTTTAACCAACGATTTTGTAATATAATAAAAGGATTTAGTTTTGAAATATTCGTTCGAATAGTTTATCAAAGTGAAAAGCCAGGGAAGTCGCATGAAAGAGGAGCTTGCTTAAAAAGCTTAAATATATAAAATTTAGTGAGTATTTTGTTAAGTCATGTAAATTTTTTTTTTTTCGTTTTTAATCGGTGAAAAGATAAGAAGGAGTCACAGCAAAAAGTTATTGGGTTTTGATAAGCAGTAAAACAAAACTCATGTCTTTCAAAAGTGGTTCTCATAAGCGCTTCTAATAAGCGCATTAGAGAATTGCAAGACAATAATAACAAACTGCATCTCCTCTCGCTTACGAGGATGCAGATATGTAAGCGAATAAGTTTTCTATATAAAACTTAGTGAAATAAAGAGACCTCTCTCGCTTACGCGGATGTAGGTATGTAAGCGAATAAGTTCTGCTAAAGAATTTGGTAAAGCAAAGATACCTACCAAGTGGGACATCGCAAACAAAAATCATGCCTTCCTGAAGCAGGTTGGAAGGGAGAGTATATGTATCTATCTCTCCCTTACAAACCTGCTTCCAATTAAACGTAGTTTTTTCTGGGATTACTTAAATTTGATTTAAACTATTTTTTCGTTTAGTTTGCCACGCCCGTGTTTTATTTGTTTTGCTGCCTAAGTTCAGATGCGGTTTTAGGAAGTTAAATAAGTTTTACGAACATTTTCGGATGCATCATTTAAAAGGTTTCTTTTTACTTCTGCTTATTTGCTCTAAGAGAACTGTGTAATTGTGGTATTTGGCAACAAACTTTTTCAAGCTGTATTTTGAAATCATTTTTTTATTACAAATATTTAACAAACACCACACAACAATAACGCTATTAATAGTTTCATTTGCAATTAAAGTTCTCTTTTCATAAAAAGGTATATTTAATAAAATTCATAGAAACTTTAAGTCATCTTTGAGGGGACTTAAGAGAGCTGCTTTGAGTGTATGTGAAAGAAGTTATAAAAATCATCAACAATTAATAACGATTTAAATGCACGTGATGACCGACCAAGAAATAGAACAACCCAAGATTAATTGTTTGTTTCTACATTATTATTTTTACTTCAACTATTTTCTGTTTTTTTATATCACAATTTACAAAGCAGATTATTTAAGATATTGTTACCTTATACTCGTGTGTATAGGGCTCTTCTTAAATGTCTGTCGTTTTTGTAGTGGTGCAGAAACGTGACAAAATGAAAATAAAAAATTTTAAATAAATTTCGTTGTCTCTTTCCTAACTGGCGGGCATATTTACTTCCTTTTCACATCAGTCAAAAGAAACGAAAGTAATACTGCAGTTTAACAGCAAGAAGAAAAAAAAGTAGATCTCAACATGTAGATACAAATTGTATGCACTTTACACAAATGCCCGAACAGACTTAGTAGGTATATATATGCACTGAGAGAAATTTCTTATTTGATTTCTTATAGCAAATAGTATAGACCTTTTACATATTTTGTTCCCTTTCACAAAAATCTGACTTATTGCAAGAAATTGTATTAATTAAAATTGTACACATAACTAAATATGCAACTGCTTGTGCAAACATTGGCAACACTTGTTTTTTTTTCGATTCTCTTGCGAAAACAAAACTAACTTGTGTATGCTTTTCCTCATACCTTACGTCTGCATTCAGTGATGGCAAAAAACCATCCAATTGTAGAAGGACAGTAAGGAAAAATAAAAACGTGGTTTGTTTGTTGGAGTTTTGTTGAAGCTTTAATATTCTGTAATACTATTCTATTAACATGCATAATTCTCATTGTGTTTTGTAGAATTTTATTACTTATAAAGTATTTTTGGCTTCTTTAAAATTAGGAAAAAGGTTTCCTGATGATCTGGCCTGAGCAACCAGTGAAATACGTATAGGGACTAGCTCTTTCCCCCAACAAATAAATTGCATTTTTATTATAAAACGTTATGGGTAATTAGCATAATATTAAATAATTAATATTTGAATTCCCAAAAATTGTATTAATAGCAAGAAAGTTATTTCTGTGCGAATTAGGCATGTCTAGACCAAATAAAAAATACATATAGGTTTCCACTGACTAGATTAAGTACTAAATAAAAATTAAATATAATATTTTGTACCTAAAAGAAACAAAATCAATGAGTTTCCTGCACTACTCTTAACTGCGAAATGAATAATTCAAGCTTTTAAAATTCACTGCTTACCAAGAGTACTTGATAAAAAGGGTACTTTGTAACAAAATAAAATATTAAAAGGGATAGTTTTATTTGTTAACAAGTCGTTTTTAGATACTTTTTACAATGCAACTTTCTGATGAAGCCCGCTCTCATATTTCATATTTTGAGGAATTACTAATTACATGTGATTGTGTCTAATTTAATATTGACCAAAAAAGTACTTTTATCAAATCAATTTTTTAACATTGCCTTATTTTAAAGGTACTATTTAAAATGCAATTTTTTTAGGATTACTCTTTAATAAAAAATATTTTTTAAATATTCTTTTTATACCAATTTCAAAGATCCTTATTACAATGTTTACTTTGAAAAGTTTTATGAATGGTGTTTTTACTAGGTAGTTTTCTTAAAATGTACTTTTGCAAAGGTACGGTTTTTAAAGGTGCTTTTTTAATACACTTTTTTAAAAGTACTTTTGTCAAAAGAATTCATTGTCAATTTTCCTCTCTAAAGCGTACTTTCAAAATAGTCTCTTAATATATACTAGCTGTGCCCACACAGGTTGTGTGCGTCCTGACAATATTTTGTTCGATTTTGCTTTGCAAATAATCCAAACAAAATTTTAAGACTCTTACGTATTTCCTTTATATAAAGGTACCCATCCGTGGATACAATTTATATAAAATTCTAAAAAATTATTGTAAAGCTGCGTAAAAGACAGAGACAGGAAATGAGTTACTGACTTTTAGGGTTCCGTACCCAAAGGGTAAAAACGTTAACCCTATTGTTTTCTCTACAATGTCTGTCCGTCCGTTAGCGCCTTTTATCTCCGGAACCGTAATAGGTAGACTCTTGAAATTTTCACAGATGATGTATAGCTGTTGCCACTATAGTAACAACTACTAAAACTTATAGGGTGTTCCGATAGAGAAGTGTTATTCGCGAATATGTGTTTATTTATTGAACTGTAGTAGGCATACACTAAAAATTTACAAACAGTAATTAAAACTTAGTTCGCTTTATAAACAAGTCTAAAAAATAAACCTAAAAATTAAAGGGTGTTCCGATAGTGTTGTGATTTGCATGTATAAGGCATAAGTTTTGAACCATAATAGGTAGACTCTTGAAATTTTCAGAGAAGGTGTAAAGCTGTGGCCACTATAGCAACAAATACTAAAATTTATAGGGTGTTCCGAAGGTGACGTGGTATTTGCCTTTATGTCTTTATTTCTTGAGCTATAGGAGGCAACCACTTAAAATTTGCAGACAGTAATTAACTCTATGTTTGCATTATAAATAAGTATATAAAATAAAACCTTAAAATTAAAGGGTGTTCCGATAGTGACATGCTTTGCGTATATATGGCCTTAGTTTTGAACCATAATAGGTAGACTCTAGAAATGTTCACAGGGGGTGTACAACTGTGGCCGTTATAGCAACAAATACTAAAACTTATAGGGTGTTCCGAAATATGTCTTTATTTCTTGAAATGTAGGAGGTACCCACTTAAAATTTGCAGACATTAATTAAAAGTATGTTCGCTTTATAAACAAGTATACAAAATTATACCTAAATATTAAAGGGTATTCCGATAGTGACGCGATTTGCATGTACATGGCCTTAGTTTTTAACGATAATAAATAGACTCCTAAATTTTCACAAATGGTGCAGTACTGTAACCCCTATAAAAGACAGTAAAAATTAAAAGGTTTTCCGACAGTGACGTGATTTGCATGTATAGCGTCTTATTTCTTGAACTCTTGGAATTTTCTACTGAAGATATGTTGCCACGGCCGATAAGACAATTACTAAAAATTAAAGGGTATTTCGACAGTGACATATTTATCATGTATAGTGATTTATTTTTTTTTATCGTAATAGGTAGACTCTTGCTATATTTATAGAAAGGGAATGGCCGCTATAACAATAATAAAATTAAAGGGGACAGTGACATGATTTGATGACGTAAATAGCCTTACTTTATAAACCGTAATAGGTAGACTCTTGAAATGGTTAGAGTAGATGTGTTACTTCGGCCGCTATAACAATTAATAAAATTTGAAGAGTGTCCATTAGTGACGTGTTTTTCACGAATATTACCTTATTTTTTGAACCGTAATATGTAGGCTCCTAATATTTTTATAGAAAGTGTATTACCATGGCCGCTATAACAACAATCAATAAAATTTTGAACAATAATAGGTAGACTCTTCAAGTTTTTACAGAAGGTGTATTACCATGGCCACTAATAGTAAAAATAGTAAAATAGTAAATAGTAAAAATTAAAGGGTGTACCGACAGTGACGTGATTTGCATGGATATGGTAATTTCGAAATGGCATACACTAAAAATATGTAAGCAGTAATTAAAACTTAGTTCGTTATATAAACAAGTATAAAAAATAAACCTAAAAATTAAAGGGTGTTCCGATAGTAGTGTGATTTGCATGTATAAGGCCTAAGTTTTGAACCGTAATAGGTAGGCGCTTGAAATTTTCACAGAAAGTATATAACTGTGACCGCTATACTAGCAAATACTAAAACTTGTAGGGTGTTCGGATAGAGAGGTGTTATTCACGAATATGTGCTTATTTCTTGAACTGTAGGAGGAATTCGCTAAAAATATGCAAGCACTAAATTAATATTAGTTCGCTATATAAACAGCCTAATTTAGGACGTCAAATTTTAAAGTGATTTTTTTTTTATATTTTTTAAGTATTTTAAATTTATTTAATTCTATTTAAACATTTGATAAACATATGTAGAATCATGTTTTAATAGTAAAGACACGTATATTTACATTTATGTATATGTATGTATATGTAAATATATATTTTAATCCAGTTGATTTTCATAAGTGTATCTGCTAAATGTTTCAGCGATGATCCCACACTCTGTCTTACACACACACACATACACGTACAAAAAGTATATCCTTAGAAAATCTTAAATATTAGCAGTTAATATATTCCCCATTTAGTTACTTTTTCCATTAGGGGGGATTTTGAAAAACACAACAAAATAAACGAAAAAATATATATCTTAAAGTATATATAATTTTGAAAATGTTTAAATAAAACTATTTATACAAGTAACCATACAGATGTATGTACATATGTAAAGGGTGTTTTTTATAGAGGTATAGAACTTTAAGTTGCAATAAACCAACGATGGATTATGCGATTGACATGAATTTTATTTATCCGAAAGATAATCTTGTGGCATTACATTTTAAATATGATTTCTTGCATATAATCGCCACAGCTGGCGCGGATGTAGTCCAATCTGCACGTCCAATTTTCGATGACGTTTTCCAACATTTGTGGCCATATATCGGCAATAACACGGCGAATGTTGTCTTCCAAATGGTCAAGCGTTTGTGGCTTATCCGCATAGACCAATGACTTTAAATAGCCTCACAGAAAGTAGTCTAGCGGTGTTAAATCACAAGATCTTGGAGGCCAATTCACAGGTCCCAGACGTGAAACTAGAAGGTCACCAAACGTGTCTTTCAATAAATCTTTCTAAAATTGCACTATTTGCAAGCGTTGTTCAGGCGTAAGTCTATTCATGATGAATTGCCAAACCAAACTGAGAATAAATCACTTGACAGCTGTTAAATCTTGTAAAGTAATGCCAACTTAAAGTTCTATACCTCTATAAAAAACACCCTTTTTATATGTGAGCATGTGATTTTTAAACATACAAACACATATATATACTCGTATGTTTGCATCTAAATGTGTATGGCTGTGGATTTGTTCATAGTTTAGAAATTGTTTTTAACCATCATGAACAGCATCAGGAAAACATTCCTATATGTAAAAGCATCCCAAGTGGTATTCCAAAGTTTAATGCACTGCTTCTACGTTGTTTTTTTTTTCTTCTACATCTGATCATACGCATCTTATTGCTCCAGGAACAGACAAACACAACTACAGGAATAAATTCGAGTTGCTGTAGTTTTACAGTGCATGTGTTGTTTCTCGCTTCCTATTTCACAGCACGCACATGTGTGTGTAAGACTTGAAAGTCCAAGTATTTAGTAGTTCGGTTTTAATAAAAGTTTTCTCCAACATTAAGTTTGTTAAACAAAAAAAAAAAAAATACTGTCAATTACTGACAAGTTCATGAGTGGGTTTCCAAAGGATTTTTCCTTACTGGCCAGACCAGACTCTTGGCGTAGACCAAGCAGAAAATCAACATTTGTTTTATGTACATATTCCTTGTGTTTCCTATTTATTTTTATTATTTGATTTAAGCTGAAAATTTTTGTATTTAAATTGAGACGAATTTAATGAATCATAAAGTTCATAAAACGTCAAAAGCAGCAAAAGTTAAGAAAATAAAAAAGAAAGAATTGTCAATCTTTCTTAGAATAATTTAAAAATATTTATTTTAATTTCTTATTGTTTTATACGTTTTTTTTTTTTTTGTTTATTTATTAAATGTTACAGTAGAATTACAAATTATGTTCTAACTTAGTTATAGAGCAGAGTAGCAGAGACCTTCATTTGTTGTAGTGCAACACCCAGAGATTTTAGTGGCAATCGAACTCACAACCCCTAGACTGATAGACCAGCACTCTATATACTAGACTACCGGGGAACCCTTGCTGTAAAGTTAATGTTGGCCACTTTTTATTAAAAACTGTGATAAAGTTTTAAACTTTCATTTCATGTTTTTTATACCATACCTATAGTGCAATTCACTAACCTGTTTTAACAAATTGTTAAAAAAAATTAAACAACAAAATTATCGATTTTGCTACGCAGGAACACTTTTAAACAATATTCGTTATTGTTTTATAATCTTTGAGTTGTATGTATATTTTGTCTACAAAAGCTTTTTACTTTTCATTGTAATGGCTTTTAAATATTTACACGAATGTTTAAAAAATAAGTCTGCTTTTCATACTCCAATAGTTAAAATGCTAAACTAATATATACTTATGTACATATGTATATACTAATGGGTGATTTTTTTGAGGTTAGGATTTTCATGCATTAGTATTTGACAGATCACGTGAGATTTCAGACATGGTGCCAAAGAGAAAGATGCTCAGTATGCTTTGACATTTCATCATGAATAGACTTACTAACGAGCAACGCTTGCAAATCATTGAATTTTATTACCAAAATCAGTGTTCGGTTCGAAATGTTCAAATGTGACAAATTTTGTTCAGCGATGAGGCTCATTTCTGGTTGAATGGCTACGTAAATAAGCAAAATTGCCGCATTTGGAGTGAAGAGCAACCAGAAGCCGTTCAAGAACTGCCCATGCATCCCGAAAAATGCACTGTTTGGTGTGGTTTGTACGCTGGTGGAATCATTGGACCGTATTTTTTCAAAGATGCTGTTGGACGCAACGTTACGGTGAATGGCGATCGCTATCGTTCGATGCTAACAAACTTTTTGTTGCCAAAAATGGAACAACTGAACTTGGTTGACATGTGGTTTCAACAAGATGGCGCTACATGCCACACAGCTCGCGATTCTATGGCCATTTTGAGGGAAAACTTCGGAGAACAATTCATCTCAAGAAATGGACCGGTAAGTTGGCCACCAAGATCATGCGATTTGACGCCTTTAGACTATTTTTTGTGGGGCTACGTCAAGTCTAAAGTCTACAGAAATAAGCCAGCAACTATTCCAGCTTTGGAAGACAACATTTCCGAAGAAATTCGGGCTATTCCGGCCGAAATGCTCGAAAAAGTTGCCCAAAATTGGACTTTCCGAATGGACCACCTAAGACGCAGCCGCGGTCAACATTTAAATGAAATTATCTTCAAAAAGTAAATGTCATGGACCAATCTAACGTTTCAAATAAAGAACCGATGAGATTTTGCAAATTTTATGCGTTTTTTAAAAAAAAAAAGTTCTCAAGCTCTTAAAAAATCACTCGTTATGTACATCAGAGGTATAAACAATTTTTTGGCATAGTACCATGAGGTGAACCATGTCCTCGTAACCACGAAAATCATAATCTTTTGTAATTTTTCTCAAAAAAGTTCACGCACCAATTGGTGTTTCTAAACAGGTGTATACAAAATTGTTTAAAAATTTATTATTTTTTAAATTACTCAAAGTTACACATACATATATGTATAACAAAAACAAGAAAAATTATGATTTAGTTATAGAAATATAAAAATTTAAGATTTAAAGTTCGAGGAAATTTACAGAAAAGATAAATATCCTGAACAACTTTAATGGCAGGCTCCGCACAGATGTTACTGCTTTGTTGGTTTCGGATTACTGAATCATCAGTTTTCCAATGCTTAATAAAGCAGTTTTTACCAGCTTCAAATCTTGAAAGTGATTGATATAAAACTTCGAAGTTGTCGTAGCGAAATCTTTGGTCTGAAAACCATATGTCAAACCATTTTCCGCCGATAAAGTGGCATATCGGATACAAGTCATTTTGATATTTTTGTATTAATATATATGTGACCCGGTCTATGACTCAAAAACAAAATTTCGAAAAATTAGCATTTCGTCAATTTCCTAGTAGTTTTTCTTTTGCATTATGAACAGTCATGCCCAAAAGGCAACCAAAAAATGCAAAAGAGCATAAATGAGATAAGTTCGTGTGTGTATATAGAGAGCGATGTTTTTTTCAATGCAAAGCACAAACCAGTTTCTAACTTAGCGTTGTCAGGTTTTTGGGGATTTTATGCCCAAAAAAATCCCCAATCGACTTTGACTTACCATAACTGTTCTGTTCTAATATTTGAATATTTTCAATTTTGGACTTTTTTAATTGTTTAACATCTGCTTTACAAAAATATTCCAGAAACCTGACGTGTGTCACTTGTGAATAATGTCTGTCGAAGAAGAATTTAGCGAGGTTTTTTAAACATATTTCTGTGAAAACGAAGAGAATGATGATGATTCTTTCGATGATGTTGGTATCAATTACGAGGACGAACTAACTACAAGCATTGTTTCAAGCTGAAGTGGATGCAAATATTTTTACAGTGGACTTGTCTATTACAGATAACGAAGAAAAGGAATTGTTAAATAAATTTATTTCGCAAGATTGCTGTAATAAAAAATGCCAAAAAATATACCGCGAAAGATGATAGAAACAGCAAGAAATAACTATCTAGAATCATCAAAACATGAACTTGATTTGGTTATACTGAGCCATGTCGAATCAGCAATGATGTGCAGCAATGCTTACACAGAAATGACGAAATGGAGGAAACATGAAAGGCAAAAAGATGTTGAAAGGCATAAATTAATGTTCACTTTTTATAACTTACCTGCAAAACAGCTTTTTTTTTTGTAAAATCGTTTTTGCAGCGTTCAATCCTGTTTTTAAATTTTTCATTTCCATTTATTATCTTGATTCTGGATTTTCAATAAAATTCTGTTTTCTTTCATTTGTGCTTTCTTTCCCTACATTTTTAGTACACTTCTTAGCAAGTTAGGACTTTCTAGTTTTCACCACGTGAAAGAGCGTCTCAAAAACTATCGTGGAAAAAGTCATAAGCCTCCTTTTCATAGGCCGGGTCACATATATATATATTTCTTTACATTTATTATTTATTCTATCTTCAATATCTTTGAACTAACATTAAATACGCATATATTAAGTCTAAAATAAAAAACTATACTTTTTAAGTTCAGCCAGTTCTAGACAAAAATAATTTTGTTTGTTTCACGGATTTTGAAATCATTTGCGGGTCATCCCTCTAATGTACGGCCAAGAAAAGCAGTGTCTCTTCTTTTTAGTCGAATGTAACCAAGTTCATTCAGCATGTTACGCGCCAAAGGGTTTGGATGAGATTCAAGCCTCTTTAGATATGTGACTGCATGTTTCGCTATTCTGCTTTAAATGATGGCATGTTTAGGTCTTTGTGGATGTTCGAATTTTTTATGTACCAGGGAGCAGATGTAATAATACGTAAAATCTTATTTTGGCGCCTTTGAATTTGTTCTACATTGCTAACTGAGGCAGTGCCTCATAACTGAATCCCATAACACGAAATTGGTTTGAGGATCGACTTGTACAGTAGAAGTTTACAATCTAAGCTCAGGGTGGAGTTTTTGCCAATAAGCCAATTTAGTTCTACTGCTTTTAATTTAATTTTGTTAACTTAAACTCTATGTGGCTTTTCCAAGCAGGGCGACGGTCAAGATGTATACCCAGGTATTTGACGTCTTATAGCTGCGGTATCATTTGATTATTTACACGAATATGGGGGCATGATTCCCTACGCAGTGTGAAAGCAAAGGCCCCCAAACCAAAAAAAATGGGTTAAAATGAAAATTCATTGGTTTGCTAAATATTTAGCAAAGTGACACAAACCTACCTTGTTGAAAGCTGGTATGCTACTGATTTAAAATTTTTACATGTTTTGTTCTCTCTCTCGTTGACAATGTGTATATGCTCACAGACCCTTAGGGGTTTGCGTGGGGGCTCTTGGTGAAAGTTATATGAGAACATTTTTGTTCATTCACCTTTATACTCCACCTCTTCAACTATTTTTCCATATTAAGTATGTGGTGTTGTAAGTATGTGGTCTTGTAAATGTTGTAATGAACTACTGCAAATGTTGATGTGTAGACTCGGATGCTAATTGGCATATATTATGTGTACAGTAAATATAAAATTGGTCCCAAAATACTACCTTGGGGAACTCCGACTTCAATGAGCTGTGGCGAGCTTAAAAAATCTCTTTCTTTTAGTAAAAATTTTCGATCCGTTAAATAATTTTTTAAAAACTTATAAAGGGCAAGTTCAGCTTTAACTTATATATTAGGCCTTCGTGTCAAACCTTATCGAATGCTTGAGAATCGTCGATAAAATGCGCAGAACAGTATTTTCTTTCTTCAAAGGTGTTTTTAATTACATTTACTAATCTGTGGGTTTGTTGGATCGTACTGTGTTGTATTCCGAGGCCAAATTGATGGTTCGGAATACATCCTTTCTCGCTAAGTATTGGATTCAGCTTAGTTACTAATATTCTATCAAATAGCTTTGATATGTTTGATATTAGTTTTGGTAATACTGTGTTCAGAAGGCGACTTCTTTGTAGTTATTTTGTATTAATATATAAGCTAAAATCACTAAAATAGGTCTGGATTTTCAACGAGCTTTACTTATTGGGGGTATAGGTTTAAAATTTATACATGGAATTTTTTTTTTGTTTTCTTGAATGAATCCAAATGCAGTTCCTAGTTCAAACAAATACTGCATGTCGTCGCACCATTTAATATTTTTAATATAAAGCATTTCACTATTTTGAATGTAGATCTGTTTTAAGTTGTTGTAGATACGTTTTGTTTTGCGGAAAAACCTCTAACCATTTCTAAATATAAATGAAATTTCGGACTTGAGCTATCTTTGTTTTAAATTAACATATTATTAATTTTTCTTAACCAAAAAGAAAATTAAAAATTTTCAAAACTTCATCGCGGTAGGTGTGTGAACTTTTTTGACCTTAGCGAAAAAATAAATATACCTTCCTTTATAGTTTTTTATACTCTATCGGACTGTGCTATGCCAATTTTGATATTTTAAAAAATTGTTAAAAAGTTATTTCCCTAAAGTAAATGATTCCTATAAATTAAAACAAATTAAATTCACATTTTGTTGTTGAAATATTTGTCAACTTAAATTAATTCTTTCTATACAGCACGTTAATAGTTACGTTTTATATATTTATTTATTTAAATATGAAGTATGAAGTATATTTATTTAAATATTTATTTAAATATATTTATTTAAATATACTTCATGCGGTACGGTCAAAACTGAGATAGTCCTGTGCTATGCTCATGTCACATTTTCGATCAATCGGTCTAGCCCTTTACAATATTTTGATTCTGCCCCACTGTCCGTTGTTGAATAATTTTTGTTATGTTTAGGTATAAGTATGAAATTCTAGTAATAGTGCCTCGATAGACTGATTGGTAGTGCGCTAATATATCAGTCTGATCGAATGGCGGGTTCTATTCCCGCTTCGCAAGTATGTTGTTTTTTAAAAGCAAAAAACGAAATGCTCATCCATCTAACTAGATAACAAATAATTATTCCAAAAAAAAAAAACCCGACTACAAAACAAATATATGTGCAGCAATTCTGAACTAAAAATTTAAAAGAAAGTAATGTGTAAGAAATAGTACTCAAATCAAATTCTTTTATACTTGTTGCTCTAACGGACATAGTAATGTACGTTCTGTACATTCAAATGTCTATCCGTAACGGTTAAGCAGATAAAGCCATATGCGACAAATTACGTCAGATATGAGGACACCCTTTATTTTTTTACACTTATTATTACTGACACAGTAATAAAAAGTAACGGTTCCAAAGATATGGCCATATAGCTTAAACAATATCACCTAGGGGAGACCCTTTAATGTGCAATTTTAAATTAAACACTTATTTTGAAAGACAGATTCTTTGTAAATTTCTAATGTCTGTCTAAAACGGCTCAAAAGTTTGGTCATATGCATCAATTTACATCAACTATTGGGACACCCTTTAAAATTTTAAATATTTATTAATGTTATTATACGGGACATAGTAGTGGAGATTCTGTCTAATTTTCAAGTGTTTGTCTATAACGGTTCAAAAGATAGGGCTAGATAGGTAAAATTATATCATTCATGGGGACACCCTTTAGTTTCCAAATTTAAATTATATACTTGATGTTATAAAGGACTTAGATATACAGGTTCTTTGAATATTTCAACCGTCTCTCTGTTACGGTTCAAAAGTTTTGCAATATACATCAAATTACATCAACTATTGGGACACCCTTTAACTTCTAATTATAAATATTTAATTTCTGATTATAAATATTGGACATTCTGTCCAATTTTCAAGTGATTGTCTACAATGGTTTATATATTTAAATTGAAGTCACATATGGGGACACCCTTTAATTTTTAAGTTTATTTTTTTTATTAATTTCTGTTATTGGCAGCTATAGTAATAAGCAGTTTTTTTAAATTTTAAAAGGGTGCTCTTTACGGTTCATAATACACGTAAAAAACACGTATGTTGTATGGGGACTCCCTTTAATTTTCAAAATTCTTAACTTCTTTTAAAATGGGACCAATCTGTAAGCATTTCCTTTCTAATAAAGAAAAAATTTTAAAAATCGGTTCGGAAATGACTGAGTTCTGCGGGCACAAACATAAAAAAAGCATCATTCAGACGAATTGATAACCTCCTTCTTTTTTTGAAGTCGGATAAAAATACAAGTGTAACCGCAAAATCGAACGCAGAAACAGGTATAATTGGCGTAAGCAGTCTGTGAAATGGTTTGTACCATGATTTGTTGCGTGTTTTTATAACACACTCTAACCTCAGCCTTTGATGATCAGCCTCGATGCGAACATCTGATTAAATAAAAGGATCCGCAGTAAAAATTTCTAAATCAAAGAATACAAATGGTGCAAAGAACTTACATTTGTACGCAAATTTGATTCTGTTATAACGAAAATGTTACATTTTCTTTTATTCATGAAACCCCTGTTGCTATGTTGTTTGACTGTGTTGAAAGACAACAAAACAGTAAGCATCTTATGACTGTTATTATTTTGGGGATTTTTCTTTCGTAAGCTAACGAAAAATTCCCTTAGGCAAAAGAAAATAATGAAGAAAAAAACAGAAAAAACAATCCATGAGTCAGTGTTACGAAGCATGTAAACACACCTTAATTGGCTGGCTGAAGAAAGTATTTACTTTTTAAAAATACATAATTCACTTTTCGGAACATGTTCCCTATGATTTTTATTTTCCAACTACTCGTAATATTTTGTTGCAATCAAAAGGTTATGATGTGATTCTCCTTTCTTATTTGTAGTTAGTAAACAATTTTACTAAAAGATCTAGTATGGCTGATGAAGTACTACATACATATGTATGTATTTACATTTAAATTCAAACACACGCTCATCTAAAGCAATTTTTTGTTGTCGATTGTCTAATACAATTTCTTACAGCAGATCGATTATTTTCTGCAATTTGTCTTGACATGTTTTTTTTAGACATTTTGATGTTAAAATTGATTAGACAGAAGATAGTAGCAGAAGAGAGTCAAAGAAACAGTGAGTGCACAAAAACCCGTAATATTTAAATGAGTATGACCGGAATTATGTTGTACAACTCATCATCTTCTCACGGTTGCCAGAAAGCCATACCGGCATCTTTGTATTTCAATAATTCATATAATTTTTATTACTGCTACTGTTGTTACCGCTGTTGATGTTGCTGTCTTTATTGTTGCTGTTATTGTTATCAGTTGACAACTCAAACGAAACAGCTGTAAAGCAGAATCTCAAGAAAAACACCACTAAAATACGAGTAATACAAATTGAGTGTGGGGTATGAAGCGGAAGAATATAAAACCAAAACAGAAATAAAATCAAAATTGAGAGAATAACGGAGATTGCGCTGTTCAAATACCGCATACAAATACACTTTTCGGTCTTTTTTCTATGTGTAAACATTTGACTATGATTGCTTTTTTCTTGTCGGTTTTTGTTTTTGCTTTTGCTTTCGTTTACTGTTTTTGTTGTTGTTACTTTTGTACAACAAGCTTTTAACTGGTTAACAGAGATGTTAACTTGTTTAATCGCATGAAAGAGTGCTGACAGATATATAAAAAACGCTTGTATGACAGAGTGCTGACAGATATAAAAACGCTTGTCTTAGTTTTGTATGATTTTGAATTTTTTTTTTTTCATCAACATAATTTAATCCATCTTAATGAGTTTTCCAATACGTCCCATCAAAAAATATTGGGTTTTGGTAAGCAATAAAATACAACGTATGTCTTTCACAAGCGGTCGTCATAAGCGCATTCGAAATGCTATAATTGTAAGACAATAATAACAAACTGCATCACCTCTCGCCTACGAGGATACAGATATGTACGCGAATAAGTTTTCTTAAAAAAAAAAATTTTGTGAAACAAAGAGACATCTCTCGCTTGCACGGATGCAGGTATGTAAGCATAAGTTTTTATAAAGAACTAGCTATGCCCAGTGCGCTTCGCTACACCCATCCACAAAAAATACACTAAACTCTTGGAAGAAAAGTATGGACAACCTTTAAACGCATGCTATTCTCATATCGAAAATGTTTAAATTTATCTGTTTATATGCAAGATTGGATGAAAACAGAAGTATTGCTGTGTTTGCTAGACTATACGTATTAACACGATAATAATTTTTTACTTTTTATAGGAGGTACGACTCCCACTATCCTAATCCAGTCTGTATTTTGCTACACAATGCACATTATTTTGAGGGTTACTTGCGCAAAGTTTCAAGACTCTACCTATTGTAGTTCTCGATAATAATTTTTTACTTTGTATAGGAGGTGCCACGCCCACTATTCCAATCCATTCTATCTTTCTCTGAACTATGTATATTAATATATAGGTTACGGGTGCAAAACTTCAAGGCGCTACCTATCACTGTTACCAAGCTTCACGATGATAAGTATTTGCTTTGTATGGGAGAAGCCACGCCCACGCCTAATATCAAAAAAATAAGTACCGTGTATCTAGTAATAAACTGTGAAAATTTCAGAAAGATCGGTTCACTGGTGTAGGCAGCTATAGCATACAACCAAACACATTTTGTGCTTTATACGTATATAGCTGACCCGGTCCGCGTTGCTGGCCGTAAGCAAACATTAGTGTTGTATTACCACATGATTTAAATTGAGCTTTTAACGAAATTTACGACCTTTAAATAAAAATTCATTAAGTTTTTTTACAATACAGTACTTACATATGGTGAAGATATGGGATCAATCAAAAAAGAAACGCATGTATTTTAGGCAAATTGGAAACTTTATTTATTTATTTCTTCATCTTAGGGCCAGCGGATAGACAATGTTTTTTGTTTTTTTATTTGGTGTAAGAACGTATAAATTTTTTGGCGTGCAACTCTGGAGCAAGCCACATACAACTGGCCTTATGAAAAACAAGAATTTTTCAAAATTCATGTGCTCTGTTGATGGTAATAGCAAAGGTAAGACGCAAATGGAATTGGAGCCGCTTGAATTGGACTGGTAAATCGTTGGAAATGATCGGAATTCGTCTTCGCCTTTGAATCTGCCACCGATGATTGTTGCCTCGTTTAATTTTGGTGAACAATTTTTGATGGCCAATCTGTTTCCGTAGCATAACCTTGGTACGTTTGAGTTGCGAATAGGAATTACCGCTGATCCAACCTTTAATGTTAGTAAATACGGTGGCATACCGCGTGGTTCCGTCGGCTTTCAAAAAAAATAAAATAAAAAAAAGCCAAAAAAATAAATATAGTATACGAGTATGTATGTCATTGTTGGTGCAATATGAAAATTGGATTTTGCCACGCCCCTCCGCCCGCAGACCGAAAATCAAAAATCAGACTTCACAATGTCACCAGCTTGAATATTCTAAAGATTCCCTGAAAATTTCATAAAAAGCGGACTAGCCGTTTAGGAGTCCGTTACATACATACACACATCCTGTTTTATATATATAGAAGATAGATTTGGTGAAGCAAAGATACCTACCAAATGGGACATCGCAAACCAAAATCATGCCTCCCTTACAAACCTCCTTCCAAGTAAATGTAATTTTTTGCTAGGGTACATTAAGATTTAGATATTATACGCGAAATATGATACGGTTCATATTTGTTGTGCATTGGGGCACCCCATGAACATGATGCCTCTGGCTCTCGCGCAAAGACCAAGATATTTATGGGGTATATTGCGTTGGTATTTTTTAACATCTTGACTCTAAAGCATTCGGGGTATATACTTAAGTATGTGGGGTTTATGAGGTCACCAATCCTCGAGGCTTGCACAGTAATATAATAACCTTCGAGGTCTAAGCAGTGGTTCAATGAATGGTACCACGGGAACCGGTAGCCGCACAGGAATAACAGTCTTATTGGTAAGATCGTTTAAGAAGTTACATGGTCGTTTAAGAAGTAATATGGTGACTTCACAGGAAGGGCGTTTTAGGTGGACACTTTTGCTACGATTTATCGTTTCTTTAGTTCTTTGTCGGTAGAGAAAAAATTTGCGAATGATGCTTCATTCAATTTAGTGATAGGCATGTTTTGTGTGTTTACACTGAAATACCGTATTAACTTTGAAATCACCTTGCCCAGCTCATTAGTACTTACTCTAGAAAAAATAACCATTGGCTAAAACAATATAAAATGATTCCTTTGATTGATCGTTGATAACTATACCTGTATGTTGATGGCAAAATCCATGTTGATGGATGGACATCCTGTGACTTTCTTATAAAAATCTTGAAAACTTTTTATATCAATCGATATTTGACGTTATCATTGCAATAAAATTTAAAATTAAACGCTTAATTAGCAACATTCATCTTTTATTATAATACATACTGTTACTAAGTACACTGCTGCTAATTCGAATATGACATTTTTAAAAATCAATATGTTTTTAATTTAACAGTTGTAAGAGCAAGCTCATGTAATGGATGTGCTCATAAGCTCATAAGGAAGTGGTCAAACTCGAACACAACCTAGCTTAATGATCACATGCCTACAAAAGCAATGAGTTTACCCAGTATTACGAACTTTCTATACTAGTGACCACCGTGCTGAATTGTATCAAGGATGATAGAAGACAAGGTTACCCAATCCCGAAAATCAAATTGAAATTTTCAAATTTCAAATTTTCTGCGCATAACTATAAATTATGAGGGATGTGTGCTTATTAGAAGAAATTTGTTGATTACAGACTTGGCAACCTTACATTGGCCGAACAACGTCATATAACGGGAAAACATGCGCATGGCGTAATCTTGTCTTCTATCATTTTTGAGTTGTCTCATGTTTCAATCAATCAGTGTGTTTTGTTTAGTAGTGGTGTAGAACTTTTGGATAAGGCTTAGTGCGTTCTGCTTGCACTAGTGGTTTTTTTGTACTTCTTAAAATGAACGTAACTAATGTTGTTAAAAAATTCTGTATTTTTTGTTTGTGCACTTGAACTATGTTCGTATTTCACTCAAATCATAAAACTGCTTGAACTCGCCCAAGTTGATTGTTGTTATATTCAACAATTACTCATACTTATTCAGACTTGCTTATGGAAACTCTGCAAGCTCATCGCATTTAGTTCGCTGCTATTTATTATGGTCATCTCATCGTTGCTCGTGTGCAATGAACAGACATGGATTCAATGAAATATTATAACGAGCGTCTGATGAACTTTGGTATTTTTGATAAAAGTACTGACAATTTAAAAAAAAAAAACACACACAAATGTATGGGATAATTAGAACTGGTGGACCAAACGAAGCTTACGGAAAAAGAGTGCCATAATATTATACCAAAGCTAGCGACGCAACTAAAAGTTGCGCAAATTAATTTAGTATGGATGAATTAAACTTTTCTTCTTTCGGTGACAGTCTTTGGGTGCATTTTTGATATGTGACATCATGGATTTACAATTTTTGTACACAAAAAAGAGCAATACGTATAAAACTTGTTATTTTTGTAAGTTCCTAATAAATCATAACATGGTGGTTCTAGATTGACCTACAGCCTCACAGGATCATAACCACATTAAGAACAATTGGTGCCTTCTTGCCTCGAGGAAAGAAAAAAGACAATGTTATCGATGTTATCGAAGCAAATTGATAATAATTTAATAAAATCAACAACATCATTGTCATGTCATATAACAGCTTTTATAACAGACTAGATGTGCCCACTCACGTTGTGTGAGATTCTTTCCTTTATAGTGCTTCACGTATAGGTATTTTCTTTATATAAGGGTATTCATCCCTGGATAAAATTCTTAAATTTATACAAAATTCTAAAAATTATTGTAAAGCTCTGTTAAAGGTGTTTAAAATATTTTATAACAATCTAATTCCACAAAGTAAAAATACAAGTTAAATACAAATTTTATTCAACATGCTATTTGGCAGTAAGGTATTCATATTTTGTCATTATTTTAAAACAGCGCCATCTGTTGCGCAACCGTGTTTAAAATATCTCACTTTTGACTTAAAATATGTTTAAATATGCCACTTTCAAAAATATCTAAATATCCTAGTATCTTACTAAGGTACCTTCTCACAGATTTTTATTAAAATTCATCGAATAGTTTTTACGTGATGCGAACACAAACAATAAGCACAGATAGACTGACAGAAAAAAATACTATTTTATTATAGGTATGTATGTAGTATAGATATGTAGTCTTATAAAAGATTCGGCACTTTATTTTTAAATTGTACCATATAATTTTTTATTACCCCTATTCTAGTTAGCGGCAGTGTATTTACAGCTTTTAGCACTGCCATTTGAAAAACAAACTTGTAATAGCAGAAAAACAACCTGCTTCAATAACATTTCTTGTAAAAAAAAATAAATAGTAAATGATGCAGTTGTTGTTGTTGTTGTTGTTTGCATTCTTATAAGAAAAACTGCAAATATTCTGTAGTCATCGCCATCATCATTGTCATCATCATCAGCAGCAGCAGCAGCATCATCGTCATCATCATTGAGGAATTTTAAATCAAATTTTTTAACGACTGTGCATGTGCGTGTGCATGACTGGAAAATATCATCATCCTTATTATCAGATGAGCCATATTGTGAAGTGGGGCGGGCGGCTGTCGTCTGTGTTCAGAAAGAAACAACTGTTAAATGCTGCTGTTAGTTTTGTACTAGAGTAACATTTGCAGCCAGCAATAACAACAGACAGCATTATTAATAACATCTAACATTAACTTTTTGTGTACATCATGCTTTATATGGATTTTTGATATTTTTCTATTATTTGTATTTGTTTTTTTTTTTCTTACTTTCTGCTTCTAATTTTATTTGTTCATCTTTCATTTATTCTCTTTTGATTTCTATACTGTATGTTTTGGGGTTTTGTTCATTTTAATGGAAGCAAATATAAAATAACAGCAGCATTTGAAACAACAACAACAACGACAATAATAATAACAGAAAAAGCTGACTTTTTTTTTCTACTCGGATTGAAGTACTACAAAACCATACTCACACTTCCTCTCAAACAGAAATCTACAATCATACCGCACACACACACACACAAACACTCTTTTATTAACAATTGCACGTACACATTCATACAAACTCATAGATATTCATGCATATTTCAGTCGTCATCTTTCTGAGTAAAACATTCGCATAGAGTCTTTAAACGTCAGACGCGTTTTTTCATTACAAGTTGTGGGTACTCAATTGCGCTTATAATAAAAATATACATACAGCAGAGCTCACACAGCACACAGAAAGAAAGTGAAATAAATATTGAATAAAAAAAAATCACAAGAAAAAAGAAAGAAATTTATTTTTTACACTTTAATAATAAAAAAAAAATATAAAATGTGTAGACAAGTTTTAAATTAAAGAAGAATTAATAATTTCCCTTAATTATAATATAATCCAAATACATACATATATACATACATATATACATATAAAGAGAGTTTTTAACAACAACAAAAAAAAATTAATTCAATAGAAAAAATGGTGCTGTAAAATTATTAATTATTTTATTTACCAACTACCTACCAAAAATAAAAGAAAATAGTAAAATTACCAGTAAAATTTATAAAATTATTTACTAGAATATTGTGCAATATTTTGTTAGTTTTAATTTATTTTAATCAAATTTTCTTTAAAAAAAAAAAGAAAAAAAAATTAAGGAGTTTCCTTTCAACTGTTTAAACCAGAAAAGTAAGTTTTACCAGAAATTATCTGCATTAGTTAAACAAGTAATTAATTAATTAAATGTTAAGTGTTAAAATAGTTGCTGTTGCTGTCGCTGTTATTTGTTAGTAATTTTTTAATTGTTATTATGGTTTTAAATGTCGCATACCTTTAAAAACCTATTTTTAGCCATAACTGCCATATGCTTACAAGTTTCTATGACGTGAAGTTTTTTTTTCTCCCAATTTTTTTATACATTTTTTCTGCTTTTCTTCCTTCTTCATCTATCTACCAGCAATTGAAACTGCCAGCCAACCAAGCAACCTACCAACCAACCAACCTACCCAACCATCCAACCATCCATCCAAGCAAACAGCCAGCCAGCCATTCAGCCAACTTTTTTTTCATTTGTTTTTGTTGTCTAGTATACAGTCTAGTGTTGCAAAATTTGCGGGTTTTACAGCTACTGCTTATTTAACACAAACACTGATAGACTGTTTGTTTGTTTGCTTGCTTGCTTGCTTGTTTGTATGTATGTTTGTTTGTTGGTTAGTTCGGCTTATGTTGCTCTGTTAAACTTTTAACAGAGTTACCAGCCTTATGTTAAAACAGTTATACCCATTTTGTAGTGTTTGTATTTCCTGTAAGTGCAGACGAGACTGCACGTGCAAGAAAATAGTTTGCATGTGTATGTGTGGGGGTTGTTTTGTTTAATGGGGCGTTAACATTAAATGTTTAATATTTTTACGACAAATGTCTATGCAAGTTTTTGGTTTTCATAAAATTTCGAAAAAAAATTAAAAATTTTTTGTCTACAATAACTTGACTGAGTCTGTCTAAACGCTCAAAAGTAACAAAATATTCCTTTTTCCTAAAAAGAGAAAAAAAAAACGGTATAGTCTTATCAGCTGTTCTTCTTTTTCTTCCTTTTTTCGGCAATTTAACAAAACACTACAGATTTCCAAACGATACAGTGTGAACAGACACTAAATCGATTTTATTTCACACATTTATTCGAATTTAGATAAAGTTTGGAAACTCTTAGTTTATCTCTGTTTTATACATCCAACTTAATATTATATTTAAAGGTTATAAGGTTAGTCTGGATTTGAATGCTGCAGCGAGCTTATTCAACAAAATTGTTATTGATTTCCAAAAAGTTTTTTTTTTCTAATTTTTATTCAATATTTGCCAAATATTGATTTCAGGCAACTGGTACAGCGGCTGGCTGCTATGTAGCTCACTGCAAAAGTTTAACCTTTTTTTTGGGACCGCATAATGTTGTCGTCCAATTAGAGCCATCAAATATTCTACACATTAAAAAATCCTGCTTTCGATAAATCATAAATTTTAATTTTATCAAAGGGGGTTTTCGGGAAGTTATAAAGGGTGGTTCAATTTGTAAGGGCCGATGAATAAAACACTAATTATTTAGGAAATTATTGTCATTTCTTGTTATTTTGATAATATTGGTATGGTTCAATTATGTACGGAGGAACAATATATCGGCCAAATGGCCGACGCGGCACACCTCCGATGCTCCAAATTTTCGATGTCGCTGAGGCTCTTGAATTGTTGCTGGCTTATTCACGTACACCTTTTCTTTCAAATAACCCCAAAGAAAGAAATCCAACGGTGTCAAATCACATGATCTTGGCGGCTAATTGACATCGCCACCACCTGGTATAACACGGCCATAGAATTTGTCGCGCAAAAGAGCAATTGTTTTGTTAGCTGTGGCAAGTTTCACCGTCCTGTTGAAACCACAAATCGTCCACAACCATATCTTCCGATTCGGGTCATAAAAAGTTTGTTATCATCTCACGATAGCGAATACCACTCACAGTAACTTCCCGACCGGCCATATTTTGGAAAACATAGGCCCGATGATGACGTCAGCCCATAAACCGCACCAAACAGTCTCTCTTTGTGGGTGCATTAGTTTTTTGACAATCACTCTTGGATTATCATTCGCCCAAATGCGGCAATTCTGCTTATATGTGCCTCATCACTGAATATAATTTTCTTTGAAAATTAATCATCCTACGTTGCCATTTCTTGCCACCATTCTGACCATTGCTCTTTTCATGGTTCAAATTGAGTTAGTCTGAAATTGAGAAATGAAAACTTGACGTTTAGGTGTGGTTCACACTCACCATCGGCCCTTAGAATTTAACCACCCTATTTTAATAAAAACAGGTTCGTATAATCGGTTTTTTATAATAAGGACTAGACTTACCACTGCACAGTGGGGCAGAATCAAAATATTTTGGAAATAACTGGCTGGGCCTATTGATCCCAAATTTGACATGAGCATAACAGAGGAGTATCTGAACAGAAAGTTTTAAAAATAGGTACCATACAACCTCCAGGGGTGGCGCTATGTGGCAGCAAAGTTGGGAACCTCGCACCAGAAAATTCTTTTACAGCTTGCCATTTCTTCAGTTTTATTCTAGAAACAGTTTTTTTTTCATTTTTAAAAATGTTCCACGAATTGACCCGAATTCGTAAAGAAGGAACCCTTGATTTCTACACCTCGATTACATAATGCCTTAAACATCTCAACTATTTGACCAAACACAATGTTTGCGATTTCCTGAGTTTCTGAGATTTTAAGTAATACTAGGGAACGGCTAAAGCGATATCTAGGGTGACTTAAGCGATTAAATAAAACGGAATCTGCTCAATTCGTTTATAAAGCCAGTGAGTAAAGCTAATTTGAATAGAAGTGGGTAAACTGAAAAGTAAAGCAAGATGGAGATGTTTTCGATTTTAATTTGATGCAAACAGTGAGTTTAAATATCATAACTAGTAATTTGGAACTACTTTAAGTATAGGTTTGGGACTACATTAGAAATGTGAGGAAAACATGAAAATAATTGCTTAATAACTAACAACACTCGTAAGTTGCGTCATCGTATTGGGCTTACCGACGAATGTTACTGCTATGGCCGGTAAAGTGCGGTATAAATTTTAAACCAGAACAATATTTTGCTTTTCATGTATCGATTTTTGCGCATTTTGTGGTAAGCGATATATCGTTAGTCTAGAATGTTTTATCGCAGCATTCTTTTTAGTTATAAAAAACGTCTAAATAATATAAATTAGCGCATTTGGAGGGTCGATAGTCTACGGAACACTACAGCCTTAAATCAGAAGTTTGGTTCGATTTATGGGCGGATGGATCCCACACCGCTAATGACAACTTTACCGATCTCTACGGACTAGAAAACAAAAAAGCCATGTATCCAATTATTCGGTAACCCCATTGGGATGTTTACCAAAACATGTTTCTCCATCACGTCGAATACATTTTGGATTGCATTATTACACGAAATCATTTAGTTAGTTTACTACCAAGATCATGTTTTTAACCCCATTTCTTTGGATTATATTCTTAAGTCATTAGTTAATGCGAATAAACCAGCAACTTTGAATGATTTGAAAAGTAACATTTAGCAACTATTGTTGAGGTATTGACCTCAAATGCAAATGAACTCACAATATGCTTAAAAATTCGATATCGGAAATAAGCTATATCCTAGTCAGCAGTAGTGCTTAAATGGCCGAAATCATATTGAAGCACAATTGGTATAAATTTATGCTCCTAGTTAAACCATTTTTTGTTTGAAATTCTGTAATCTAATAATAATATTTCAATCTAATATTGTACACCCATCATATATGGTTTTAAGCGAACATTTACACACGTAAATGTTACCTTCACAAAAATCTAACACTGATTTCTATGACAGCTGATTTGCAAATTCTCGGTTGTTTTGAGGTTAGTTTGGTTTAGCAATTATTATGAATAGACTCATGCCAAATTCACGTTTGGAAATTCATAAAATTTATTGGTTCAATTCGACACACTTATTGGATATTACGTGTATTTTGTGGTGCTCATAATCAAGAGCCCCCACGCAAACCCCCCAAGGGTCAGTGAGCGCATACACAATCTCAATGAGAATCTAACAGAGACCGAAACATGTAAACATTTTAAATCAGTAACAACCAGCTTTCAACAAGGTAGGTTTGTTTCACTTTGCTATATATTTTGCAAACCAATGCATTTTCATTTTTTTGCTCATTATCATCCAACAAAGCAAATTATTCGAAAAACTATCGTTGTTCAATATGACTTCACAAATAACGATGATTAGATCGTTCTTACTAACTTTTTCTTGGCTCAAGAGGAAGACATTAGTATTGTATAGTGCAGTTTACTAAATTTACTAAGGAAATATTTGGCGAACGAATAATTTTAAGAAATGGAATTCGTTTAACAAGTGGCCATCTCTGTCATGTGATTTAACGTCTTTCGGGAAATATGTTAAGACCCATGTCTAAGCAGATAAGCCAGAAACGATTGTGAACATGGAAGCGAGTATTCCACGAGTTATTATCGAAATAAATTCTGATTTATAGTGAAGGGTGTGTGAAAATTTGACCTTCATGTTAGGCTATATACCTGCTAGTCGCTAAGAAAAAGAAACGTTATAATAAATTGAAAATAATCATTATTTTTATTGGGCCAATTAATCAAGGAAATGCAAAATAATGATCATCTTTTTTGGATCGATAGACGATTTGAGTTTCATGTTATTGCTGCACTTACCTTTTCTCCATATTCGGCAACCTTCAACATTTTCTGTTTCCATATTTAGAATCTCCAGATGAGATATTCTATAATTCTCGTAGCTAAAGCCAACTCTAAAATTTCATAAAATGCATGAACAAATTTTCACATTTTTAGTTCTAAATGCTTATTTTATGTCCTCAAAATGATCTTTTAAAACTAAAAATTTCCAGATATATTTAGCTGTAGCTACGAGAATTGCAGATTATGGCACCTGATGAAGTTTAGTAACCTAAAAAAGAAGAAAATTAAAAAAAAAAAAAACAATTATTGACCAACCCTCGTAACATAATAAAGATATGAAAGTATCAATACAACTAAAATTAAATAATATTGCCATGCTAAAAAAAGAATTTGTTATCTAAATACGTTCATATTTTATTAGTTCATACATATGTATGTGGTGTACTTTTGATTCATCATTTTCAATCTAAAGTTTACTTATACCAGCTAGACATACATATGTACATATATACAAACTTAAGTTTATTTTATGCGTCATATTAAGAAAAATTAAAACAAATTATTTTTATTAACTGTACAAAAAACACAATAAACTAATCAATTTACAGGCTTAAATTTTGTTGACTGCGTGCCGGCCATTGTAAAATCTGCAATTGTCGACATGACCTTGAGACTTATTTTGTTTTTATTTAAACAAAATAAAATATATAACAATTATATTGTTCAATTTGAATAAAAAATAAATTTTCCTTGTAAAACTACCACTTTCGAATTCAAAGATATTTACATTTTTTTTCAACCCGCATACCCTGAATATTACGATCTTACTTTATAACAAATCTTTAAAGATTTTTTATGCAATTTTTAGTTTTTTTTATTTTTCGATTTGCAATTAAAAAGTCTTGTCACAATAGATTCCTTCCATCTTTGAGTGTTGACTTAAGAAATTTTTGCATTTGGCAACACTGCTGTTAACTATTACTTTGTTTATTGCTGGTGTTGTAGCTGACGTTGGTATAGTGTGACGCCCTAAAAATATTTGTATTTATGAAGTTTTTTTTTGTTTTTGTTTTTATATTTTATTTATTAGAGAAAGAGAAAGAATTTGAGAGTGTATTTTATAGATTTATTGAATTGAGCGAAAATATTCATTTACTACGCAATTTTCCCTGTTTGTATTTGCGGTTTCATGTTGTTGTTGTTGCTGTTGTCAATGTTACTTTTGGTTTGTTGTCGTTGCTAGTTGCTGGTTGTGTGCTATTGCTTTCGCAGTTAGTTGTATATGTTATGTCTGTTGTTATTATTACCAAATGGTTTCATAGTTTACTATTGTTATGTTGAGCATTCTTTCATAGTACAAAAGCCGGCTCGGCTCATTTACAGGTTTTCACGCATAATTGATAGAATTTTATTTTATTATTAAAATTTTATCTTTATTGCTTTCTGCTGGTTTGACTTTCGTCAAACCCTTACCGTCACAAAAATATACTCGTATTCATTTAGTCATTTAATTAGCAGATAAATTGTTTACGTTTTTCGCTGCATCCCCAAACATTCCAGACATCATTTTCGTTGAAATTTCTCATGGCTATGACAACCTTGGTTTTCAATACATTCATTTCAAAAGTGATAGTCATACATATATCCTACTGAAAGCAACTACAAAAGTGCCAGTTACCATTTAACTGTCTACAAGATATCTCACTCAAAACTTGAAACTATACTTATAATAAAGCAGTAACTCATTTCCTGTCTGTCTTTCTGTCTTTTTCTTTGCGTTCGCATCACGTAAAAACTACTGGATGGATTTTAACAAAATTTTGTGATTAGGTACCTTATTATCCCGATTCGAATATAGGACACTTTTTTCCGCAAAAATATCTTATTTCCATGAAAAAGTACAAATTTAAGCCATTTTTTATTTTTGAAGGCGGGATATTTAAAAGACTTTTGCCCAACAGATGGCGCTGTTTTAAAATAAGGTTTAACTCTTTTTATGTCTGTCAGCAGCTTACAGAGCTTTACATTAATTTTTAAAATTTTAGAATTTTATACAAATTTCTCTATTGGAAGAAAATCTATAAAATCCATAAACTGTAAGAGACTTAGAATCAAACGAAGAGGTCATTAATGAAGCAAACGACTATTTTAAGGGCCTTGATTTGGAGGGAATAAAAAACTAGTAAGACGCTAGACTAAATGTATCGATAAAATTCTATATCCAAACGCCGCGGAATTATTGGGTGGAAAGCAAGATGTTATGTGATTCAACTGACCGATTAACTCCACAATGCGCGAATCATTCCTATCACCAATTTTATTTGTCTATTCCATTAGCCGCGAGTTACTTAGTTTTCTGGCAGTTTAATTCAGTTATTCAAAAGCTTTTAACATAATAGTCTTAAATTATTTATTATTATGGATCGATAATCAATTTCAAATAAAAAATTAGGTAAGGGTGTAGTTAAGGTTGTTTTAAATAGATATTGTTGTCTGTATGATGGTTTTGTTCTCACTGTGTTAAATCTAAAACCTGTTTTGTTACACTTGCTATCAGTGATAGCTATTGCATTGAGATTTTTACTTCCTTTAAGTGTCGATGACTAAGTGCAAAACTAACATCATCCATTAAGAAAATGCAATGTGTCACTCTTAAAGACTGCACAGTGGGGGATTAACAAAACCGTTTTTTTTTTTTATTTTTTTTTCTGGTGTCTTTAATGTATTTGAAATTAAAATAAATACTCATATCTTAAGTCTAATTGGAGAAAACGAATAAACGTGTTAAGTCCAGCTTTTTGAAGTTTTCCGGCAAGTTCAACTTTATCTTATGTCACACCTTATAGAATGATTGATAATCTTCGACAAAAAATGCAGAGAAATATTTTATTTCGGCTTTATAGTAGTAGATACTTTGAAGCCGAATTAATGGATCCGAATATCAAGGCTGTATTCTGAACCTCGCTTCGAATTAGGTTCAGCTTAGTTATTAATAGCTTCTTCAACAGCTTGGATATGTTTGGCAAAAGGCTTATAGGTTTTATTTTGGAAATAAGTGAAATTTTGGAAATAAAACATAAAAAATGGCTACAATGTTCTTATAAAATGTTTTATTATATACTATCTGTGCCCGCTAATTCGGCAGCGTCCGTACAATATTTTGTTTGATTTTGCGTTGAAATTAATCGAGACCAAATTTCAAGACTCTTACTTTTTATAGTGCTTCAGATATGGTTTATGTATTTACTTTATATAAAGTTACCCATCCCTGGATAATTACTCAGAAACATAGGTTTTATAAAACTTATATATAATTCTTAAATTATTGCAGAATCCTGCAAGCATTGTTAAAATTTCCCTCTAACAAAAATAATAGGTGCTGCCAAGTTTGCAGTACCATTGAATCAGTAATGTTGCGTACTTTCACTACTTTTTGTTTATTTTCTCTTTTAAAATATATATTTTTATGTATCCTATGTTTGAACCGTAGTTTCATCCAGTAGTTTTTTGTTAATACGAACATAGACAGACAGACAAAAATTCTAAAAATTGCTGTTTTGTATTGCATTTCGATTACTATATATTTCATGTACAGAAATGGTCCGGCTATTGTTTTGTTATATGTATAGTTCACTGAATCATTTAAACTTTGGGCTGCTTCAGAAAACGTGACTGTATGTAAATTAATACACGATGAAAAAGATACCTATGTACTTACTTAGGTGACTATTACAGAACATTTGTTCCTGTAGCCGAAAGTAGAATAGATTCCCAAGCGCCTCGATCTTCTGCGCTTCTTCTCTAAGTTCTGACATCAAGTTTTGAGATGTCTTCTTCAACTTGATGTCACCAGGTTCGTATTCAAATGACTTTCTACCTGGAGCATCTTCATTCATTCTTCTTCATTCTCACAGCATGACCTAGCCAACGAAATCGTTGTAATTTGATATGTCTGACTATGCCCTTTACAAATACGTATGACTATGCTCTTTAAAAATGGCTGGGTTATTTTGATTCTGTCCCACTGTGCGATGGAAAAGATAAATTGGTTTAATTTAAAAATATATTTTTTCAATAGACGTTTAGAAAAGCTGAAGCTTTGAATTTTTCTAGTAATAGCTACCCTATAGACTGTCACGTACAGTCACAATTTTGCAACAATTTATGACCTTATTATGACGAACGGATATTTTCATCTCAAGTTTGGCCACTAAACATTGTAAAGATCGTTGGCCGCTCTTCTGTGACACAAAACGATTTAAAAGTTGGAATGGAACTTTGATACTCGGTGTTTTCTTTGGTAGGTGGGACTAAGGTCTTCAATTTTTGCTACAAAATGTAAAAATCGACCTATATTATAATAACACGATTTGATAAAATGTTTGTGTCTATAGATTTATGTTAAGAAGACCACAATAAGTTACTCTGCACAATTGTTTACAAAAAAAATTGAAACGTTTGTATTTATAAGATCTGACCTTGGGTGGAACCTGGCGGATATATAATAGGGAACAGGAGTGTTCCAACTTCAAAATGGTGCATAATTTTTTGACATGGTTTGACGGTGGTTATGCTCTATTCTCTTTTCTTATGGTCCAACTTGCCCTGTTTTTTAAAAAAGCTTAAAAAGTTATAAAAGATTTACAGACATAATTTTTTAGTCCAACTTTATTTATATAAATACTGAAAAAGTTCATTTTGGATCCTTCTGTTCGCTGTGGTGATTTAGTTGAAATAGAGTTGTTATATTTTGACTCTCAAAGTACACTGGTATTTACTTTCAAACGGGTAATATAATTTTGAGATCGGTAACTATAAAAAGATTATTTTTGGCACTATTAGATATTTTTAAATTCATCGCAACATTCTTAGTAATTTTAAACACAAAGATTTATTAAACAATCTAATTTACGAGTAATTCAATGTGATAATAAATTGCTTACAACTACGTCATCAACGATTTTGTTGAAATAATATATATTTTTTTTAAGAAACCTTCTCAAAGCCACAATCATTCACCAACGTACTTATTTATGCACCTCAAAATGGATTTTATTCCAACTATTGCAATTGTCAGTGGCTTAAAAACAATATTTATAACGACATTTAATGAAGTCCTCTGAGAGAAATAAATAAAACAAGAAAATAGAGAGTGTAAGCGCCTGCTGTCTACATTCCAATTATAATTGAACCATTTTCAGAAAAGCATTAACTCAACTAAGCATATGGTACTTAAAATGATATACATACATACATATGTATATATAAGAGTATGTATATATATTTAATATCTATTACCATATACACTTACAGTAAATACAATCAATGTATCCTTAATTAAAGACATATTAAATTTTCTCTTGAAACATTAAACCTGTTATTAGATGCGGTCATTTATTGAATATTGTATGACTTAGGTTAGGAGGAAGGTTGTTTGCACATTTAGTTTTAGAACACAACTAAGACGTAATTTTTCTGTGGTTGGTTTTTAATCGATGATTTTCAAAGGCCACTAACGATTACAAATAACACTGGTCAACAAAAAAAATTTTTTTCCTGTCCGAGACATGTTGTTGGTGAAGGAAGAACCAATTCTAAGTCGAGGAAATGAATTTTCACAGTAACATTACAGACCAGCTTTATAAAATGAGGTCCCTCAAATGTACTCGTTTCGAAATTCGGGTTCTTCAAGTTTTCAAAACCTTTTTTCTCACATTCTTGATTACTTTCTGAATTAACAGTTTCCGGTGGATCCAAATAAATTTTCGGGATGAAGCACCCGTCATATCACGGATTGCAGGTTGTTTGAATATTTTACTGCGTATTTTGACTTCGGTGTAATTCCTTTAATTTTTGTTAAAAATGATCTTTAGGTTCCCGCCAAATCATAAGGACGGCAAACTTCATATGACGTTTTCCCTCATTCCAACCTTACATAGGTGCTGCACATCACACGAGGCGCCCATCCCTTATAATGTTCACCTAACGGACAGCCAAAATAAAGATTATTACACTGTCTTAAAAAGGGAGTATTGTTCCACCTTTAAGCTTGAAAGTCATTTAACCGCCCGGACAATTCACAGTAGTTATGGGGGTGGTTCATGCTCTGACTAGGCATACTGAAAGTTAAGCCAATTCCCAACGACTACAATGTAATAAGCCTCAATTTTCTGCATGCAACAAGGTTCCCAAACCGTCTTTAGAGAAAAAACGAACGCCTTTACTCAGGGACAGGAAGGTTTTATTTTCACCTACTCATGTTATCACAATATATAAATAACTTAGTACTTTTGCTATAGCACAAAGGAAACGAGACGTAATAGAAAGAATCTAAACACAGACTCGGAATACGCACGAAAAATACATCTAATATCTCGTCTCGTGGACAAAATCTTTGTTAACCAGTGTAATTTTACTATCACTTAAGCTATGCTCTGTGAGATAAGTTTTTCAAGCATTTAAACTTCTTTATGATCTTCATGAGGGACGTACTTAGCATCCAATAGAAGACATAGTAACTATAGTTCGGGTCAAATTTACGCTCCAACCCATTAGTATAATATTCATCATCGATGACCTCACTCATTGACAGCGATTGAGTTTTTGTAATTTGACCGCATGTTAGATTAAACTTATGGAAAAAAATAATGGTATTCTTTACCGTAGCTGAGTGTACTGCAGAAATAAGTCGATCGGTGAAACAGCATATTTCAGGGAGGCGCGGTCATGAGAGAACTTGGTTGCTAGTTTTCAAATTGATATACTTATCGTTCTCCAGTTTTACCTGTGTATATTAACCTCTTTGTGACTCCATTATAAATCTTAATTCAGTTGGCAACAAACGATACAGTGAGAATGCGACAGAGGTGTATAATTAGCCATTACCTTGTTGACCGGTAGCTACTTTAAAGTGATCACGCGTTTTATCATATGTTTGGGTAACGAAAAACAGCGGCACCTGTTACTTGGATATGTTGTTGAGGTGCCAATAACCTCACCTCTCATAACGCACCTCACACAAACTAGATTGCCCCATTATCAATCGTGAGTTGGTAGTTGAAAGGAGCATTATTAATTTCAAATGACCATCACAGGAAGTTTTAAAAATCAAAAGAGTTTTCAAACTACTCTCATATGATAATACAAGAGCTGAATTTGATCCAATCAGCTGCATCAGTAAGTCGGCCTTAAAAGCTTTTTAAGTGAAATAATAAAATTACTACTGAGTATTAAATGTATATAAAGGGTGTTTTTTAAAGCGGTACAATTTTATCTATAGATATAATAAAATATTAACTCATTTCCGTATGTCTGTCTGCTTTTCTTTTACGTTTGCATCATGTGAAAACTACTGGATGGATTTAAAAAAAATTTTTTGTGAGGAGATACCTATGTATCCTGATCCCACTATAGGATACTTTTTTCCTCCAAAAATATGTAATTTCCAAAAGAAAGTCGCGAAAAAGCAGTGAAAGTACGCAGTTGAACTAACCGAATATGAATACTTTAGTTTTTATAAAGTAATATTAAGTAAATAATACATAAACTGATATGTAGCATTGTTTAAGGCGGCACTAATAACGCCTTCGCCGGTATTACCACATAGCACTAAATTGGCGCCGAAAATAATCTCAACGGGCAATTGCAGTGTTGCTACAAGCGAAGCTTTACTATCACACTAACCATCTGTCTTATCTACTACTATCCCTTTCTAAAGGAAGTAACACAGTTAATATAGGCATTGTGAGTGTTACTTCTCTAAAAAAAAAAAAAAAAAAAAAAACGTAAGGGTCGTTGGTGTGGATTGCTTTCAAAACAAAATCGAACATATTATTGCAAGGACGCGGAGGAAGTGGCGGGCACAGCTAGTTTGAAATAATATTCTCAAATTACATTATTTAAAAAAGTGTCTGTATTAGAATAATGTCTTTATGCTATTAGTTTTTGAATATGATTTCTAACACGTGGACTCCTGGGCCAATTAGCCGTATCTCGCCATCATGTTACTCAGAGATATTAATTCATAGATGTAAAGTCGCAAGATCTAAGTGACTAACTGTCTTAACCCCTTCGAGATATAACGCTTTCTTTAAATGTTTTTCTGCTTAAGAGTTTTGTTGACAAGCATGTGACGCCATCTAGTTTGAAAGACCTGTAAACATCCCATCCAAATGGTTCCCAAAGAAATTAGTTACTGCTTTTTCCAGCACCTGGAACACTAATTCTCATCACAGGCATAGAGTGTCAGGCAGACTGGGAAATTTGGTCCGGTTTGCTGTTGCGCTTTTAACAAAAGGCACCAATAGAGTGTCAGTTTAGATGGTCTCCAAACCCCTAAACGAGGGGTAAGATCATGGTCCCGGCTTGCCATGTTCTTAAATTGCTATCTGTTTTGCATAGGTAATAAGGGGACCACTCTCAGGTTAGAGCTGATGATTCCCCCTTATCACGACTATCTTCTGAGGCCCTAATTGGCATTTTGACTCAACAAAAAGTAAACTAAATAGAATATGCTAGATTACTAGAGACTGTGTGATGAGAAAAAAGACCGACCGAGACCAGTCGACAGTCTGAAATCACTAAACTCAAGATTAAAAGCTGGTTGTAACACGTGACTCAAGAAAATAGGTTGCCGTAAATTACATTTCGGATGCCTGTAATCTTAGAGAACGGAAGGGGTCGAATCTTATTATTATTATTATTGTCTGGATTAACTATATTTATATCTGGGCTAGAAGCAAATTATGAATTTGATTTAAAAAAAATTATTGCTTTATCAACTTTAAGACAGTTGGGATTAATAATAAGCAGTTTATCAATAGGTTGGAAGTGGTCTGCTTTGATATTACCCCTTCATTAATAATAAGAATGGAATATGTAATACAAAATTCTAAACTACAATTTTTTAAATTAACTATTTACCCAATTTGCAAGCTTTGCTCTGCCGTTAGCCTATTTATACAAAAAAAATCTAACTGAGCACAAACTATAATAAGGTTACACATCGAATAACAGTTGGTTTATGGCTAGAAGTTTTACGTGAAACAAGAGAACAACTGGGTATCCGATTATACAGTTTAGATTTGCATCAAATTTAAGTTTAATGATCTTAAAAGAAGTATTGAAAAAGTTTTTTCTGACCAAAAAAAGGCAAAAAAAAAATAGTTAATATATTTTTCAATTTCATTTCGAAATTACTACCCAATCTGTGCTCGTAACTATTTTTATTTTTTAAATATAATATCTTTGGTAGTAAATTGTATTCTAATATTAGAATGGTTGTAGTTTACATTAAACGTTACAGAAGAGAAGACATACCTACATACATCTATAAATACTATATTCGGTTAGAAGTGACTCAATGCCATTGAGATTTCATTAAGGTTTTCTGTGCTAAAGAATCTTAAATTCCCTTTAGGCTTTTGTTTTTTTTTTTTATAACGTAGTCGTATTCATAGTCATTGGCTTTGTATGAAATATATGTAAATTGTTAAATGTTTGTGCAAATGTAAATGCCGAGAAATCTGTAACGAAAAATAACACCACAAGACGAAATCAACGAAACGAAAACGAAACCTCAAAACAACCCCCATCTAAACAACAACCCACATCCTTTTTGTTTTTTTTTTTTTTTGTACACATAACGTTGAAAGAAAAAAATGTTTGCAGCACATCTCCTAACCGATACCCTTAAAATCTCTCTTAGCCTCTCAAATAACTACCAGACTCTTACTAAGGAAAAAAAAAGTTTTATATGTTTCTTTTTGATTCAGAAAAACAAAAAAATAAAAAAAAAACAAGAAAAATTGAAACATTTTTTTCAAGGTGTTTTTTCCTTTGTTTAGCCCACGTTTCGTTACACATAGAAAAAAGCTTAGACACTCATGCAAACAGTTGCAAATCAGGGTTGTAAGTGACTAATTGCTGCAACGAAATTAACCCTAAAGTTGTAATGTTATTTTCTTATTTTGCAGAGAAAGATACGTTCGTATGCTTTGTTAGACCGTTTAAAGAATATTCAGAAAATATTGATTAATATAAGGAGCCATAAATAGATATTGTTAGTAGGCATACAAGTTGATAGTCCCCCAAGAAAAAAACACTCAATTACACTGTACAAGAGTTTTAAACTTTTTCCAAAATTACGGGATTCCGACGATTGATTCTGGTAGAGGAGACCACATCTTTCAAAAAGCCGATACACGCACTACATATATATTTTTTTGTTTCCTCTACCAGAATCAATCGTCAAAACCCCTTAATTTTTTTACTGCTGATAATGTCAAATCAAAATTAAAGTAAACTTAAGTGTTTGATTTTTCAACATACAGTCTATTCTGAAAGACATAAATTCAAATAAAAATAAAATAAAATTTTAATTAAATTAGAAATTAATTAAAAAACGTTATATTTCTTTAAGTACAAACTTTTATAAGATTTAAGAAAAATTAAGCTTTTGATTTTCTAAATCCCAAAGTTGGAACAAAATGCTGTCTGATCAGAATTGGACCGCAAGGTTGTGTGATTTTGTGCCCGCAGAACTCTGTCATTTCTAAACCGATTAAAAATTTTTTCTTTATTAGAAAGGAAATGCTTACAGATTGGTCCCATTTTAAAAGAAGGTTAGAATTATGAAAATTAAAGGGTGTCCCTATACAACATACGTGTTTTTTACGTGTATTATGAACCGTAAAGAGCGCCCTTTTAAAATTTTAAAATTTAAAAAATTCAAGGGTACCCCCATATGTGACGTCAATTTAAGTATATGAACCATTTGAACCATTGTAGACAATCACTTGAAAATTGGACAGAATGTCCAATATTTATAATCAGAAATAAAATATTTATTATTAGAAGTTAAAGGGTGTCCCAATAGTTGATGTGATTTGTGATGTATATTGCAAAACTTTTGAACCGTAACAGAGAGACGGTTGAAATTTACAAAGAACCTGTATATCTAAGTCCTTTATAACATCAAGTATATAATTTAAATTTGGAAACTAAAGGGTGTCCCCTTAATTGATAAAATTTTAACTATCTAGCCCTATCTTTTGAACCGTTATAGACAAACACTTGAAAATTAGGCAGAATCTCCACTACTATGTATAGTAGCATTTATAAATATTTAAAATTATAAAGGGTGTCTCAATAGTTGATGTAAATTGATGCATATGGCCAAACTTTTGAACCGTTTTAGACAGACATTTGAAATTTACAAAGAATCTGTTCTTTAAAATAAGTGTTTAATTTAAAATTGTACATTAAAGGGTGTCCCCTAGGTGATATTGTTTAAGCTATATGGCCATATCTTTGGAACCGTTACTTTTTATTGCTGTGTCAGTAACAATAAGTGTAAAAAAATAAAGGGTGTCTTCATATCTAAGGTAATTTGTCGTATATGGCTTTATCTGCTGAACCGTTATGGATAGGCATTTGAATGTACATAACGTATATTACTATGTCCGTTAGAACAACAAGTATAAAAGTTTTTGATTTGAGTAATATTTCTTCCTTTTAAATTTTTAGTTAAGAATTGCTGCACATATATTTGTTTTGTAATCGGTTTTTTTTTTTTGCAAGAATTATTGAATGATATTTTTAGATTTTTTGTGTGTATTCTTGGTAATTTAGACTACAATAGTATAGCACAAACTGAATAATAAGCAATTAATAGGTCGATTAAGGATGGCAACCGACTGGGAATCAAATTGGTATTATGTAAAGCAACTTTTCTCAGTTGCCATAAAGTTACCGACAATGCTATTTTGAAAGTCTAGGAACTGGAAATAAATATAAATCAAATAGTTTTTAATAAATAACAAAGAAAACACCAAAAAATATTATTTCACATCTACAGTTCTGTTTTTTTTTTAAATTCTAACCAAAATGTGCCTAAACAGACTCGTAAATTTAATGCAATTTTATTAGCATGTTTCAGCCAAGGCGATAAATCTCAAAGAAAAATATACAACTCTCCTCATCCACCTAAAGATCCTCCTGCAAATTACAACCACCTCTTGAACATGAAGCATTTGGTATATCAAGTTTCATACCAGCAGCTATTTTTCGACCATTTTCATCAAAAGTCGAAAAGCTGGGAACAGGTGCTGATAAAATTTGTGTCGTATCATCGTTATTCCTTTGTTGCATTGCAGATGCTATGTGTGGAATGACGTGTGCAACGCGTGATACTTGCGTTGTCTGTATGAGATAAAAAAAAAACTTGCTCTTCCGTTTTAGTGCAGTTTTTACTTTAAAATCTGTGAAAAAAAAACACCAACCAGAAATTTATGGTTGCTATTTTGGCAACTAAAATGAACAGTTTTATTGCCAGTTGCTCTACGTAATACAATATCGGCAACTGACAACGCAACTAAGGTTTGGTTGCCATCCATAATCGACCTATAAACTAACTAAATTATTCACTCAAAAAACTACGTTCATGCTTCCGTTTTGTTCGCAATTGTGCGATTGTAGTGGTATGTCAAAGCAAGTAGATGAGTAAAAAAACAATTATTTTGTTTGCTATCTTTGTCATTCAAAAAGTATTTTTATTCAGTTTTGATCATATGTACAAAACGATTAAGAAAAATTTTAAAAATTTGTATCTTTGCACGAAACGTTTGCGAAACGTTTTGTTTGTTTTTATACACTGGATTTCACACACTTGTAATCGTTATATATTTTTTTTGTTTATGCTTCAGTTTTTAGCCAAAGTAGGGAAATCCTTAGTGCTTTGCGGCCAGTTATATTTTACTCTTAGGTTGGTATTCCCGTAAATATAATATTATTAAAATGTGGCAAATTTTTAACTCGCCTAAACAAATTTGTTCATCCAAATAACTATCCAACTTTAGTTATTAAAAAAACTTGAATTGCTTCCATCCCTGATATAAGGGTCAAAAAAGTATTTATACGAGGCGTGCTCAAGAAGTATATATATTATTTATCTCTTCGGTGATTTAATATTTTAGTCCTCTGTGAACTCTTTTTATTTTTAAAGCAGTGGTAAAACAAAAAGTTGTCACCATTGATTACTTAAAATCAGAAGCCCATAATGGGTGATTAATCAGGAGCCCATAATGGGTGAATAACCTCTCGTACATAAAGCATGCTATAAAACCAACCCGAACATATTCGATTAAATTTAGGTCTGTGACCGATTAGGAAAACGAAAATTTTGGTTAGAAATAAATTATTTTACAACGCTGGAATTATGTGTAGGAGCATTATCTGGTTGCAGAATCCATGGAATCGATCCAAAAATATGATTTACTTTTTTGGAAAAGCTGATTTTTAAAGAGTCTTCTAAGTTTCTGCTGTTATTTTGACACTTTGAAATACTTAATAGATTGAGCCGCAATTAGTTATTTCACCCCAGATCATTAACTAATAATTTGTTTGCTTGTCTGCAGAAAACATTCAGAGTCTGTGATGATAATCAAACCCGCAACCCTCTGTCTGATAGACTACCAATCAGTCTATCGAGGCACTCTACAATTTTTCTGTGATGGCGATATAAAAACAGCTCCTTTTTTCTCCTCTCTAAAAATAATTAATTGTAGCCTTTCTAAAAATAATAATCCAAATTAAATTTCTTTGTTTCACTAAAACCCATAGTAAGCCAATCATTAACATAACCTCTTACTTGAACGACCCCCATGTCTTATGCTTGCTCCTAATCGCAATTGATTTTCTTTTCGTACATTATTTATCAGATTTTTATTTCATTTCAAGTATTCACAGCCTCAAATGGCTCATTTTGTCGAAGTGATACTTGCTTAGATACCAGCTGCAGTTCCAATTTTTTGTGCTGAAATAAAACGGTTTGATACAATTCTCAATATATTTCTCTTTTCGGTTGGACTTACCTACAGCTTTTGGACTCCTTTCTTTGCAAATATTTCCATAATTTTCAATGTCTTTTAAGTATTCCGCATAGATTTGAGACTTTGTCCAATTTTCCTCACAATCATCAGACAGGCGTATCCTTGCAAAAAATTTTCAAAAAGCAAAGTGGTTCTAATCATAAGAAGGAAAAAAATTGTATGACTTTTTTTGGGAAGAGGCCTTCAAAATACTGCTGCATAAAACTTTAATGTTGTTGCTATTTTTTGTAATTTTAATAAAATGCTCTTTTGGATGGTAGTAATATTTTTGCTGCCGACCAATAATTAAAAATGATATGGCCTACTAAAAACAGAAAGTGAAGAATCATCTGATCGCGATTGTATGTGTAGTATAATTAAGAGAGGGATTATTTTGAAAGTAAAAATAAACTAACAGTGAGTAATATTTTCAAGATACATTTTCAAATTGATTTCTTTCAACCGACTCTCGTATGTATGATATTTTGGTCTTCATATTTAATATACAAGAATTTGTGTAATTTTAGTAGATCTGTTATTTCCGTTGTTGTATTTTTCCAAGTGCGCCTCTTGTAATACTTTACTTATAATTCTACTTTATTTTTGATCGTACGTTTTTGTTTTTACTTGCTTTTTAATAATCATAAAAAAGCAGAGATTTTTCTTTATTTCGTTTTTTGTTTTAGCATCATCAACTTCCACGATATTGTCATCTTTACACATTTTCATTTGTTTTGTTATAATTTGAAACATTGTAGGTAACAATTTTTGTATCATTCACACCCATTCTAGTTAAATTCACACATACGAAGGAGAACGTGGTTGCTTTGGTAAGTTTTCGAAAATGGCAAGGATTTGAAGAAGTCATAGTGAAGTTTTTGACTGTACAGAATCTTATAAACTAAACATTAATTACGACACATGTCGAGACAAGAGAATTTCATCGCTTATTATATTGAATTTCATCGCTTATTATATTGTTAAAAAAAAGGCTACGGAATTTTTTTCTTGGAGAAATCTACAAAAAATCTACATCAAATAATTAAAACTTGACTGGCTTCTAGTGTGAATAATCTAAGGCTCAAGTTTTCAAAGTGAAAAGTTTATTTCTTTAGCTTGAGGAATCTTAGCAAAAAAAAAATATTTTCACCAATTTAAGGATTTAATTGGATTCAGATTAAAATTGTATTAAATAATTAATTGATTCAATTACTTGTTTAATTGGAAAATTTTTTTGTTTTGTTTTAAACAAATATAGTTGTATGAATTAAACAATTTATTGAATCTTAATCTATTGGTTGGCGCAAAAGTAATCCTCCTATCAGAAAATGCTATAAATTTTGCGATTGGCCCCTAATGTCAATTCTGTTTTGACATTTGTGTAGTAAACACTTGCGAAATACACGTTAATAAACAATGTTACGCTACACTGCTCCAAAACGTGGAATATTGGTGACTTTTTGTTTGACCAATAATCGGTCGGTGACTTTGGCACAACGTGAATTTCGTCGCAGATTTCCTGGCCGTCCAACGCCTACTGGTGAAACACAGCGACGTTTAGCCGCTCGCCTCGAAGAGTCTGGCACAACACGAGATACTGCCAGGCGTGTCAGAACCCGGAGTAGCCGTTCTGCAGAATTTATTGCTGCTGTAGCCGAGTATGTCATGGAAGCGCCGTCGACATCGACCAGACGACGTGCCACGCAAATGCGTATCAGTCGACGGTCTTTACACCGAATTTTGGTAAAAGATTTAAAGAGGTTTCCGCACAAAGTCCAGACGGTGCATCAGCTGTTAGCTGCTGACCGCCAATCGCGTCTAACATACGCTCAAGCCATCCTTAATCACCACCAAGAGGAAGATGATTTTTCATCAAAAATAATCATGAGTGATGAGGCCCATTTCCATCTTAGCGATGGAACCTATCGCCGGAAGTTTTGGCCAAAGTGATGAAAAATGCCATAAAAAGGGCTCAAATGACAATCAACTGATTGTCATTTGAGCGGCGGCCATTTACATGACATCATATTCTCGACTTGATGTAAAAAAATTAAAAGACCAAATAAAAATAATCCACAAGAAGAATTAAAGTTTTTCATTTTTTTTTAATTACAGGCAAAAAACATCGGAAGGTTATTTTTGCGCCACCCTGTAAAACTAATTAAAACCTTTAATTGGTGCAACAAATTTTTTCTTATATAAATTATCTTATTATAAAATTATCTTTTCTCTAACCTTTAAACCAGATCAAACCTGAACATATAGTTTCTTTTCCTTCCCCCCAATTATCTTTCTTCCCTTTCCACTCTTTCTCACTCTAGATTTACGCAAAATAACGAAGTTGAAAAGTTTACAAATGGTTTTACCTCACTTTTTTCATTGCAATATAGATAATATTGATGATCACTTAATACTAGGGCGGGTTTCATATTTCCGTGAGTTTTGCTTTTCAGTGTATTAACTATCAATGTAACACTCCTTTGTTAACTGTAGTGTGTTACTGTCGAACTTTAAGTCAGTTGCATCTGTTATTTTATTTTTGGCAGCCATTTCAAGTGGACAACCGCGTTAACGAAAATGGAAAAAAGTGAATTACGTGTGCTATCAAACAATCCCCCCGGGGCACTAATTATTATTATTGACACATTCTAATACTTTGACGCAGTACTCTCAGCTCAGGGGTTCCTTTAACCTTAATTTGGTAAAACAGGGCTGAGTATATAGGTCATTGGAGGCCCACCAGTGTCAGCGACTGTCATCGCGGGAGCCGGTATCTCCTCAAGGAGCCGCCCATCTCTGTACCCGGTTATGGGTGCGGTTCCATCGGGGTGTTCACGGTGGCTGTGGTTTGGACCAAGGTTTGAAAGAATAATGCAAGGTTAGTCAAGTGGCCTGTTGCACTGAAGCCACCATTGAGTATCAGGAGTTTGGTAGTCTCCTAAACCCTTGAAAAATGGTCCAGACCTTCCATATTCTGTACGCTTCAGTTGTAAGACCACCGTCACGTTAGAGCCAACATGGCTAGGTACTGTCGTAAATCTTGATCACATCTGCTGTTTAACAACACTTTTTTACTCAAAAAAAGCATTACCAAATAATAGATAGACTTGGAAAATACTGTGGCGACTCTGCACTGTCAAATTAAATGCTTTAAAATTGGTTTACTGAGTCCCTTTATGGTCGCATTAACACAAATGACTCCAAAAGTTCAGGTAGCGAAAAAAATAGGTTACTCCAAAATTAGTAAATAAATTCCATGGAATGATATTGGACAATCAGAAAATAAAAGTGATAAACATGACACAGAGGCTGTAACCATCATCTCATATGAACATCACGTTTTGAAGGAATACTGGGATATGAAAAATCACTTTAAAGGAATGTTTGGCGATATTCAGGCAAAATCCAAACATTTTGTAATTCTGGACTAAACATGGATCCATCACAACACATCAGAGACTAAAGAACAATCAACACAGTAGGTTTCTTTAGATGAACGTGCACAAAAGAACGCTAAGTTGGGTCTGTCGGCCAACAAGGTCATACCAGGAGTTTTTTTTTTTGAAAGCATGCGGTGTCATTTACATTGTATTACTTGAAATGGGTAAAACAATAACCGGCGAATAGTACTAAGTGCTTTTTGGACAGTTACAATATTGAATTGAAGTAAAAATAACCAAGCGAAGAAAACAGAGCTGTGAGCAAATTTGGAGGGAAAAGTCCCATAATGGCAACATTGGTTGTGAAAATATTTAATATATTTTGACAGTAAACAAAACAATGATACAATTGAATAATTTAAAAGAAGCTATTTAAATAAAAGTTTACACATATCAATAAACCTTAAGCGATACAAAGCAGCTTGTAAATTGATCAAATATTCTTATATCATATTCAAAATTATCCTAACACGATGGAAATATAATAGTGACTTTGGATAAAGAATATTATTGCGGCCAAAAAAAATTTTATTAGGGATTTTTACTATAGTTACTACACATTTGTATTACTATAGTTACTACAAATTTTTTCGATCCCTGCTGTAGGATCTCAGAACATTTAGGCTAAATTCTAAATTTCGATGTAAAATAGGTCCAACAAGGGACAGTTTTTTGCACGATTTGTGTTTTCAAAGTGTATGTATTAAATGAGCTGCACACAAAAATATACAAATTTTTATATTCCCTAAGAATTTTTTTCCATAAAAAAAATTAATGGCTCCTTTTGTCGCCTAAAATACACAAAAATGCAATAATTTGGCAATTTTTAAATTAAAAATCATTTAGTTTTAAACTGAGAAGAGATCACACCTTGAAATTTATCTACAGTATTTGGAGTTTTGGCTGATGACTATGGGAAAAAAAAAATATTTTTTTTAATTGTACTGAATATTTTGGAAAAACGGCCCCAGGGTATCAAAAAATTAAAAACTTAATTTTTAAATGCGTTTAACTCGTTTAAGACATCATTTAATTTATCTATAAAAGCAATATTTTGTTGGTCTCAACTAGAGCTTTATTGAAGACACGCCTTTGCCCGCCACGTCGTGGGTGACCTGACAATATTTTGATAGATTTTGCTTTGAAAGTATTCCACACCAATTGCAGACTCTTTTATAGTGCTTTAGTTATGGTTTTTGTATTTACTTTTTATAAAGGTACCCATCCCTGGATAAAATTCTAAAATTTATTGTAAAGCTGTGTAAAAGGTGTTTCAAATATTTTAATAACAATGTAATTCAACAAAGTAGAAATACGAATTTTATTCAATTGGCGCCATCTATTGCGCAATTTTTTTTAACTATCACTCTTTAAAACATAAAAGGTGCACAACCGTGTTTAAAATATCCCAGTTTTAAACCGAATTTTTCAGTACCTTTAAACCGGAAGTTGCGTTTTTCACTGCTTTTGAAAACACTTTCTCTTGAAAATAATATATTTTTGCGATAAAAAGTGTGCTATATTGGGATCAGGGTACTAAGGTACCCTGCAGCCGCATAGCGACACCCCTCGTAAGTAAATGATGCCCACCATCAAGACCTAAATTCAGATACTCATTTTGAATCAATCGGACTTGCTGTTTACGAATCAATGAATTATTTCTAATATATTTAATTTCTGCCCCATGGTGCATTGTCCTTTAAAATTTTTTCTCAAAAATTTACAATTTGGTAGCACTTTTAGCGAAAAACTGCGCATTCATCTTTCCAATAAATCTAACTAAAAAATATAAAAAGTTGTTATTTTCGACAACAAGAATTACTGATTAAAATTTCAAAATCTTTTTCTTAAGTTACTTATCAATTACAATCCTGCTATTTTCTTTCACATTTTATGCGAGTTGCATGACTACACAAACACTTCCACACACTCCCAAATGACATTATTCTCAACTACTACAACATTGTTTTAACTTTACTTTTGGTTTTTTGTATGGTATTTTACGGTACGTAGCTTTTTTTATCGGCTTTTTCTTTCGGTGCACGTTACGAAAAATGAAGGTGTCTTAATTTTGTTGTTGATGATGTGTATATGTGACTGAAATGTAGACGTGCAATGTTCAAGTGAATGTGTATGCGAAGGTGTAAGTATGTATGCGTTTAAGTGGGACGTGTTACACGTTACAACGTTGTAATTTTTATTTAACTTCCATCTTCTTTGTTCTTTTCTGTTTCAGTTATTTTGTGTTTGGTTTTCATTTAATTCTAACGAGTGATTTTTTAAGAGCTTGAGAAATTTTTTTTTAAAAAAAACGCATAAAATTTGCAAAATCTCATCGGTTCTTTATTTGAGACGTTAGATTGGTCCATGACATTTACTTTTTGAAGATAATTTCATTTAAATGTTGACCGCGGCTGCGTCTTAGGTGGTCCATTCGGAAAGTCCAATTTTGGGCAACTTTTTCGAGCATTTCGGCCGGAATAGCCCGAATTTCTTCGGAAATGTTGTCTTCCAAAGCTGGAATAGTTGCTGGCTTATTTCTGTAGACTTTAGACTTGACGTAGCCCCACAAAAAATAGTCTAAAGGCGTCAAATCGCATGATCTTGGTGGCCAACTTACCGGTCCATTTCTTGAGATGAATTGTTCTCCGAAGTTTTCCCTCAAAATGGCCATAGAATCGCGAGCTGTGTGGCATGTAGCGCCATCTTGTTGAAACCACATGTCAACCAAGTTCAGTTGTTCCATTTTTGGCAACAAAAAGTTTGTTAGCATCGAACGATAGCGATCGCCATTCACCGTAACGTTGCGTCCAACAGCATCTTTGAAAAAATACGGTCCAATGATTCCACCAGCGTACAAACCACACCAAACAGTGCATTTTTCGGGATGCATGGGCAGTTCTTGAACGGCTTCTGGTTGCTCTTCACTCCAAATGCGGCAATTTTGCTTATTTACGTAGCCATTCAACCAGAAATGAGCCTCATCGCTGAACAAAATTTGTCACATTTGAACATTTCGAACCGAACACTGATTTTGGTAATAAAATTCAATGATTTGCAAGCGTTGCTCGTTAGTAAGTCTATTCATGATGAAATGTCAAAGCATACTGAGCATCTTTCTCTTTGGCACCATGTCTGAAATCTCACGTGATCTGTCAAATACTAATGCATGAAAATCCTAACCTCAAAAAAATCACCCATTACTTGCATTGCGGATGTCTCATCTGTATTGTCTGAATTTAGAGCTTTACTTGATGTCAAAATAAAAACCTTTAACTCGAAATAATATACACCAATAGACATGTTCTCATATACTCGCATACACACTCTTATACACACTTGTGTACATTTTGTCATCAATCAAATGTTGCTATTTACACAAGCAAAATATCATGAAACAGAGAAAAAAACGTTGTTTTTTTTTTCATTCGCAGATATTTACTAAAATTCGATTATTTTCAATCTTCGTTTAGAAATCAATATATTTAACAAAAAAAAAAAAAACGCAGGTATAAAATAACAATTGTTTTATTACACGATAGTAAAACCGGTGTGGACAGCATGCAGCACTATGCTTCGACCCATTAACAAAAATAAAAATAAATATTCTGAAATTGTGATTAAAAAATGAAAATATGGTATCTGAAATAAATGTTAGCAAAAATAATTTTTCTGATTGCTTTTGCCGCTACGAGAGGGCGCTAGACTCCAAGAATTTAAGGAATTAAAAGAAAAATCTGGTTTAGTTGATTCTAGGGTTTGAGAAATGGGAATTCCCCGGGAAAAGCTATAAACAATTTCCGTTTAAAATTTTTAGTAATTTTTCTGGAAACGTGAAATTTAAAATCATGACCACTTTAACGCAAATTCAGTGGTTCTTATTTTTAAAACAAGCATTTCTTTTGCATTTTTAAAATGGTAATATTTTTAGACACTTAAAAATATATTATAGATCGTGCAAGGCAAATTGTAAAACCATTTGAAAAAAGTCCTCTAAAAACAGCCTCAAAAAATATAAGAAACAATAATATGATCGTGTTTAATTCATGATGTAAAAACAAGATAAGTATCGTTCAAATGATTCAATCGTTTCTTAAATCGAAGAATGCAATTAAAAAAATGCTGATAGATTTCAATTGTGCAGAGTTGGGAGTTCAAGAATGTGGTCAGATTTTAGAAAATTTAGTGGCCGTTTTAAATCCCATTAAAATTGCAGTAGAGGCCTTGAGCCGCAGGGGCACAAATTTGTTAATAGCAGATGTTATTAGTCAGACCCTCTACGAGCAGCTTTTGGCTATTAATTCGACTCTTTCAGAACCGAAGGTTGAAAAGATAAATAAATGAACGAAGGGATGATAAAACGTTTGCGTTTGCTTATGTATTTAGAAATTGGTGAAATTGTTAATGTGGCAAAAAATGTCATAAAACTTTATTTAGCACAAGTGTTTAACATATTATTCAAGCCACTCGAATCTGTAGAACCCTCAACTAGCAGTTATTTTGCTAACTAAATGGAACCAACTTTTAAAGAGAGACTTTCGCAACAAAAACAAGAAAAATAATGTCCAATGATTTGTTAAACGCACTAACAGTTCGAAAATCATATTTTGTAACAAAAGAATTATTGAAATACTTTTTCAGTATTTTTAAATATTTGCTATATCTCGCCATTTTTGTCACCTGAATTGTTTTTAAGTTTTATAAACTGTTAATACTAATAAGACTATGAATTTTTAAATACTGTTTCGGTAAATTAAGTTATTTTCTTTAAGAGCTGTTTTCCCGGGAATGCGAATATTTTCTCCCGTTTCCCGGGAAGTGAAAAGGTCTGGGAAATCCCAAACCGAATTGTTTTACGAAAATAATTTTCAAAACTCAATTTTTTTTAAAAACTTGTTCGAAATTTGGTCTTTAAGTACTTGAATTGAATAGTTAAATTAAAATATATAATTTTACAAAAATATTTACAAAATATTTATTTTTTATTGCTCTGAATAATATATGATTTTTATGAAAATCCTGAAATTACTTAAGTTTAATGGAGTATAAAAAAATTATATAAAAATAGATGTTTTTTTTCTTGTTAGTTTGTACTCATATGTAACAGCGTATTCAAAAATTAGTGCCCATTTTTGACTGCAATTAAAAAAAAAACACATTTTTTTGAAATGCCTAAATTAATGATTTCAAATGTAAATGACATTTTTTAATTTTCCACATTAATAATCCGATTCTACCCAAATTTGGATAAATATATATCTTATAATTATCAATTTATATACCAAGTTTTGTTACGTTCAAAAAATTGTTGTATGTAATGTGGCGTTTAAACAAAGGATATATAGCAAGACCTTAAGTCCTTGGCCCCGATTTAAATAAATATTTACACATACGTTGCTAGTTTTATGTGTATCAGCATGATCACTTTTTGTTATTAACCGACTTCAAAAAAGAAGGAGGTTATCAATTCGTCTGACTGTTGCTTTTTTAATGTATGTAACCGCAGAACTCAGCCATTTCTAAACCGATTATAAAATTTTTTTCTTTATTTGAAAGGTTATGCATTCAGGTTGGTCCCGTTTTAAAAACAGTTCATTATATTAAAAATTAATGGGTGTCCCCATACAACATACATGTTTTTTACGTGTATTAAGAACCGTAAAGGGCACCAAATTAAGATTTTAAGAAATTGCGTGTCGCTATAGCTCCCAACCGCAGAAAGTAATAAAAAAATAAATTTAAAATTTAAAGGGTGTACCCATAGGTGACGTAATTTGACCTATTTGGGACTATCTTTTGAACCGTTATAGACAAAAACTTGAAAAGTTGACAGAATGTCGATTACTATGACCGTTGTAATAAAATGTATAAATATTCAAAATTTTAGAGGGTGCTCCAATAGTTCATTTAATTTGATGTATATGGCCATACTTTTGTACACAGTTGTACACAGACCGCTGAAATTTACAAAGCACCTGTATTGCTAAGTCAGCTATAACAAAAGGTATAAAATTTGAATTTGAAAATAAAAGGGTGTCCCAATAGTTAATGTAATTCTATGTATGTGGCCAAACTTTTGAACTGTTGTAGACATACAGCTGAAATTTACAAGAAACCTTTATTGCAAAGTCCACTATATCACGTATACAATTTGAATTTAGAAATTAAAGGGTGCCCCCATAAATTATGTAATTTGATATATATGGCCCTATCTTTTAAACCGTTATAAACAGATAGTTGAAATTTACAAAGAATCTTTGTGGCCAAGTCCTCTATAACAATAGGTCTTTAATTTAAAATTGTAAATTAAAGGGTGTCCGAATAGGTGATGTTATTTTATCTATGTGACCCTATCTTTGAAACCGTTATAGACAGAGGCTTGAATAGTGTCCCCATAAAATACGGATGCTGGTGAAAATAGCTTAACTTTTGAACAGTAATAGGGAGAGGCTTGACATTCACATAGTCTTTAGTTTTTTCCCTCTAATTTTGGCGAATCTTTTATTTGGTTTAAATCTAATTCTTACAGATTACTTCTTACATTTTTAGTTTAGAATTGATGCCATTCTATCTGTTTTGAAGTCGGTTTTTTTTTGCAAGAATTATTTTGAAAGCTAAACATACATTTTTCAGTTTCGGGATGTATGGGAGATAGACGTGTCCTTGCACCGATTTTTCCAATAATTCATATTTTTTTTTTTTGAACTAAGCCATTTTATGCTAGTGTACCAAATTTCATATCATATCTGACAACTCTTCTATTTTTCTCCCTTTGTTATATGGGAACGAAGAACTGTGCGCACTGTTTTCAAACAATTTATTGTACAAATAATCAGAAACCCTTCAAAAATATTACACTGAAATTTTACAGAGGCAAAGTAGAGGTGTTTTCAAGAGGAGTTGCGTCCCCCTGAAACTGTTTTATTTTAAATGTTATACAAAAAGCAGAGGATATCTTAAAATAACAATCCAATCAAGAATAAGCCCATCATGTCAAAAGTACTAAGTTAAGGTCAGCCAAAAATTAAAGAAAGTAAATTTTCTCCCAAACTAGGAGATATAGCCCAGAGATGTAAGCACATTTTTTTATATATTTTTAAGTACTATCTAAATTTAAATCTAAATAAAAATATGCCCGAGGTACTAAATTGCCGACCTTCCTCAGCTCCCTTCAAAACCTTATCTGCTTGTAAAATTTAATTAGGATATCTTTTTTCCAAAATAAAATATTTTCAAACCATTGTGCAGCATTAGATAGCAAATAAAGTGCGATTCAAACACTAAATCTTCTGCACCTTCCTACAAAAACACTATTAACTGCAGTGGCAGTGGTTTCTGTTGTCGCAATCTTCTAATACACTTTCTGTGCCCCCCTACTCATTACAGTTCGAAACATACGGCCTTGTGACAGGAAGACAAACATACGTGAAGAGTTAAGATAAATGTTTTTGCTGCTACAGGAGATGTGCTTTTAGTTTGAAATTAATAACTGCCAGTCCCACGATGTCGCTCGATGTCGATCGTTTGCACAAATACATTTAAAACAACAACAAAATTTTTGAATTTGTTTTTGTTTCAAATGTATTTGTGCAAACGATCGATATCGAGCGACATCGTGGGACAGGCAGTAAAACTCGCAATCAGAAAAGATAATCGCTGATTAACCGTTCACAAGTTCGTCGGAAATCTGATATGGTCGTATTTTAGGTTATCGTTTAAAATCACTCCCTTCAATCAACTACTGTGGTGAGCACCCGTTTATTTAGCAGATAACCTTCTTCCTGTTAAATACATCAGTCTAATTAGTTTGGTACTGATACCTAACACAGACGTGGCTTTAAGTAATTATACCTTAGTGAGTATTAAAGCATTGCATGAGCACAAAAAGCGAAGCTTATAAAACGCTCATTATAATATTTCATTGAATTCATGTCTCTTCATTGCACACGAGTAACAATGAGTGGACAATAATAAACAACACAGACCTGCGAACTAAATTCGATAAACTTGAACAGTTTCCATAAGCAAGTTTGAATGAACATGAGTAAATGATGAATATAATAACAATGAACTTGGGCTAGTTCAAGCAGTTTTATGCTTTGAGTGAAACACGAACACAGTTCGAGAGTACAAACAAAAAAGCACAGAATTTTTCAACAGCATTACCTACCTTCATTTTAAGGTCTCCATTTCTTAAGAAATGCAAAAAGCCAAAAACCACATCTAAAAGTGCTACACAACTTCTAAACAAAATAATACACTGAGTGTTTCGAACATGAGATGAGTAAACACGGCGGTCACAAATATCGAAAATTCGTTTTAGTCTATCAGCTCATTGCGTTTATGATAAGAAGACAGGTTTGCTCACAAATATTATGGTATGTGTTCAGTAAGCTAGTTTGTATACAAGTATGACCACTTGCTCATGAGCTTATGAGCACACCCATTATATGAGCTTGCTCATGCAACTAGTTAATGAGTATGTAGCCAGCCAGATGATAAGTAGTGATTCGTTTTGCTTAGATCTTCCCTATGATTTGTTGTAGATTGAAAATCGGGCATTGAAATTAGCTCAGTGGAAATGTGTATAAATTATTTCCATGTCAAGTAAGTTTTATTCAAATATGCTTATATGAAATCCATTAAAACTATCGAACTTACATTTGTCTCTGTCGAAAAAGTTGTACACGCCCGCATATTGAGATGATATCAAATGTTGAATGAAAAGGATTAATGTTATTTTTTGTAGTTGTTCTTTCTTTTACATTTTATGATACGAGTAATAAATTGTGTGTTCGTGAACAATACAAAGTTGCTGAATAAACACATTAAATGGAAAAAAGTTATTTTCTATTCCTCTTTGTTTTGTTAATCATCTCAACTCGAACGCTTTTAAATGTCAGTCGTTGTCAAAGTTTTATCGATACATCATTTTGTTCAGTTTTCTTTTAAGAATAAACATCAATTTAATGTTAATCTGCTAATAAATTCGCAAAAAGTTTTCTAAATAAAGCTCTAGTTCCTTTTCTTTTATTTTTAAGGTATTTTATTGTTATAAGGGAAACTCTATAAAGTTATCAAAGGAGCACGTATGATGTAACTAATTTAAAAAATTTTTAGTCTAAGTTTGCATCAGTTTATATGTCCATTAATTGCCAATAGCTAAATGTAGGCTTTTATCGGAAATATTTTCAGCTTTTAGCTATCATAACTGTGCGTAAGGCGAAAAAGTTCCAATAAGCTATAGGACAGATGATAAATCATTTAACTGTTATTGTAAGGTTTAGTATACAATCCGTAACGAATTTTTATTCGTACCCAAAGGGTAAAAACGTGACCCTATTGCTATCGCTACAATGCCTGTCCGTCCGTCTGTCAGCACCTTTTATCTCTGGAACCGTCATAGGTGGACTCTTAAAATTTTCACAGAAGGTGTATAACTGTGGCCGCTAAATACTTAATTTATAGGATGTTCTGAAAGTGCGTTTATGTCTTTATTTATTGAGCAGTAGGAGGCAGCCACTTAGAATTTGCAGACAGTAATTAAAACTATGTTCGTTTTATAAACAAGTATACAAAATTAAACCTAAAAATTAAAGGGTGTTCCGACAGTGACGTGATTTGCATGAATATGACGTTACTTTTTGAACCGCAATAGGTAGACTCTTGAAATTTTTACAGACGATGTGTTGGTAATCTTGAGTTTTTCTTATTTTTGTTTTTCATACAACAAACCAATGAACTAAATAAAATACCATCAATATTTCTGTGGCAATAAGGAATAAGTGCTTAAGTCGACTTAAGCAAAAATTAAGTTACTGACACCTTTGAAAACTCCGTACTTCAAAGTACCCATGTGCTAAGTTTCAATTATTTTGTACTATTTTTCAGGAAGTTATAGCAAAAAAGCTTTCTGCTTATCTGTTTTCAATGCCGAATCGTATTTGGAAAAAAGCTTAAGTAACTACAAGGTATTTTTCAAAATCATAGAAACTCCTTTTACAACTTATTAATTGCAACGCCTGCGTACTTTTGGTAGATATAAGATATTTTTCAAAATCATACGTTTGACTCCCCTAGGTAATCTTTAAAGATAAGTTATTTTTTAACAAAGTTTATTTTAAAGTTTAAAATTGCTCTCCTACAAAACCTAAAAATCAGACTTAAGCACTTTTTCCTCATTGCCGCAAATTTTTGAAACTATATCTGACATATTGGTATATTAAAAAATCCATTTTATCCCGAATACGGACGAACAGACGGAAAACGTTAAATCGACTTTTTACTTATGAGATTCTAAGAGTCATAAAGTCGCAAATAAATATTGTAGAATTACTAAATGGATCTTAGTATAAATATATGTGGTCTATGAAAAGGTGGCTTATGACTCAAAAACAAAATTTCGAAAAATTCTTCATTTTCGTCAATTTCTTAGTAGTTTTTCTTTTGCTTATGAACAGTCAACCAAAAGGCAACCAAAAAATGCAAAAGAGCATAAATGAGATAAGTTCGTGTGTGTATATAAAGAGCGATGTTTTTTTTTTTTCAATGCAAAGCACAAACCAGTTTCTGACCCAGCGTTGTCAGGTTTTTGGGGACTTTATCCCCAAATAAATCCCCAAATCGACTTTGACTTACCATTACTTCTGTTCTAATATTCGAATATTTTCAATTTTGGACTTTTTTAATTGTTTAACATCTGCTTTACACAAATATTCCTAACGTGTGTTACTTGTGAATAATATCTGTCGAAGAAGAATTTAGCGAGGTTTTTCAAACATATTTCTGTGAAAACGAAGAGAATGATGATGATTCTTTCGATGATGTTGGTATCAATTACGAGGACGAACTAACTACAAGCATTGTTTCAAGCTGAAGATCAAATGGAAGTGGATGAAAATATATTTACAGTGGACTTGTCTATTAGAGATAACGAAGAAAAGGAATTGGTAAATAAATTTATTTCGCAAGATTGCTGTAATAAAAAATGCCAAAAAATTATACCGCGAAAGATGATAGAAACTGCAAGTAATAACTATCTAGAATTATCAAAACATGAACTTGATTTAGTTATACTGAGCCATATCGAATCAGCAATGATGTGCAGAGATGCTTACACTGAAATGACGAATTGGAGGAAACATGGAAGGCAAAAAGGCAAAGATGTTGAAAGGCATAAATTAATGTTCACTTTTTATCACTTACCTGCAAAACAGCTTTTTTTTTGTGAAATCGTTTTTGCAGCGTTCAATCATGTTTTTAAATTTTTCAATTCCATTTATTATCTTGATTCTGGATTTCATTTCTTTCATTTGTGCTCTTCTTTCTCTACATTTTTAGTACACTTCTTAGCAAGTTAGGACTTTCTAGTTTTCTCCACGTGAAAGAGCGTCTCAAAAACTATCGAAACCAAAAAAAAAAAATGGGAAAATTTTTTTTGAGTCATAAGCCACCTTTTCATAGGCCGGGTCACATATGTATATGTTTCTTTCCCCTCTGGTGTAGTTTATAAATATTACTGAATACATATAAAAATTGTTGCTCCAATTAAACATTTTATTTAGTTTAAGATACAAATTTAATGAAATTTTTAATTGATTCAATTATTTAATTAATTAAAAAAGTAATTGCATTTGTATCTGAAACTACCTAAAACCATTAATTGGTGAAAATATTTTTTTTCTGTGAACATAGTCCATTTTTAGGGAACTTGTGAAATAAAAAATAACAATTAAATTTAATCAAATTTAGTCACAAATTTAAAAAGTATATTTATTCTTTCGTCTCTTCTATGAAGTAGTCAGGCTATTAAGGTGTAAATTTGTGCATCGTACATGCATTTCTTCTTCCATAAATAATTACGACTTCCCCAAAACCCAAATGCTGAAGTTTAGACGATAAAAGAAGCCGTCAAAGGTGAGATTATACTTAGGATGAGATTGCTCGAAATAATTTTTTTTCAATTTCAATAATCAATTTAATGATGTCTTTACTGTCCATGATTATTAGGTTTCAGCTTTTGAACTTCATAAGTATGGAGATGCAGACATGTAGAGAGAAGCTATAGAGATCTTCTTGAAATTGACATTTTTTATCCGTGACGTCGACATGAACTAACTTCGATATTTTTTCCGAAATTTTTCAAAATTATGTTTACATTTAAAGAAGCTTCAAATTAAGTTTCGGCAAATTAATTTTTGGATACGCCTTTCAGCATTCGCATCTAAATAGTTTAGATGGAGTTTAGTTGCAACTCTATTCAATCATTTATAATCTACAAAGCAGTTTTATATACAAATTTTAGCAAATATTTAAAATACACAATTTGTTTTATTTTTTAGTTTCCGTACTCACACGATAGATTTTAAAATTACTTAGATAAATGCCACTATATTTGTTTAATTTTAATTGCAAATATTTGTTAATAAATTTCGAAATTTATTTATTATACAAATTGCAAATAACTATGAACATTTTTTTATTTTTTTTTTTTTTGGCATTTAAATTTTATAACCAGACAGACAAGAACTCTGAAAACAACAACAACAACATCAAATACAGTGGAAGTAATAAAGGAAAAAAATATTTTTACATTTAATTAAACTATAAAAGTTGACCACAACAGATCATTCAATGTAACAGCCACAAAACTACAACCACATAAATTATTTAAGGATGTTGAAAAGCTTTAATTGTATTTGTTATAATGTGCAATAAATATTTACTCTTAAATATTTGATACAACTATAACTGTAATTAAATTTATGTACAAACATTTTATTTTTTATGCACACGATTTAGTAAATACCAACTTTTAACTCAGTCTAAAATAAATAAGTTTTTACAAAAAATCATGACGACGAAGGCTGGTATCAAAGTTTCTAAAGAAGTCAGAAGTCGTCGGGGGTTTTTTTAGTTGCAGTTGCATGGGAACTATTGTTAAGTATGGTTTGACAGCTGAGAATGTTAAACTGTTTTGGCAAGTCATCATGAATCGTTTAATGCTACTTTGAAAAATATAAATTTGTTCGTGAAGTGCAAAAATCACTTCGTCCATCATGATCATAATCGGCCTAATGAGCAAGCAGTTCTCTTTCGATCCAAAACTTAAAAAATACGAAGAAATGTGCCGAAGAGAAAATTGCTAATGAAGCAATGAAGGGACTCCGAAACTGTGTTGGGATCTGAGAATGTTTAAATTGTACCGCTCCAATGACAAAATTGTACCAAATCAGCATCAATTGTACCAACATTTTCCATTAAGTAAAAAAACATACATGCAGTAACTCAACAAAAGGAAAAATCAAAACTTTTATATTAGGATATTTTAATGTCGAATAATTGATTTCGATTCCTTAAATTTTTGTTTCTGTGTTGCTAATTTACTAACAATTATTATGCCAAAATGCTTACCTATTTCATGAGCAAACATTAACTCTGTTAGGATCTGGTTAAACTACAACTTCCATCACGTGCTTGAAACTCCACCAAAGTCATCGGATCTTAATCCGAAAGAATATGCGTGGAGTTATTTGGAAGAACAACTAAAGAGTCATCTAATTACCAAAAAAAACCTTACGATTTCTCAATAGAAAGAATGAAAAAAATATCAGCCGCATACTGCCGGAAATTGATAGAGGCGATGAAAAAACGTTCAAATGATGCAGTTCAGCAGAAAGGCCCTGTAACGGAATTACCTATTACATATACATACATAATAGGGTTATGAAATTAAAGGCCATGATTCACTATCATACTCAGTCAAAAATAGCATGTGTGCTAAAAAAGTATGCTAGTGTAGATTAGAAATGTATGTATGTGACAGACTTTTTGACAAGTCTGTACGATTTGACAATCTTTGGAAAAAAATTCATAAAATAGTATTTTTCTATGCGATCAGAGTTGCAAAATAATTTTTTGTATGATAGTGTGGCATCTACAACGACATTTTGAAACGATTTTTTGAGTAGGAAAGAATTCTGTCAGAATGGTGAATCCTGGTGCCATATTCTGTAATTCTCGTAGCTAAATCTATCGCGTATTCTTACAACAACACTCATAATTTGTTTGTGCATTTATCTGGGCTTAAATAATAAAAACCTTGAACATGAATCAAAAATGTTGCAATTTAGTTAGTTCTAGACAGGGTTGAAGAACTATGAAATTAGAAATGTTTATTATTTTGAAAAAAAAAAAAATTGTTAAACGAAGAAATTTATTGAATAAATTTTAAATGAAATTGTACCAAAAAAGTATAAAATGTACCACTGTGCCACTGATGTGTCGCTTGTGCCAATTGTAAATAAAAAATCCCAATATTGCTCCGAAATGACGATTCGTTATCGTTCTTAAATTGTTGGAGTTTGTTCTTTAACTACGTGGAACATTTTACGGAAGGATCTTGCCTTACGTACCTATAAAATATAGCTCTTGTAAGCATTGAAACCAAACGTTCATCTTTTGCATCGCACTTTTGATGATTGGGTTCATTTGAAACTGGCCGGCCGAAGATGAGCATTTTTAGTAAAGAATTATGTTTGGTGATGAAGGTCATTTCTGGTTAAATAGATACGTCAATAAGCCCAATTGCCTTATTTGGAGCGAAGACAATCCTTGAGCCCTTAACGAAATACCATTATACCCAGTAAAATAGACTATTTGATGCTATCGCTAAGTTGAATAGCGAGCGCTAACGAGCCATGCTGACTGAATTTTTGTTTTCAAAAATTATTCAGCTAAACATTAACGATATCCGGTTCCAACAGAGCGGTCCTGTTCACTGGCCCCCTCGGTCGTGCGATTTAAGACCTCTGGATAATTTTTATGGGTCTATTTTAAATCATCACTCGTTTATGCCAACAAACCAGCAATTCTAGAAAGCCAATATTTAAGCCACCTTTGATGTCATACAGACAGATTTATTGAAAAATGTAGTAAAAACTTGAACTGATCGGATGGATCATGTAACCAGTAGCCGCGTCGGCCTTATGTCGGAAATCATATTTAAAAAAATGCAACGAAATTATCCACCAGACTACAAAAAAACAAAAATCATTTGAGCAATATTTTGGTTTCGTAATATCATTTTAAGTTGTCATGCAGCTAAAAAAAACACCCGTTACTAATACTGTATGGGTATAATATGTGTAAAATATATTTTGATGCTCCAACCTTTGTTTTGACAAAGAAATCTTTTGTCTTTTTTAAAAAAAGTTTCAGCAAAACGTCTTATAACACATAGTTTAGGGTTTTCCAATGTTAAGAATGGTATTTATATATTATCTGTGCAATCCATAGCGCCCTGATGCAACATTTTCTTAAGCTGCCATTGCCACTATTTTTGTGGAGTTTGTACAGGTCATACCGTTTGACATATCAAAATAAAATTTAGTATGTGACTTTGGTATACGGAGATGAAAAGCTGTATAGTTTTTGGACATAATCGGGAGAGGGCAAGGGGTAGTTTACTTAACACCCTAAGCGAAAATAATTAACTTTTTGATTCGAATATACTTTGAAGTTATATTCTTTATGTAATATATCCATAAAAGTATCTGTTTCCATTGGGTATGGTAAAGTTGAGTGTAGGCCACTCCAGATTTTTAATTTTAAATATACAAAAAAACATTTTTTTCATCATATATTTTATTAATTTTTTCAAAAGTAATATTTTGTACTAAGACGGTATTTTTAACTTTTATTTTTTAAAAGTCTTATGAAGCGGCCCACATTTATTTAAAATTCACACCGGTATTTATTATAAATTTTTAATAATATCTATTTAGAATTTAATTAAAAATGAATAAGAATTTGTAAAATTCAACAAAACAAAATTCTTCTAAAAGTCAAATAAAATTGAATTGTTTTAATGGTTTGTAAAATGACTAGACTTTTGTTTAAAAAAATTTAATATGTGTGATAGATAAAGTCATCCTAAAAAATGTTTGTGTATTAAAAAAAACTTTAAAATTTAACTAAAAATTCGTTTTCTTTTTCTATAATAGAAAATTTTGTGAATAAAATAGTTCTTAGGAAATGAGAAAAAAAAATTTAATTAAATTTTTTCTGATCTTAATTTTTATTTTATGTAGACTTAATTGAATTTAATCTCTTACAATAAATTTTATATCTAAAGCACATTTTCTGCACTTTGAGTGGAATCAAAAAATTTTAAATTTTCGGTTGACTTCATAAGTTTGTGTATAACTGAACCAAAAACTTACCTAAATACTGTAAAATGAATGGGTGTAGAATTGAAGAGAAGCAGGTTATTACAACCCTTACAAATCTTTAAATCAAATCTTAAGAATATTCTCGTAAAAAAATAATTTTATTAAATTCCTTATATTGAAGAAATTTCTTCAATAAGTTAGTCGCTGGAATCTTAGGCTAATTCCACCATTTATGTCTTTTCTAAATACCCATTGGATCCGCTTTAATATTTAATACAGTACGCGCTCACAAATTAGAGCTTTCACTAATTCGAACTTCCAGAAATTAGAGTCAGTGTTTGCAATACATTAAACCGTCTGAAATTTGAATTTAATATCTAATTTCTGAGCGTGTTTTTTTTAATTGTACACAAGAAATCCCTAATTTGTTTTCATTCTGTTTGAACAAAGTAAAACTAAAAAAACTATTTGTTGTTTTTTTTTAGTTTTTGGAAGTAAATTTACTAAATTTTGTATTTTTTATATGAAAAAAATACGTCCAGAAATTAGAATAATTCAGAAATTAGAATTGCCTCAAAAAAAAATCGGTTCTAATTTATTAGGGTGATGCTTAAAAATGAAAGTTTAAAAACTCAACTGTTCACCCTTCCATTTTGATCTCTCATGTGTAAAAAGAGGTTAACCAAATTTTTGTAGGATTTTATTATGTTTTAGGGGTCGCTACAAGGCTTTTAATTTCATTAAAAAAGTGAAAAATCAGTAAAATTTGCATTAAGTTAAAAAAATTATAATGAGATTTATTTTACTTTCACACATATTTTTTATGTTGAGAACACTCTTCTTTACCCACACAACTCAAGCATAAACCACTACTCCACTCCCCCACCAACTTGCTTATCTGCACTCTTTGGTTTTTAACAAGCACCTACAGTAGGCACTAGCTGAGGAGCATGTTATTGCTTCTGATAGCCTTTCATCTGACGAGGAATCTGTTCATGGCGAAGAAGATGATATTTACGGCCCGTCAACATCATCAGCAATTAAAAAACCAAATGAATATGTGAAGAAAAGAGGTAGCAATAAACTACTTAATGAAAAGTTGACTACAAGCCTGGATGTTGCGAAATTAAGCGATCGCAAATCAGCTCTTGTTCTCACATCCACTTTGAATCGGGTTGGCTGTGATCCTACTGAATATAATTTAAACTTTTCTTCTATACGCCGACAGCGGCTTCAGTGTTGGAAAATCATAGCGGAAAATATAAAAAAGATTTCAACACTGATGTTCCGTTAACTGTGCAGTGGGATGGAAAGATGTTAGAAGATATTACAGGACAAGAAGTTGTTGATCGTCTTCCAGTCTTAGTTTTAGGTAAAGGCTAAAAAAAGACTCTAAACTTGAGTCTGGTGAAGGTGAAAAAATTGCGTCAGCAGTTTACGAATCCCTTGTTTCATAGGGATTACTCGATAAAGTGAAGAGTATGAGTTGTGACACAACCGCATCAAATACTGGGTCTCGAAAAGGGGCTTGTATTCTACTTGAACAGAAAATGGATAAGGAATTGCTCTGGCTAGCGTGTAGGCATCATATGGAAATCATGCGAGAATTAGGTGTTCAAAATGAAATTGGGCCTTCATCTGGACCAGACAATTTATTATTCACAAGATTTCAGAATAACTGGCAATCAATAAACAAAGAAGAATATTCGACATTAATAACTGACAAAGAATCTATGGAAAAGCTACAAGACAAGAAAGATGAAATAATCGAATTTGCTAAAAGGCAATTGACTGAATACCAGCCTAGAGATGACAGTCTTAATCTACATAAAGTATTGGTTCCAAGCTCCATCTGCTGCTTCAGCACCAAGAAACGACTTAGAACTCAAGGACTTAAAGAAGTATGATAAGGTAAACCCTGTCATAGCTAGAAAAGCAATGAATAAAGTATGTGGTAATTTATGGTATGTGTCTGAGGAACTTGTCGCCTTATCATTCCTTGACGACAAAGTTACAAACGAAACCAAGAACAAGATGGTGGAAGCCCTTAAGAAGGAAGGTGCTGAATTTTGCCCGAAAAGAATCACTGTAGACGTTGAAAACATTTGTGATAAAAATTTGGAAGATCTTGTTACAAGTAACACCAAGCGGTTCTTTTCTATTACTGGAATGAGCTCAGATTTTCTTAAGAAAAAAGTTGAAGACTGGATAAATGACAAGGAATTTATTAAAAGTAAGGAGGAAGTAACAAAACTTAAGGTAGTCAATGACACAGCAGAATACAACAAGATACTAATCCTAAATGAAGACCAGAAGCAGTATATTTTGCTCCTCGTTAAATCTTTCAGACAAAAGTTTCCGAACTACAAAAAAGCAACATGCATAATATATTTTTCACATGTTAATAGTGAATAACAATATTCCTGAGGTCTGTAAATAACAAGTAAATGTTAGTATTCACTCAATAAGAATGTGTTGTAATTAGTTGGGTTAGATATCTGGACCTTAAAACACTCACTTCAGGTTTTTAAAATTAAAAATTTATTATTTTATTTTGAATTAAAAATTTCAAAAAATCACTTTTTGTAAAAAAAATATCATATTTCAACCTTCGGTAGCGATCTTTAAAATTTAATAAAAAATCTGAAAAAAATATTTTAAGTTCCTTTTATTAGGTAGAACAAAATGGGAGGGTGAACTAAAAGAAAATAAATTAAAAATATTTTTGGGTCTTTTAAGCATCACCCTAATAAATACATATAAATCTCCGATACTGTGCTGAATCTGGACGTACAAAATCTACTAGTCTTAAGCTTCAATTTTTAAAAACTATTTTTTATTCCAGTTTATGGTACGAATTTATTTTCACACCCTTTTTTAGGTTTCCGTACCCAAAGGGTAAAAACGTAACCCTATTGTTTTCGTTACAATGTGTGTCCGTCTGGCCGTCTATCAGCGCCTCTATCTCTGGAACCGCAATAGGTAGACTCTTGAAATTTTCACAGCAGGTGTATAACAGTGGCCGCTATACCAACTAAAACTGAAACTTATAGGATGTTCCAAAAGTTTATTTCTTGAACTGAAGGAGGCAGATACTTAAATCGTACACACAGCAATTAAAACTATGTTTTCTATATAAACAAGTACAAAAAAAATAAACTTAAAAATTAAAGGGTGTTCCGACAGGGACATGATTTGCACGTATATGGCCTTATTTTTTAACCGTAATAGGTAGACACTTGATATTTTTAGAGAAGATGTGTTGTCACGGCCGCTATAATAACAATTACTAAAATTTAAAGGGTGTCCCGATAGTGATGCGATGTTCGCGAATATGACTTAAACTTTTTAAATGTAAATTTTTACAGTGTATAAAATAATCCTATAATTTTTATTTTTTATATTTTTTGCAATAGCGGACAATATAGAAAAAAAAATTAAAATTAAAAAAAATATAAAAAATAAAAATTATAGGCTTTTGCGAAAGAAATACAAATTTACGTATGTATGGAGCTTTGTTTTTTACCAAATTGAGAAAACAGTTTAAATGTACACTAAGTGTGTATTTTATAGAACACAAATTATATGCTGACTCTGGACGTACACATTCTAATCTAATCTAAGGCTTCAATTTTTAAAAACTAATATTTTTTACTGGACGTATTCAACTGACGAATTTATTTTCACACCCTTTTTTAGGTTTCCGTACCCAAAGGATAAAAACGTAACCCTATTGTTTTCGCTACAATGTGTGTCCGTCTGGCCGTCTATCAGCGCCTCTATAAGTCTACTTGTTATAACTAGTACAACAAATTAGACTAAAACTTAGAGGATGTTTCGATAGTGAGACGATTTTGCTCTAATCTTATATTTGAACAGTAATAGGCTGACACTTAAAGTTTATACAGATTATATTTTACAATATCTACAGTAAGACTAAGTATGGGAAATTATTAAAAATTAAAGAGTATTCCCTCGTCACGTATTTGAGGAATTTGGCCTTCTCTTCTAAACGTTATAGGCAAGTATAAAAAATAATTAAAAAATAAAGGGTGCCCCATAAGACTTAAAAAAATTAACAACTTGCACTTTTAAGGTTGTACTGAACATAGTACGGAACCCTACGTGTGTGAGTCTTATTCGTAGTTGACGGATTTATTTATCATTTCCACAATATGTAGAAGAAAAAAAACACAATAGCACGTAAAATTGCATAAAAATCCTTTTGTAAAGTCTACGTTTTTACTTTACCACAAAAAAATAGTGGCATACACAAAATGAATTCGGGAAACTTCAAAATGCATAAATCCCTTAAAATTGCGACATAGATTTTTTCCACGATTACTACACTTTACATAACGTCGTGGTGAATGCAATAGGCTGTATGTCAAAAAAATTTAATTTGGTTTTATTGTAGCGTTGTAACCATAGCTTGGGAATAATGATTAGAAATCCTAATGATTAGCAATTGGATTAGAAATTTTACTTGTGCTGAAAAATTGCTTAATTATGATTAGTTAGCCATTTTAGACGATTACTAATTGATTAGATTAGAAATAATTAAATATGTAATCACAATTAGTGACGATTAGTATTTCTAATCAAATCTAATCAAAACTAATCCAAAAAAATAATTGATTAGATTTCTTGATTATTTTTGATTAGATCTACTATTTTTGTGAAAAGAAAATATTTATTTATCACATTTGAGAAAATCGCGCAAATGATCGGGGATATGAACACTTCCTTTGGCCTCAACACGACCAACATTATAATGACTATCACGGACAACGGGTCGAACTTTGTCAAGGTATTTCGTGACCATGGCTTGAGGCAAAGTGATTATCATGGCGAAGAGGCAGAGGAAGACAGCGAAGACGAAATGCCGATTTTCGAAAATGCCATAAGCAATCAGTTTTACGCTTACCTAAATGACCCGGATCCCGGCCCTGAAATTTGGACCAAATATAATGTTTTGAAGGAAGCATTCCTATTGTGTAACACACCACTGACGTCGTCAGCACCCGTTGAACGACTATTCTCATTTGCAGGCATCATCAATAGTCCAAGACTTTTCTTTTGAAAAGTTGGTATATGTATGTGACAATATATAATGCAATTTTATGCATTATTCAAAAACTGTTACATTATGTAAATATAGCAACAAATGTGATAAATAAATATTTTCTTTTCACAAAAATACTTAAAAATAGTTGATCTAATCAAATCTAATCAAAAATAATCAAGAAATCTAATCAATTATTTTTTGGATTAGTTTTGATTAGATTTGATTAGAAATGCTAATCGTCACTAATTGTGATTAGATTTTTGATTATTTCTAATCAAATCAATTAGTAATCTGAAATTTTTATCAAAATTCAATTCTAATGGTTAGATTATTTTATTTCTCTAATCGTAATGATTTCTAATTCTAATCGAAATTCCCCAGCTATGGTTTTAACTAATATCGGGGCTCCTACAACTGCAATTTATCTCATGCCGTTCAATCAATCAGAAGAGAGCTTTTGAACCCTATTGCAATGTGACGAATGTGCACCATGTTTGTTTTGGTTCTCAGAAATATTCAGTTTTTTGTCTTTCCTACAAAAGTATGATTTAGTGACATACAGCCTATTGCATTCATTTTAAGGGATTTATGCGTTTTGAAGTTTCCCGAATCCATTTTGTGTATGCCTCTATTTTTGTGAAGACTCTACAGGTCACACCGTTTGACATAATAAAATGAAATTTCAGTATGTGCTTTTGGTGGTATATGGTGATGAAGAGCTGTATAGTTGTTGGTCATAATCGGGAAGGGAGATTTTACTTTTCATTTTTTTAATGGCACCGTTTCCATTTATTTTAGTTAGTTTGCTAGAAGGTTCTTAACTTCCAGTTTTAGGCCCCGTGCAAGTATCGGGTACTGGTGCCCGCATATATACCGGTAGCATTGGCATCAAACTCTTTTAAGGTCAACAAGACCAAGCAATTTTTATTCATGATAGCCATTTAGAAACTTGTTTATCGTGACTGAAGTAGTGTTTAAAACAAGTGTAATTTACTCCTCGCAACAATATATTGTACCAGAAAACATAGTAAGGTTCCTGTAACCATACCGCCGCCATATTTTTTCTCTGCGCGTAACTTAGTTTTCCGGTTGCTTCGAATACAAGCATATAATAGTTGGTCATCACTACACTAAATGCGTATATGATGCCTTAAATGACAGTTGCTTTATATGTTACTCACACAGATTTGTCAAGTCTGGTTTACAAAATTTAAAAATGTATTTATTAAATTATTTAATTATAAAATAAATGTATTTCCTTCCCATCTTCCTGTCACACCTTCTACTTTGCTACACTAAAATGAATCCACAGATTTATTCTTTAATATTAAGAGTAAATTACTGTTGTGTCAACGAGTACGTTTCCATGTCAGCAGTGGCTACATAAAGTTTAATTATCTGGGAATATTCTTATAGTGGCCATTGACTTTTTTTTACTAACATTACAAAAGTAGCCCAATAGAATTATGACAGACGACGAGATTTAATCATATTATATGTCATTTAATGTTGTGTTGATGCTATGCCAGTATTAAATATAAGAAATTATAAAAAGCAGTAATCAAGTTATAAAAATCGCATTAGCAATCTGGGCTACGAGTAGTTGTCTATGGAGCTGTAAGACTTCAATAAACACATTAACACTCACACGCACAATTATTTCGTGTGTGTGTGTGTGTGGTATTTAGTTGATAAGGCAAAAGGTCAATCGCAAGGGCTTTAGAAATATTAATTGAATTAATTCTTATGTTTTTTTTTTATTTTACCCAACTAATTGTAATTAATTAATGTTGTGGTGTTTAGGGGAATTATTTTTTATTGTTTTTTTTTTAGTTTTTTATAAACACAATTTGGGGATACTCACATTTTCAAATTTTATGTTTCATTTTCAACTGGTTAATTTTATATTCACAAAAGAAAACAACCTCACTATAAGTCTGCCTTTTTGTATGGCAAGCAGTAAAATATTCGATTATTAAATGTTAGCTCTTTTTGGGAACGCAATTTATTTGGTGAAACCGAGACATGTTCTTTCTTATAACGGCAAGATGTTTTTAATATTCAAAAAATTGCTTTTTGTGCGAAAAATTTTATGATATTTATGTTTGGCATGTGTCCTTCACGGCTTTGCGATACATAGCGAATTCTAGAACTCCAATATTATCAAACAGTCCTCTGGCTTCGTCCTTCGGCATATCATTACACAGTGCAACACGGAAAAAAATTACCATATACGGACACCACTACGTGATAAAAGACCAAAAAAAGACCCCTGTCTCCCAGTTTTGCCCAAAGTCCTCCAGGTTTTTTTTTATGGGCCCTCAAAGATGTGGGGCCTCGATGTCATTTTTGCAAAAAAATGATCATTTACTCAAGCTCATATTTTGCAAACCGTTTGGAATTTTGATATAGTCTCTGAGGCAAAGATGTAGCTCTTGTCAAAATTGTGAACATATAAAATCAAAAAAACTTCATCTTCAAGGTCAAAATCGCAAAAAACTTTAAAAAATTCAATTTTTTTTTAAACTTTTTTCTCCTGTTCAGGTCCATAGGTAGCAAACCGTTCAAAATTCAAGGAAACAATCAACTACAAAAATGAACCTAAGATCTCAATAAACAACTTTCTAGAACATATGAACTTCCTAGGAATGATTTTTAACACCGTTTAGGTAGCGCTTAGGTAGCCGCAAAAGTGAAAAACTTTCAAACGGTTTGCAAAATATGAGCTTGAGTAAATGATCATTTTTTTGCAATCTTTGCATCTTTTATGATGTAGTGGTGTCCGTATATGGTTATTTTGCCATGACTTAAAAAATTACACAGTGTGTTATACGAACGAAATGTTCAGTTAATATTTTGACTTTGTAAAGTTTTTCACATTAATGTCTTTTATTATAACCCCTGTCTGTCTACCGCTCAGTGTTGACTTTAACTTATTAACGACTATGATTTTTAAAGACATATGACTCCATAGAACCTTGGTGGTATTTGTGTTTTGAAAATAGAATACAGACTATCATAACTCCTTTTATAACTCCAATTATGAGACTACAACTCATATGTATGGGTCGGTGATCCAAAATCCAATATCGACACATCATCTTTTATTTTTCTACACGGGTAAACACTATTTACAGAACTCTACTATAATAGAATTTTATCATCCAGCGACGGTTACCTCTATATAAATATATAAACCATATATACAGCACTATAAAAGTAAGAGTCTTATAACACAATGCAACAAATCAAAACTTTTAAAAAAATACACGGACTTGACGGTATAAGTTCGATTCTACTACCAAGGGGTAGTAAAACCCTATACTCTGTTTGGCGAAATCGGTGACCAATTTTTATTTATGAGCCTTGAAAGTTTCTGAAAATCAGTGGGCCCTTCAAAAAAGGTGTCACCGAAATCCCGACCTAGATTTTTTTCATGATTACAATATATTTTACCTTGTAAAGGGTGTTTTTTATAGAGGTATAGAACTTTAAGTTGCAATAAAACAACGATGGATTATTCGATTGACATGAATTTTATTTATCCGAAAGGTAATCTTGTGGCATTACATTTTTCTGGCATATAACCGCCACGGCTGGCGCGGATGTAGTCCAATCTGGACGTCCAATTTTCGATGACTTTTTCCAACATTTGTGGCCGTATATCGGCAACTATTGTCTCCAAATGGTCAAGCGTTTGCGGCTTATCCGCATAGACCAATGACTTTACATAGCCCCACAGAAAGTAGTCTAGCGGCGTTAAATCACAAGATCTTGGAGGCCCATTTACAGGTCCAAAACGTGAAATTAGGCGGTCACCAAACGTGTCTTTCAATAAATCTATTGTAGCACGAGCTGTGTAATATGTTGCGCGGTCTTGTTGAAACCACATCTCCTGGACATCATGGTTATTCAATTCAGGAATGAAAAAGTTAGTAATCAAGGCTCTATACCGATCACCATTGACTGTAACGTTCTGGCCACCATAGTTTTTGAAAAAGTACGGACCAATGATTCCACCAGCCCATAAAGCGCACCAAACAGTCAGTTTTTCTGGATGTAACGGTGTTTCGACATACACTTAAGGATTACCTTCACTCCAAATGCTGCAGTTTTGTTTGTTGACGTAGCTATTCAACCAGAAGTGCGCTTTATCGCTAAACAAAATTTGCTTATGATTTTTTGCAATTATTGCCAAATAAAATAATACCTTTTTGCTGGTATAAAGACACTATCACGAAAATGGTCTCGTATGTGGGTTTGGAGATGAAAGAATAATCAGAAGACGTTAAAATGTTTACAATAGATAGATATTGAAGTTTGATTTCTTGCAAAAAGTGATAAATTAAAAATTTTGAGTTAATACCCTCTTGTTGATCAAGTGCGATATGTATATTGAACGTAGTACGGAACCCTACTTTAAGAGTCTGACTCACATTTAAATGGCTTATACTTTTTTCTTTAGCTGCCAGATCACGAACTTCAACCTACATTTAGTTCGTGACTTAAAATTTGTGTCATAATTAAATCGTCAAAAAATAACTGTTACAGTACATTATTAACACAACAATGAATGAATACCACTTTTGATTAAAAATTTGAAGTTATGTATTTTTTCATCATTAATTTCTTTCTCTCTCTCTCTATTTGCAGCAACATTCTTCTTTTACAAATCAAACAACGTTTAATAACAACAAACAACAACAACTTACTTCATCATTGATACAAAATCAACAGCAACAACATTTTCAGCAGTCAACAGTATCGTCATCATTTCCACATACTACAACCAAACTTCCAGCGGCTACAACTGCTACAACAACTAGTCTGGGTCAAAATTTTATCAATTGCAAATCAATTGCAAGCGCATTGCAGCAACAACAACAGCAGCATCAAACACAACACATTACGATGGGTCCGACAAATATAAATGGTACACAGCAACAACAACCTGTTCAATTGCAGCAGTTACAACAAATGCAACAACATCAGCCACAACAACATATACAGCAGCAGCAACAACAGGTGACAACTGATAATCAGCATCATCACATACAACAACAGCATCAACTTCAGCAGCAACAACAGGCTGGCTCTGATCAATTGTCGAAAACGAATGTTTACATACGTGGCTTACCCGAGGGTACAACCGATAAGGATTTAGTTATTTTATGTTCAGAGTAAGTAAGAATCCAAAAATAACATAGTCAATCAGTCATTTTAACTATAATATTTTGAGAACAGCAGTTTAATCAGGAGACGAATTTTCGTTTCCTTTTCTTTATGATAAACTTTGCGTAATTATTTACCTACAAACTCAATATTTTGGCCTTATAACTATATCTATACTGCACAGTAGGGCAGAATTAAAATATTTTGGAAATAACTCAGTCACTAGACTGATTGAAATTTGACATGAGCATATCAGAGCAGTATCTGAGCTTCAGTTTTGAAACTGGGTACCATAACCTTTCCAGGGGTGGCACTATGTGGTCTTAAATTTGGGTACCTCACATCTGCAAATTCTGTTACAGCTTGTCATTTCTTCAATTTATCAGTTTATGTTACTTAAAGTGGTTTTACACGACGTGTATCATATGTCATATGGCTTGTCAGTTTGATAACCCATATGTAATTTCATGTGTTTGTCAAAATAGCCATTTTACATATGGTTTTAATTTTTGCTTTCTTTTCAAACGTACATGTGTAATTATATGTGACATAACCTACCATATATAATTTTGCCGCCACACAGTTTTTTATTTGCAACCACAGCTGATGCAAACCTAGTGCTTTTACCATATTTTTAGCGCTTTTGGTAGCACAAAAATCATAAAATAACAAAACATCAAGTTGGCATTACAGGATGTCAGATGCTTTGTCACATCAAAATAGAGCACGTACTAAATGAAAAATGTCATATGTATTGTACACATGGAAAATACACATGTTATGTTTGAAAGGTGACATGTCATATGACAAATACACGTCGTGTAAAACCACTTTTAGTTATGTTATGTTATGCTACTGTTATGTAACATAAACTGATAAATATGGGAGAACTTATATTGAAGAACATTTAGTTCTGCACTTAAGAACGATATTGAGCTGAATCTTGTTTTTAAAAGTCTGTACACTTTTATTGCTGGTAACACGGAATATAAAACACCAAGTCTTAGAATTTTTTTATGTCTGGCTGTGTTCGCATCACGTGAAAACTAATGAATGAATTTTAACAAAATTGTGTTAAAATTCATCATATTTTTTTTTTTTAATATTGCATTTCCCAGAGAAAGTAGAGACATAATTCTAAATGTACATAATTTTGCGGTGACTTGGCAGCACATTTTATTTTTGTAACGGGAAATATTCTACACTATTTAAAGAGCTCTGCAATAATAGAATCTATATGCAAATTGTGTTTGTTTGTTTGACGGAAAGTTCTAGCTGTTTACACCATGGCACAGTGGTTCAAGTTTCTAAGGAAGGCGGTCATACGTAGTTTACTCAGCTTTAGTCATCAAAATTAATATGAATATTTATGTTTACGGTATTTATGGGCCAGTTAGGGTAAAATAAGATAAAAAAAAAAAATCTTTAAATATAATATTATAATAATTTATTTACCAAAAATTTTAGTTATTAATTAAAGAAAAATTTTATAATGGCAATTTAATACAACATTTGTATATTATTTTCAAAAACTTAACATACGCAAAGCTTCAGGTAATAGCATAGACTTCTTATTTTGTGGTAATTTACGTAAAGAAGAAATCAACGGGTCGGAATTTAGAAGAAGTTGTCTCGTCTGAATTGCTTAAATAATTTATTACAAGATTCAGCGACTTCTTCAGACAGCTCGCCAATGGAAACTAGACAGTGATCAACTAATTGAAATCGCATAGGTTTACAAAACCTAGTGGAAGAAGGGCGTGGGTTTTTCCATATAATTTGTTTCGGATCGGAAGTATTTGATTTACATATTAAACGAAGTGGACAATATGAAGTAAGAAATAAGGTATTATCTTGTATACTGGATCTAAAAATGCCCTGTTTGTATTCACTGTGCCCCCCGTACTTCCGTCAACAGCCCATTTACCAATCAAAACAAACTCTTTAGTGAGGACATCATTTTGATTTTCTAGTATACGGGAAGTTGTATAATCTAGCAAAGTTTGTAACTCTATTTCGGCAGATGATTCCGTGATATGTTTCTCTGGTGGATAACACTGTTTCTTGGCCTCCAACACTCTATGATAAAATGGCAATGCATTTGATAATTGTGAATTGATAAACTCCTTTAGTATTAAATACTGGTGTTTTGTTAATATAGCCTCAATTGTAACTGATAATATTTCGTTTGTACTAAATTTCACACAAGAGGTGTTAGATCGGCTAGAACCACTCAACAAATAGTTCATTGAAGAAATAAAATAATATATCAAATCGTAAACATGAACTGTGCAGTGGGCAACAAACGGTAAAAAATATGTGGAAAATATGTATGTGCTACGAATCTAGTCGTAGAGACGAAGACCCTCTGTACCATGCACATTCGCAAACAACCGCAGATAAATTCTTTTTAAATTAAAAGTAGAGGTATAGAGTAACATTTTGATATGTAGCTTGAAAGCGTCATAAGACGGCAACATAGTTAATACCTTAAGGAACAAAAAAAACGGCGTAAAAAATATACGTGAAAATTGATTTGTCGTGAAACTGCTTACCGCAAAATACGTTTTGCTTAAAAAATTATTAAAAACATAATAATTATGGTAAACACCTTTAACTTAAATATTCTTTGAAAAACACGCACTAGAAATTAACTGCTGAAAAAGATAAGGAAAGTTGTTTTGATTTGTTCACATCCGATGCACAAAAGTAAATGTAAAAACCAACTGATTGCAAATCTTTTTGCATGTTTTAGTAGTACCACTAATAGTAAGTAGTTACAGCGAACTAACGGTGAAAAAATCGAACATCGTTATTTGACCACTATGTCCTACTACTGAACCACTATGCATAGGACCAATGCTGTTGGCAAAATAGGGTATATAATTTTTTGATATTTAAAGGGGGCGTGGCACTTCGAATACAAATTATTATATTATCGTGCTACTTGGGAACTTTAATATCAAAAACCTTGAAATTTAGTGCAAGTAACTCCCTTTTGTGCAACCATTCGTAGTATATAAAGCTTTACTACAGTCTTCTTTTTCGTTCCCAGCTTTGGGATTTTAGAACATGTAGCCTACATCGAAATTTCAACTTCAATTTCAAGTGTCTCCCATACAAAATTAAAAATTATTATCGTGTACCTAGAGAACTATAATAAGTAGAGTATAGAAATTTTGCACAAGTAACCAGATATCAGTCCAGCAAAAACCAGATTGCTTAGGAATAGTGGGCGTGGTACCTTCCATTAATACAGTAAAATGTTTATCGTGTACCTAGGGAATTAAAAAAAGGAAGATTTTTGAAATTTTTCCTCAGTTACCCTCATACTAAAGTGCATAGTCTAGCCAATTACAGACTGGATTGGGACAGTGGGCGAGGTAACTCCCAAACGATGTTAAAAATAATTGCGTATCTAGAGAATTGTTGTATAGTCTGACGCATAGTCCAGAAAAATCAGATTCGAAAGGAATAATACGCGTGGTGCCTCCCATACAAAGAGCAAGATTATTATCGTGTAATTAGAGGACTATAACAGGTAGAGTCTTGAAGCATAGTCAAGCAAAACACTGGCTGGCAGGGTTGTCAGATATGAAAATATTAACTTTTGTTTTAAAAAGATTATAGAAATAATGATATTCTATACTTGATGTGCTGGTAATTCCAATGATTTCTTACTTGGCTTTTTACATAAAAAGGAAGTTTTGCAGTAAGGATTGAATTCGCTTTATTTATACCGAAACGTATAAAAAATAAAGTTACAAATTAAAGGGTGTCCCCAGATAAGACGAATATTTTCACGGATATTGCTTACGTTTATTTTTGTATTGAAAATTACTGCTTTTAAATTTTTTGTTTAGATTCGAAGTCCATCTGTCTATTTTGAAGTCAGTTATATTTGCCAAGAATTATTTCAAATAACCACACAACGACTAAAGTTTTTGTTCTATATTTGTATGTACATACATACATATCGCACTTGATCAACAAGAGGGTATTAACTCGAAATTTTTAAATTTTCAGTAGATGTAAAAAACTGTTTGTGATTACATTTTAAGACAAAATAAAAATCCTAACATATTATAGTCAGCAAATTCCATTTAATAATATATTTACACTGTTTTTCTTTTAATTTTTTTTGTGATTATTGCCAAATACAAAGAATACCTTTTTGTTGACTAGGTGATAGTGCTTAAGGCCAAGATACACTATCTTACACAATCGTACGATTCAAGCACAAAAAAATCAGGTAGAACTCTGAACTTCTCAAAAAATTGTTTCAAAATGGCGATGTAGCGCCACACTATCATACAAGGTAAAATTATGCAACTCTGATCGCATGGAAAAATTCTATTTTATGAATTTTTTCAAAAGATTATAAAATCGTACAGATCTGTCAAAAAGTCTTTCACACACATACAATTTTAATCCACACTATCATACTTTTTAGCACACATGCAATTTTTCACAAATCTAACATATTATAGTGCTAATTCCATTTGAAAATGTACATATATACTCTGTTTTTTTTTTTAATTTTTTGCAATTATTGCTAAATAAAATAATACCTTTTTTTCATATAAAGGTACTCAAGACACCATCACGAAAATGGTCTCATATGCGGGTTTCGAGATAGAAGAGTAATCATAATACGTTGAAATTTTTGTTGTTGTTTGATTTCTTGCAAAAAGTGAAAAATTAAAAATTTTGAGTTAATACCCTCTTGTTGATCAAATGCGATATGTATATTGATGGTGTTTAATCTTCTTTAATTCTTGGCTTTTTTTTATTTAAAATAATTTTTTTTTTTTGGCTTACAATATTTTTAATATTTATTAATTTTATCTGATGTTTTTTTACATTTCAGATATGGTACCATTGTATCGGCCAAAGCTATTTTTGATAAAACAACAAAAAAATGTAAAGGTAAGTTCACAAATTCTTATCATACTCCTCTGCTACTCCGAACAAACACAAATTTTCTTTAAAAAAAAATCCCAAGATATTTTACTTTACTTTACTTTATAGAATCATCTCAAAATGATAATATTTATTTATAATAATTTTGTTCTAATAACGAAATATTTTATCTCTTTTATGTTCAAATATTTTCTTTTTTTTTGTCATCTTGTTCTCCCTATTTTCTTCGATACCAAAAACATTTGATACTTTTTGTGTGTTTTTTGTCCTATTATCTCTTTCTTTTTTTTTTAGGTTATGGTTTTGTAGATTTTGAATCACCAGCATACGCTGATAATGCCGTCAAATCGTTGCAGGCAAAAGGCATTAAAGCACAAATGGCAAAAGTGGGTGTTTGGGTGCTACTTAGGCCGGCCATTGTACGTTTTTCTTTGTTCAAAAATTTTTATTTTATTCTTTGTATGTTTTTATGTTCTTTTGTGATTTTTTGCGTTTATTTAAGTTATTTTATTTAATTTATTTTTTTATTATTGTTTGTTGCATGCAAATTTAATTAGTATAAAACAAAGATTAAGAGTAAACCAAAAAAATACTAAAGAAATGACACTTTTTAAGAAGTTTTTACAGCAAAGGAAATGCTTAGAGATACAAGAAAGAAATTGTTAAAGAATTCTTTAGAAGTTTTATTTCTTTAATTAACAAAAAAAAAATATGTATAAAACAAACATAGAAAGTTTCTACAGATTTTTTACAAATTTATCTAACCATGTGCATACCCGTACAAGACCACTTACAAAGAGATAAAACAAAAAAACTTTAAATACAACCAGAATCAAGGACCTAAAGGTATATTCACTATGCACACATACACAAACACACACACATCCATAGTTACGTATGAAATTTTATCAGACAGTGTATGTGTGCACTGCTTTATATACATATGTATGTATGTTTCTTCTTCATTCGTTTTTAACATAATAAAATACCATTTAGCAACGTAATTATGAGATCTTTGTTATCTCACATAAAATTGTTAGAAATTATTTTTTATAATTTTTATTTCATTTTTTACTTTACTTAGAGTTTTCTTATACTTCTCCTATATTTAGAGTTTTTTTTTTTGTACTTTTTAAATAAATAGCAGTTTAGTTTTTATTTATAGAAAAATATTCAGTTTTTGTTTTCAATAGTCTACAAGGTAACTGAAAATTTACGCAAAATTTTAATCCAACAACAACTAGATACTTCCAAACTACTGATCCGATGGCAAAAAAAAAAAAAAAAATGAACCTAAGTATAGCATAGGAATGTTGGAATTTAATCTTTTATCCGAAACTTTCTGCACATCCAGGGACATCCTGTTAAATTTAAAACGATTGCCATTTTTAGTTTTTATCCGACTAGAAAAAATGTATGCAGCGTCCTACACTCAACTTTAGCATACCTCATAGAAACAGATATTTTTATGGATATATGAGCCCTTGATTATGAAAGTGGTATAAGTCATATATTTCTTGTTTCGAGATATTAAGAGGTTTGCATTTTAAAGGATTAAAAAATATTTTTGTATTATGGAATAAAATATTTTGACATTTAAATAGTGCCAACAAATAAGTATTCATTATGATTGTGAAATAATTAACCATTTTTAAAAGGTAGTGTGATTTTGAAAGGTTGAAATGACTTATACCATTTTCAAAATTAACGGCATGACTTTATAAATGACTTAAACGCTCAAGGAAAAATTTTTATTAAAAATTAACATTTTATTTAAACTCATTACATTGTAATTAAGTTATTTTTTTAGTATTTAGGGAAAATAAAGAGTTTGTGAAAAATTGGTGGGATATAGGGTAGTAAATCCATCATATCTTTTTTTCTTCTCTTCTGTTATTGGTCTAATGGTTGTATATAGTGGAAGCAAATCAATATTTTCGTATATTTTTAGTCTTCCTCTTTTGGTTGAACGGTCTAACACTGTGAATTCGGAATTGTCATCCAAAGAAGTTTTATAAAACATTTTATATGGAGAATTTTTTAGAAATCTTATCCATTGTATTTTTAGCCAAGATACAGCTTCTCCATTGGTGTTACTCTTTCTATTAGTCGTTGATTCTTCCAGTTATTTCCTCGAAATTAAATCTTTCCAAGCCATTTGTTGTACCAAAAATGGGTTTCTCTTTTTACATTATTCTATTAAATAACTTATTCTTCTTTGTCATAAAATGTCTACAATTAATTATAAATAAAGCATTTTTACATTAATAGGTTTACCTGATTATAACTGAACCGCTATCAGAAGACATGACAAAATTACTAATAATTATTTTTCCAAACTTTGAAAGCAAACTGACTTATACCATTATTAAAATATACAGTTACTGTATTTGGTTTATCAACCAAAAAATAAACTCAATTTATTAACTTAATTTTCATGGCATACTGCGAATTACTTCAGATTACAAAGATGTGGGGCCTCGATATCATTTTTGCAAAAAAATGATCATTTAGTCAAGCTCATATTTTGCAAACCGTTTGAAATTTTGATATACTCTCTGAGGCAAAGTTGTAGCTCTTGTCATAAAGAACAAAAATTGTTAACATATAAAATCAAAAAAACTTCATCTTCAAGGTCAAAATCGCAAAAAATTAATTTTTAAAAAATTCAATTTTTTTACCTTTTTTCCCCTGTTCAGGTCCATAGGTAGCAAACCGTTCAAAATTCAAGGAAACAATCAACTACAAAAATGAACCTAGGATCTCAATAAACAACTTTTTAGAACATATGAACTTCCTAGGAATGATTCTTAACACCGTTTAGGTAGCGCTTAGGTAGCCGCAAAAGTGAAAAATTTCCCGAAAATTTTTAAATTCATTTCGGCTACCTAAGCGCTACCTAAACGGTGTTAAAAATCATTTCTAGGAAGTTCCTATGTTCTAGAAAGTTGTTTATTGAGATCTTAAGTTCATTTCTGTAGTTAATTATTTCTTTGAATTTTGAGCGATTTGCTACCTATAGACCTATGGACAAGAGCTACAACTTTACCTCAGAGAGTATATCAAAATTTCAAACGGTTTGCAAAATATGAGCTTGAGTAAATGATCATTTTTTTGCAAAAATGACATCGAGGCCCCACATCTTTGAGGGCCCAGAAAAAAAAACCTGGAGGACTTTGGGCAAAACTGGGAGACAGGAGTCTTTTTTTGGTCTTTTATGACGTAGTGGTGTCCGTATATGGTTATTTTGCCATGACTTAAAAAATTACACAGTGTGTTATGTTACTTTATTAGAATTTGATATGAAATAGCTGATAAATTAGATTTTAAAATTTTTTGACTTATACCACTTTCAAAATCAAGGGCTCATATTACATAAACACTAAAAGTTCAAAGTATATTCAAATCGGAAAAATAATTTATTTTATTATGGGTAGTCAAGTAAACTACCCCTCCCCCTTCCCGATTTTGATATGTTTAAATGTATAACATGAGTCTTCATACACAACCACCCACAGACATCATCGCGAAAATAGTTAACTATTTTTTATTCAGAAGACTTCAAAACATATAGATCCGTTAAAATTCCGACATAAATTTTTTCACGATTACTATACTTTACCTATACTACACGTATAGTATAGTAAAAAAATAATACATACTTATTATATAAGTAAAAATAATATACCAAGGCAAATTATGGTAAATTAGTTCATTTCATATATTAAGTTGGGGAAATTGAAATGCATTATTTTTTTAGAGATGGCTGTAGTGATCGATATCTCATAAACTATCGATCAAACAATTTTAAATTTATATCCGTTGTCAAGGTGATATTTCACACTAAAATGGTTCTTTTACTGTTTTTTGTTTGATCCAAGCAGTTGTGAGTTACAGGGTGTTGAAAATGGAAGACAACAAAGAAAAAATTCAGTACATTTTACAGTTTTTCTTTGATACAAGCGAAAAAGCAAGACAGGCGGCTAAAATTATGAATGGTGTTTATAGTGCCGATACTGTAACAGATAATTACGTATAATTTTGGTTTTGTTGATTACGATCAGGCATTTTTAATGTTAAAGATGCACATCTCACAGACCTGTCCTGTCGTCGAAAATGTCGATAAAATCATAGAAATAATCAAAGCATGCTCGTAGTAGCATCGCCCAGGAGCTAAAGATCGACCATAAAACAGTTTTCAACCATTTTCGCAAAGTTGGTTTCAAAATGAAGTTCGATGTTTGGGGTGCCACACCAATTAACACCAAAAAACATGATGGATCGAATTTCCGTCTGCGAAGCCTTGGCCAAACGGAATAAAATCAAGCCATTTCTTAAATGGTTGTTAACTGAGGATGAGAAATGGGTCAAATTCAACAATATTGTGGCTTGCATTTTTGTCTTTATCACAAAGAAAAACTCTCAGCTGTACCGAATGTTCTCTTTGTTGACTTTGATTGTTAACACCCCGTAACTCACAACTGAATGGAGCAAACAAAAAACAATAAAAGAATTTTTTAGTGTGAAATGTCACTTTGACAACGAACATAAATTTAAAATTTTTTGATCGATATTTTACGAGATATCGATGACTACAGCCATCTACGGAAAAAATATCGGATTTTTTTTCCCCAATCTATTATTTTTAAAAAGATACTAGTAAAGGGTGCAGGAGCACTTAAAATACTAATACAACAAAGCAATATTGTTGGAATGATTTTTTTTTTTTTTTTTTGTTATAATCTGGCAGATAATTTTATGGCATTTGATTTTTAAATATGATTTCCGGTATATATCCACCGTGTAAACCGTGGAAACCGCACCAAACTGTCAATTTTAGTGGATTCAATGGTGACTCGTTAAAGGCTTTAAATATGGCAATTTGGTTATTGACGTAATTATTTAACCAGAAATAAGCTTCATCACTAAACACAATTCTTTCATACAAATGGCATCTTTTCCAGTCTCAAATGAGCCCAATCACCAAATTGGGACTCAAACGATGGTAGTTTGGCTTTAATTCTCGCTACAGCTGCAAAACTATCGATAGTCTACCCATTCGATAGTTTACTTAAAAACTATCGATACTATCGAAGTTTTTCAAGCGGTATGTCAGTATAGGCAGTAACTAAAATAAACAAAAAACATCAAAATCGAGGAAACGTAAAAGGCGTAAAAAAACGAGGGAATGGATTCATATGGACAAAAGAAAATGTTATCCGATATGTATTACTAGCCTGTCTGGCTGTGTTATTTCGACTATAAAGAGATTAGCTATATCCATTACGAGGGTAGTTTGATAATTCTTTTGTATTTCCAGTGCAACACTGATCTCGTAGTCTTAGCAAACCTAGCAAACAAATTTCAGTCCAAAACCATGTACAGACATATAACTGTGTTATTTGTTATCCAAAACTCCATCTACGTAAGTTTAGGTCAGACTTTTGACTTTAAAGCATTTAAAAAATCCTGTTTAACAATATTGAAAGTCATATAAATTTATGCAAATTCTGACAACTGCTTCGCCATTCAAGTCTCTCCATAATTGTTTTAAATAAAATAGCTTTTTAATATAATTTTTTAATACAAAATAAAAAAATTGGTTCGAATTGTCTTAAAGGCTTTTATTTATTTTGCAATAAACAATCCACCATATAATACTTTTATGTAAATATTTTTCTTAATTATTTTTAAAATCCTGGCAAAGTAATTACATCCATGTGTACTTCAAATATTTTAATACTTTTTTAATTCATTTTACATACTTTTTATTATTCGTTTTATTCAAAGTGTTGAAACAAAAAACAAAAAAACCTTTTAATTTTACACATTTCCTCGAATTGATTAAAACCGTAACTAGTAAAATAATACATGTAAACAATTACAAACAAATAGTTTAATTTAACAAATACATTAGGAAAGATTTATAATTAGTAGAGAGATTTTTAAATATGGTTAGAAATTAGTTACTATCGTTTCGCTAAATGTAAGGCTTAAGTAACAGCAACATAAGATCGTCTTTTTAGGAAATTTTGTTTAAGAAACTAATTTTTTTAAATAAATCTTTAACTAAAGAAAATAATTTTTGCAAAAATATAAGTATAAACATCATCTTTAACTAAAAAGTAATTTTTATAAAAAAAAAAAAAATATTATAAAAAGTATATTTCATAATTTATTATAAAAAATGTTTTTTATAATAAATTTTTAATTTACAAAAAATAGATTTTTTATGAAAAATATAGGTCGTCACAGATTTTTGTCCTTTTCTCGATTAGACGCTGTTTTAAGAAGATACAGCTAAAATAAGATTTTCATACAAAAAATAGATTTTTTATGAAAAATATAGGTCGTCACAGATTTTTGTCCTTTTCTCGATTAGACGCTGTTTTAAGAAGATACAGCTAAAATAAGATTTTCATACAAAAAATAGAATTTTTATGAAAAATATAGGTCGTCACAGATTTTTGTCCTTTTCTCGATTAGACGCTGTTTTAAGAAGATACAGCTAAAATAAGATTTTCATACAAAAAATAGATTTTTTATGAAAAATATAGGTCGTCACAGATTTTTGTCCTTTTCTCGATTAGACGCTGTTTTAAGAAGATACAGCTAAAATAAGATTTTCATACAAAAAATAGAATTTTTATGAAAAATATAGGTCGTCACAGATTTTTGTCCTTTTCTCGATTAGACGCTGTTTTAAGAAGATACAGCTAAAATAAGATTTTCATACAAAAAATAGAATTTTTATGAAAAATATAGGTCGTCACAGATTTTTGTCCTTTTCTCGATTAGACGCTGTTTTAAGAAGATACAGCTAAAATAAGATTTTCATACAAAAAATAGATTTTTTATGAAAAATATAGGTCGTCACAGATTTTTGTCCTTTTCTCGATTAGACGCTGTTTTAAGAAGATACAGCTAAAATAAGATTTTCATACAAAAAATAGATTTTTTATGAAAAATATAGGACGTCGCAGATTTTTGTCCTTTTCTTGATTAGACGCTGTTTTAAGAAGATACAGCTAAAATAAGATTTTCATACAAAAAATAGATTTTTTATGAAAAATTTTTAATTTAAAATACTTTTTATAATAAATTTTTAATTTATTATAAAAAACTTTTTTATAATGAAATTTTAAATTAAATTTAAAATTAAAAAATTTAAAAATTAATTTAAAATTTGTTATAAGAAGTATTTTTAAAAATTTATTTTTTATAAAAAAAGTATTATTTAAAAAAAAACAATTTTGTTCTTAGTAAAAAGTTCTTGAAAAAAAAAACATTTCAAAAAGTTTCGCTTGGGAAAAGAAGAATTAAAAAATTTTCTTTTTTAGAATTTCGTTTTTTGGAAAAATACCTTGTTAAAAGAAAAAGTACTTTTCTGAAAAAGCCCAAAAAAAGAAACTTTTTTCAGCATGAAAGTCATAGTTTTTTGTTTTATAAAAAAAAGTCCTGTTTTAAAAATGACTTTTTATAAAAAATTCCTTTTTGTTTTTTTCAAAAATAAACTTTTTTAATAAACACTAAAGTATGTTCTATTCGGAAGCTTTTTTTTTGAAAAAGTTCCTTGCTGAACAAAAGAAAAATTTATTTAAAAATTTCATTTAGAAAAACTACCATTTTAAAAAATTGATTTTTATAAAAATTAACTCTTTATTAGTTTTTCAAAAAAATCTACTTAATTGAAGAAGACAGTTTAAAGAGGTACCTTAAAAAATGTTCCATTTATAACAAAGTGACAAACCTAAAAAATCTATAAAAAAGTGCATAAAAAAGCTTTTTGTAAAAAAAAATCATTTATAACAGAGAACCTTCTGTAAAAAAGTACGTCTTCTAAAAAAACCTCTTTTAAAAAGTATGTTTCATAAAAAGGTCCAATTTATAAAAAGTACACTTTTAAAAGTAGTATATTTACAAAAAATCACCGTCTGTAAAAAGTAAGTGTACTAAAAAAGTACCTTTTTTAAAAAGTGCCTTTTAAAAATAATACCATTTATAAAAAGTACCTTTCAAAAAAAGTAATTTTATGAAAAAATCACATTTTATAAAATTTTATTAAATATTACCATTCATAAAAAAACAACTTTTATATAAAATACCTTTAGAAAAAAAATCATTTTTCTAAAAGAGCATTTAGTAGAAAAGTGACTTTTTGAAACGTACCTTTTTGAAAATAAGTATTTTTTTATAAAAAAGAATTACAAAAACCTGCTTCTATATAAAACAGTATTTTTTCTTTTGGAAAAATGTTCCTTTATAAAAAAGGTACTTTCTGCAAGCGTAAGTTACTTTTTTCAAAAGAACCATTGTTTAAAAAAATTATTTTTTATATATATTTTTGCTAAAAGTATTTGTAAATAAATAAAATTAAAAAGTGACGTCTTTAAAAAAAATAGTACTTTTTAAAAAAAGTAAAATTTCAAAAAAATGCTCTTTTAAAAGTCTTATTTCAAAAAACGTCTCCTTTAAAATAATATTGAAAAAAGAGAAATTATCATTTCAAACAAGGTGTGTTTTAAAATGATATTAAAAAAAGAAACCTTCCTAAAAAATGTTAATTTTTTATTAGTACCTTTTGCTATTTCAAAAGGTACTTTCAATAAGATCTTTTTTTTTCAAAGTTATTTTCGATGTTTTCTTCCGGGGGAGAGTTATTAATTAGGTCGAAAAGATCTTATTTTGCTTTGAAAAAGCTGCATTTAGTGGATGTTTATATAGACAATTAGCTTATCTCTAGACTCAGATAAATATTTAAAGTATTTAGTGTAGATATGGACCGGCCTTAGAGAAATTAAACAATTTATTTATGAGTAAAGTAGTCTTATTTAAACAGTAATTCAAGTAGTTAAATTTTCGAATAGTTTTAATACAAATAATAATAAAAATATTCTAAAATTTTTCACATAAAAACCAAAAGCAACAAGAGCAAGATCCCACAAATTTGTATATCACAAATTTGCCACCATATTTCAAAGAGACTGATTTAGAGAAAATGCTATCCAAGTATGGACATGTGGTATCAACAAAAATACTATGTGATGCACAAATGAATTCTCGAGGTAAAATACAAGTTTTCAATAGAATGGTAAATTTGTTTGTCAATTAGAATATTTGTGTTTGTTTCAATGTGTGTTTAGGTGTGGGCTTTGCACGCATGGAGAGCCGTGAGAAATGTGAACAGATTATACAGGTATTAAATGGTACTACAATACCGGGTGCTAATGATCCACTGGTGGTGAAATTTGCCGATAGTTGTTCGTCTGCAAAAAAGAATTTATTGAAGGCACGAGATCCCAATAATCGCTCACGTCTGGATATATCGGCCGGAACCACAGGTATGGAAAGTATACCTGTGACCCCTGATCCAGGGGCTCAGCAAAATGGTAGTACAGCTGGCTATACTCGTTTTGGTACACCCCAAATAGGTAGTTATCCATTGGCTAGTTCTCCCTGGATACCCGGTTATATGATGGCAGCCGCAGCTACGCAGCCTGCTACGGCCTTTGAAAATCAGGTTTGATAATTAACGTTACATAACAACACACGCATACGAGTATTAAGTTCAAAATTTAATTTTTTATACTTTTAGTATTTACAACTGGCCTCCTCGCCACAACATTTGAGTGTTTCTCCTTATAAGCCAGATTTGGTGAATGCCTTGCAGGCGCCAGGCATGTATTTGAATGGCTCAGAGGCTGTTATGCAATATGGTGCTATGATGGGTCCACCCATGGGACCTTTACAGGTGAATTATCTTTGAAATTGATACACACAGTTGCAACAACAAGATTTTGGCAATAAACAAGAATTATTTGTATTTTAATTAAACAACAATTTTCAGTATATAAGCCCCACATATCCCTATTATGCTCCAGCACCTCCTATGATTCCTACCATGTCTTTAACAGATTCTACAGATCAAACATTAAGTACTGCTGCTTCGCCCAATGGTGCTGCCTACACGCAATTCTTACATCCCTTAGCACCCAAGTAGATAAATTTACTATTAAGGTGAGTTCTCTATATCAAGTTATTTCATTTTGGATTTACTTTTCCTTTTAAAAGACTTTTTTATTAAATTTAAAATTATTTTCATTTCTCTTACAAAAAAAAAACTCCAGTTATATCTGATTTATAAAACCAGCGGAAACGTAGTAAGAAAGCAAACCAATTTTCCAATTTTTTGTGTTTAAAACTTAAACTTTAAGAAAAACGCTTTTTGTGGAAAAATATTTAAGGAGAAGAAAAGAGACGTTAGGTAATTAAGGCATTTTTTACATGAATTCCATTAAGCAAACAAGTTGGCAACCTTGTTTTGTATGGATGATGATGATGATGTTGAGCGTACATTTTTTACCCAACAAACATTTTTGTTTTCAACAGAAGACAATCGAGTCGGGAAAAGAAAATAATGATAAAAGATGAAATATAAAAAATTTAAAGTTAAATCTTTAAGGATAAAAATAAAATTTTGTTTTGTTTTTAATTTTGTTTAGTGTAATATTGATAATAATTATAATATTATAAAGATTTTTTTTTTTAATTTTTGAGTAATTTTAAGCTGCACTCTTCATAGTTTCTTAGTTTCTCTTCTTTTTTTACCGACTCTATATACTTTAGCGTTAATAAGGAGCCCATTCTAAATAGGGCTCGTAATTTATATTAGAAGTCATCAAGTTTTTTGATTTGTTTAGTTTAAGTAGTTCAGTAATAAATGAATGTTTTCTCTTAAAAAAATCTTTTTTCTTAAGCTATTTAAACTATTTTTGTAAAATTTTCCAAAAAGAGAAAAAAATAAGAAATCGAAAAATAAAATCCAGTAGATCTTAAATGAAAAAAAACAACAAATGTAGTAGTAAAAGTAAAATAAAAAAGAATAAAAATGAAAATGAAAACCATAAATGGTGACAAAGGAAAACCATGTTTTTAAATTAAAGTCAAGAAAAAAATATAACAACAACAACAATATAAACAACAAATTAATTGTGAATGTATTATTTATTTTGAATAAAAACGAAAAACTTTGAAAATATTTTTAAGAAAAAAAAAATAAATTAAAGACTTTTTTTTCCTACGACGGCAAAGGAGAGAGAAAAAGGTAAGATAATACAATCAAGGTAAGTCATACATATATATATATATATTTTTTTTTTTTATTATAATTAATACATCAATGCTTGAGAGGCTCTTGACTTGTTGGCAGAAAACAACCTTAGACTAGCGCACTTCACTACCAATCCATCTATCGAGGCAGTCTTATTTAAAATAATAATCTTTGCTCTTGCCGCTTACGTCTGCGCAATGGTCACGGAATTGCCCGAACACATTTCAAGGACACTTGTAAGGAGAAATAAAATAATTTTTAAAATTGGTTTATAATGATTCGCTGAGATCTTAACAACTGTGCGGCCTAATGGTTTGAACTATCAAGTCTCTCTCCAGAGTGGCATAAATAAAGGTTTTTATACATATATGACACACTGTGTAATTTTTTAAGTCATGGCAAAATAACCATACTCGGACACCACTACGTCATAAAAGACCAAAAAAAAAAGACCCCTGTCTCCCAGTTTTGCCCAAAGTCCTCCAAGTTTTTTTTATGTGTCCTCAAAGATGTGGGGCCTCGATGTCATTTTTGCAAAAAAAAATGATCATTTACTCAAGCTCATATTTTGCAAACCGTTTGGAATTTTGATATACTCTCTGAGGCAAAGTTGTAGCTCTTGTCATAAAGAACAAAAATTGTTAACATATAAAATCAAAAAAAAACTTCATCTTCAAGGTCAAAATCGCAAAAAACTTTAAAAAATTAAATTTTTTACCTTTTTTCCCCTGTTCAGGTCCATAGGTAGAAAAGTTTTTCACTTTTGCGGCTACCTAAGCGCTACCTAATCGGTGTTAAGAATCATTCCTAGGAAGTTCATATGTTCTAGAAAGTTGTTTATTGAGATCTTAGGTTCATTTTTGTAGTTGATTGTTTCCTTGAATTTTGAACGGTTTGTTATTAAAATTCAACCAGTAATAGACAGACAAAAATGTGTGCTTTCATTACAACCTGATCTATCTGATACGTATACAGAAATGCAAATCATGGACTGTTTTTTGTCGGCTACGAATGCGAGAAACTTTTATAATTTCTTTTTTTACATCTCTTTGCTTTTCAAGTTTTCCTCTATTTTAATGCATAGGGATTTTTTAACGTGTGGGTTTGTTTTGCTCACTAAAATCACTGGCGAAAATATTTAAGCCATAGATTACATAGATAGCCAACTATTCCAATGTAAATATAAATGTCATCCCACTAACACGTACGGTGTGAATTCAACACACATATTGGAGTAAAATTTGTAATTACATTAAGGTAACTTGCACTTTCCAAATATTTAAATAATTTAAAATTTTCGCACTCAAAATTTATTCACATTTTAATGAATGTATTTATAATTTTTAACAAAAAATAAATTTCATTTTGTTGACATTTGTTAGGTGAAATTTATTTCTTCACATGAGCTGCGATCCCGAACTCAACATTAGGAGCCCTCGGAATCCCAATTATACTGAAAACTGATCCCGTACTGCAAGATTGGGTAAAAGAGAGTAATTTTGAGAGAAAGTATTCTTCTTCTGGCACGAAACAGCCCTAACTTTTTATTTGGGCTGATTGTGAAAATACAAAACAATCAGTTATTTGAAAATAAACAAACAAAATTAAATAAATCAGTCAAGTGCGAGTTAGTCTCACACACGTAGGGTTCTGTACTATGTTTAGTACGCCTTTAAAAATGCAAGTTGATAATTTTTTCATGTCTTATGGGGCACCCTTTATTTTTAAAATCAATGTCATATTCGCGAAAAATGCATCACTTTAAATTTTAGGAATTGTTGTTATAACGGCCATGGTAATACACTTTCTATAAAAATGTCAGGCCTACCTATTGCGGTTCAAAAAATAAGGTAATATACGTGAAAAACATGTAACTGATGGATCACCCTTTAGTAAATGGTAATTGTTACAGCGGCTGAAGTACAACATCTACTGTAAACAATTCAAGAGTCTACCTATTACGGTTAAAAAAATAAGGCTATTTACGTATAAATCATGTCTCTGTCAGAACATCCTTTAATTTTGTTATTTGTTATAGCGGCCATGGCAATTCTCTGTCTTTGAATATATCAAGAGTCTACCTATTACTATTAAAAAAATAAGTTACTATACGTGAAAAACATGTCATTGTCAGAACACCCTTTAATTTTTAGTAATTGTCATATCGGCCGTGGCAACATATCTCCTGTACAAAATTTTAAGAGTCTTACTATTATGGTTCAAGCAATAAGGCGTTATACATGAGAGTCACATCGCTGTCGGAACACCCTATAATTTTTATTATTTGTTATAGTTTCCATAATAATAAACCTTCTGTAAAAACTTCAAGAGTCTACTTATTATCGTATATACACGCAAAGCACATCACTCTCGGAACACCCTTTAATTTTAACGTTTAATTTCATATACTTGTTTAGAAAGCGAGCATAGTGTGAACTACTTACTGTCTGCAAATTTTAAGTGGTTGCCTTCTATAGCTCAAGAAATAAAGACATAAAGGCAAATAACACCTCACTTTCGGAACACCCGATAAGTTTTAGTATTTATTGCTATAGTGGCCACAGTTATACACCTTCTGTGAAAATTTCAAGAGTCTACCTATTACGGTACCAGAGATAAAAGGCACTGACAGACGGACAGACATTGTAGCGAAAACAATAGGGTTTCGTTTTTACCCTTTGGGTAGGGAACTCTAAAAAGATAAATGTTTTTATGCACACAAAAACTATTATTTAAAAGTTTTTTCATAAAAGAGTACAAAAAAAGTGTCATGTATACAAAATATTTGTGTTTTTAATTTTTTTTATGTGCGAATGCATGCAAAACACTTTCACATCACGTTTTGGGATATAAAGTTGGTTTTTAGTGTTCCCGTACTTTTGGGCATTTTTGTCTCTAAGAGAGTTTATTTTTTGTTTTCTATCATTTTACCGAACTTTTCCCAAAAAGTACGGGATCGCACAAGTCATATTTAACCAGGTGACAGCACAAGGCGGAGCTAATATTAAAGAGACATTTTTTTAATTTTTTTTATATGGAGTTTGACATAAGTCATGCACAAAATAGATATTAATGTCAAAAACCATTTTAAAAAAATATCAAAAAATTGTTTGCTGATATTTCCTCTCCCTTACGCTATGACCTTGTTAAATATGCCTTGGGATCGCACCTACTTATTATTGTATTTTTTTGTCTTTTAGGGGATGAAAATTTCAATGCAGAATAATAAATAATTAAAATTAGTATTCAATCCAACGTTTTTACATATAAATACATCAGCAAAAAATACAAAATTTTTATTCTTATTTAAAGCAAAATACATATTTAATTTTATCATTGATTGTAAAAAAAAAGATTTTTTTAACAAAACATTTTATACAACTATGTTGGGCGGTTAAAGTGCTGTGGGGAAATATTTTTAATAACCAACACTTGTATAAATTTTTCTACCAATACATTCTTAGACTTAGGTTTATGACATTTAGTTGTGTATCTATGTGTTATCTATGACGAAAGCACTGATCAAATTGTCTTTCAAATGTATTGAGTATATTTACGATTCAAATGTTTAACTGTCAAACACCCTAGAGCTTAGCCAGGAGGTTTTACTAGAGTCAGCAGTTTACAATTGTTTAAAGTTTGCAGTTTTATTAAAAATATCCTTTTTACAGACAGAATTACCTGAAATCATGTTTATTTAATCAACTTACTAACAGAAAGTTACGATATGCCGTAGATATACATATGTTCTCTTCTTTAGTTTATCAGTCACTTCCAGCTTAAAGTATACTTTTGTATTAACGAAAAACTAATCTCTCTGATGTAATCCTAACTTTAGCTATTGGCAAGTTATAATAATCGGCCTACAAATATTAGAATATTAAAAACAAATTTTCCACAAATAGCTGAATACCTGATAAAGAACTAGTGGTGAGTATCCTTAATATTCGTAACATTGTTACGACAGAATTGTAAAAAACAATCGACATTTCATCGACGTCGATCAACGAATTTAGTTAAAATAAATTAATGAATGAAAGTTTTAACCTTAATTAAAATTTAGATAATACTAGCTATACCCACACACGTTATGTGCGTCCTGACAATATTTTGTTCGATTTTAAGACTCTTACGTATTTACTTTATATAAACGTATCCATCCCTGGATAAAATTTATATAAAAGACAGACAGGAAATGAGTTACTCATTATTTCAAAACAGCGCCATCTGTTGCGCAACATTGCCTAAAATAGTGTTTTTTAAAATAAAATATGCAGTACCTTTAAATCGGTAAAAAAAAATCTACGTACTTTCACTGCTTTTTCTTCACTTTCTCTTGGAAATAAAATATTTTTACAACATTCCATATTGGAATCAGAATACTAAGGTACCTCCTCACAAAATTTTGTTAAAATCCATCCAGTAGTTGTTACGTGATGCGAACACAGAAAAAGACAGACAGACAGACAGGAAATGAGTTACTGTTTAATTATATGTATATATGATCTGATGGTACTCTTTCAATTATTTACACTTTTCAATTTACGATGCGTCCTAAAGCAACTATTTTTGTTAAGAAAAGTCATGCCTATATTCGTTTTCTTTTTTCAAACATTTTGCTTCTCAGTTTGACATTAACGATGGACCAAGCAACACTCAGAAACATTTCAAAAATTAAGGCTAATGGCACTTCATCTAACGATTCTTCTACTTTTTAAATCCTCTGAAAACTAACATCACGCAAAGATGACCTTATCTCATTTTACTGAAATCTTTTACCGTCGAAGAATTTTTTTGTATGGGAAAAAGTCGCTTGAAGATTGATTTGCAGAATTAGGTTGATTTGGCAACATTCCTAATTCGGATCGGAATCAACCGATAATGATTAATCGCATTTATCAAAAAAAAACCTGTACCGAATTTGCTCTTTGTTGACTTTTATTTTTAACACCCTGTAAATGACAAGTAAATAGACCAAACAAAAAAACAGTAAAATAATTGTTTTAGAGTAAAATGTCACCTTGACAACGAATATAAATTTTAAATTGTTTGATCGATACTTTATGAGATATCGATCACTATAGCCATCTACCGAAAAAATAATAGATTTCTTTTTCCCCAAACCTAGCTATACCTGGTGCGCTTTCCTACACCAATCCTCAAAAAATACAATAAACTGTTAGAATTAATAGTAGCGCACAACTTTAACTCGAATACTCAGGTTTTTCTCAGAGAAACCTATGTATGTCAAATTTAGAAAAGGTTACTGTTGCAGTTCTCTAGATATAAGACAATTACTTTTTATGGGAGTACCATCCTTTCGAAAATCTCAGTGCAGGGTCGATAATAACTTTCACTTATTAGGGAATACCATGACCACTATTGTAATTTAGTGTGGTTTTTTGATAGACTATTCGTATTAAAACTCAAGCGATATCCGTTTATTGTGTTTATATCCGTTATTGCCCTTTCAATATTGCAAATTCAAATATTAGGGATACTTCGGCACTAGTTTCTACTGGTGGCACCTCAGCTATATCAGTACATATATTTGGAGTGAAAACCTTCTTCAAATGCCCAACAAATAAATTGCCTTTTTCGGTATCATTTCTTGCCCAGTCTCCACTAGAAGTTGGCAAGGGAGGCTTACGTACAACCGGTTATTTAAGGTATCTACATGCAAGCTATAATGAATAATCTGATTGTGCAGTTGCATCGAGGTAATTTTTCTTCGAGATTCTAGTAGCTGTCTTAGCCGATTCGTGCAATATTTAAATCTAGATTTGAATCTGTATTTTGCTGGCTTATGCACATTTAACACTCTACATATTGTTTTTCTCTAGGTACACAATAATAACTTTTCACTTTATATGGGAGCTAGCATAGCCACTGTACTAATCTAGTGTAAATTTTTCTAGTCTATACACATTAGTATAAGGGTTACTTGTTCAAGGTTTCAAGATTCTACCTATTTTAGATCTCTAACGCCCACTGCTCTTATCCAATCTATATTTCGCTATACAATGCACAGGTACCACGCCCACCGTCCCAATCTAGTATGTGTTTTGTTAGACTATGCACATTAGTCTGAGGGTTAATTGTGCAAAGTTTCAAGACTCTTCCTATTCCAGAACTCTAGGTAGAGGATAATTTTTTAATTTGTATGGGAGGTACCACAACCGCTATTGCAATTGACCCTGTTTTTCGCTAAACTATGTACATATGTATATTAATGAGGGGGTTCAATTTCAAAGATCTACTTATTATAGTTTGCCAAATAGGTATGTAGCAGTCATTCGAAATTTGATTTTACTTCTATAGATGGATTTATAAGTTTCTAAAAATTTTAATTATCCTGTTAGAATTCTCTATTAATGAAAAGCCCCATATCCAAACTTTCATCCAGTAACAGTGACTTTTTACATAACTTGGCATTTAACACACACACAAACACACTCTAGTAAGTTTTTCAAGGTAACTTTTATTTAACAGCAGGGCTACCAAAAAATTTTTAACAGCGCACTGTTCAAACACACGCTGCAAGAAATGTATAAATCTCTAACACAAAACCGTTCCTAACATTTAATGCTCACTTAGTGAAGCTCTAGTATGATGCGGTAAAAGCGCATGTCTTGTTGCAACATTATTTTGTGTTTTCTTTTCTTTCCTTTTGTCATTGTATTTTATGCATTTGCGACTTCTCTTGCTTTCATAATGCAAAATAGAAAGGAAGCCGAAAAAAAACAAACACAAAAAAATAAAACAAATTAAATTTATGTGCTTTTTCGTTCGGCGAGTGTCGTCGGTCTTTTGCCTGTTGTTTCATTTTACTGTAGGAGAAGAGTAATAGAGAAATAAAGAATCAACAATATTTTTATTAATATTTTTGTGGAGGTAGCTCGTCGATAAATTGTGTTTTTAAGTGAAATTTCTGTACAATAATTCATAAATTAAATTAAATCACTATTATTTAATAATCGTTCACATGAGTATTTAAACGCATCGAAAACAAACGAAAACGAAGAAAGTGCAAACGAATTTACTGTAAGAGAAAAAAAAGTGCAAAAATATAAACAGACATTCAGGCAATAAAAGGCAGACAGGCAGGTGTAATAAAGCAAAATTATAAAAAAAGAAATCCCACCACAATTTGTAATCAGTCTAACAATAGGCAAAAGTACACATAACAAAAACAAGAGCCAGTGCACCCAATACTCAAGAAGAAGCAGTGACTTAAGTGCATGTTAAGGTTTGCTGTGCAAACAAGAATTATAATAATAATGCAAGGGGGGAGTATTGTTTGGTGACCAATTTTACTCTAAAGTGTTGTTGCTGCCTTAATGAGTAGCGCTGTTTGTTGTGTTTTTTGTTTTTTTTTCTTAGTTTTCTTGTGCGATGCTAATTATAATTATGCAAGTGAAAACCAATTGAATGCAAAATAAATTCAAAACACTCAAACACTCGTAGACGTCAAAAAGTCTTAACTAAAAATAAAAACGTAAAAACAAAAATAAAAATAAATGAAAAGTGTAGTAAAAACACAAAATCGCCAAAAGTCGTTGAACTGAAAAAATTAAATATTTTATAATAATAAAATGCAAAAAGTGCAATATTTTTAAATACTTAGGTGCATTGGTAGACATGTGTATGTACAATCTATGTACAACAAATGTTGATATTTACAACAAAATCCAAATATATTGTATAGTGTCTGGTTTTTTATGACATTTAAGTGACTTTTTCTACATTTGTGGACCCCAGACATATGAACATATGCAATTGTAAAGCTTTGTTACTCTACCGCACTCTCTTCCCCTCTATATTAACCATTAGAAATATCTCTCTATTTTTGTAACATTTACTCTAAGTGATACCTTGCTTCGTGTAGAGTAAGTAGAGTTGCCATTTCAGTTTTTATAAGGGATTTAGATTTATTGAGAAAATCCTCTTTGCGTATCATCAAAAGCGGAAAGCACTCCTATTACGAATATTTTTTCACTCGAAATATTTCACTTTTCACTGACTTTCCAACCTTCAAAAACGTTTCACGACAACAAAAAATGCCCCTTATTTTTTTTTAATCTAAATTTGTTTGGCGGAATGATAATATTCACAAATTGCCAGGTTAAACTCCATTAGTCTCCTACAGGATCTGTTATGCCACCTATACCTTCGTATAGGAAGAACAAATTCCCAAATTCAGCTTCGATTAAAATTTGTAAGGTTATACACGATAACCGAACAGATAGCAAGTGGCCGATTCATGCAATCACCAATAACAGTACCGCAGTACAGCTATTCGAGAAACCACTTGAAAGCCGAGCAACAAGGAAGGCCTGATTGAATTTAAGCGATAACGACAATGACTCGCGCACGTTGTTCCTTAACCCAGAGCTACTTTACGACTGATAATTCCCCTTATCGTGAATGGTTTTTACCCTTGCACATTTTTGCTGGGAAACTATATTCATCATAAAGTATTTAAGTAATCTGTGGTATTTATTTCTTCTGATTAGAATATTAAAGTTTGAAATAAATTACTTTAGGACAAGATCGGTTAAGAAAGTGCAAAGCCATGCTAAATGATGTTGCTGTACACAGCTGGAAATCACTGAACACCTCCAGAATATACCTAAATACATAAATATTTATCCTTCAATGCTGCATCACAGTACCGTAGTACTGTTATTGGTAGTTGCTTTATTTTAGCCAAGTATTGTCGTTTTGCTTATCATATATAACCTAGAAGTTTTAATTAAATAAGTCTGACATTGGTGGAGCACCATTTTTACAACTCAATTTTTCACTGGAGGAGAACCATTAAACTGATTTTTTTTCTGGAGGAGCACCATTAAACTCATTCTAAATTTTACCTAGCTGAATTTGGAGACTCACTTCCTATACGAAGATATAGGTCGGGTTGCAGATTTTGGAGGAAGCTAAGGAAATCTCGCCCAGACGCTTTGGTTTTATACCTTTGCCATTAAAACAAAAAAAAAAAATAAACTTCAAGATTTTAATTTTCATTTCGAGGGGAATAAACTTTTTATTTTTTATACACGATAGGATGAACGTCACTGTTTGATTTTTAAGATTCACAAAATAATGTTTTCAATTAAAATTTTCTAATTGCTGTCACATCTTGCATCACTAATTTAGCAATTTAAACGTATAAAAACTTTTTAATTTTGAGGTTAGTTTGAAGTTAACATCAAAAACATTACGTAACAGGCGAGTGTCATAATATGGGCGCATGGTTTTTTGTTTTAAAAGTGTTGCCAAGAAATTTTTACTAAATACTCCTAAATTAAAAAAAAAAACATATACCCTAAAGGCGTCAAATCGCATAAATAAGGTGGCAATTTAACAAATCCATTTATTTTTCTTTTGCCAACTTTATTTGAGTAAATTTATGCTGCTTAAACCATATGTCTGCAATACTAATGCCTTCCAAAAGAGAAAGTAATCTTCTGATCATCGTTTTTGTAAAGACATATGGACCAAAGATTCCACGGCCCTACAAAGGGCAACAAACAGTGAGTTTTTTTTGGTGTAATAATGCGTCGACATTTATTAAGAGTAAAAGTATTGTGAAAACGATCCGTGCATAAATTGTACGTTATGCCCGATGAGTTTGTCGAATTGAAAAATGCTGTCCCACATCCGAAACGCTTTCCTAATGCAGTGGCAGCATTGAACTTAGGGCGTAGGTGGGACAGATATTCTTGTATACAGTAATATGAAATGAGGCAGTACAGCTTAGTTAATAGGGCCCTAGTCGTCACCTTTTTAGTTTTCGGCCACTACACCAGGTTAAAATAAGTTAAAATTGGTCTTATAAAGCAATCGACACTGGAAAGTCTCGACACTTTTCTTTCGATATGGAATAGTTCTCAATAATTTATGATTGACTAGCTGTGCCTACATACGTTGTGTGCGTCCTGACAATATTTTGTTCGATTTTGCTTTAAACTAATCCAAAATAAATTTTAAGACTATTACGTATTTACTTTATATTATCCCATCACTGGATAAAATTCTAAAATTTATATAAAATTCTGGGAAAGACAGACTGGAAATGAGTTACTTATTATTTTAACACAGCGCCATCTGTTGCGCAACCGTGTTTAAAATATCTTTCAAACATTTTTTCTCTACTTTCTAATGGAAATAAGATATTTATGCGGAAAAAAGTATCCTACATTGGATTCAGGATACAAAGGTACCTCACAAAAATTTTTTTAAATCCATCCATTAGTTTTTACGTGATGCGAAAGCAAAAATACAGACAGACAGGAAATGAGTTACTGTTTTACTATATTTATAGATAACTCCAAGATATTTTGTTGAGTCTTGTAACGGTATTGTAATTTCATTAATAGTAAGGGAATTACACGGAATTTTTTTGTTGGTCAATTATTAAAGGGCTAATATTGCATGGGTTTTTTTTTTTTTGTTGATTTTGATTTTCCGTTTGTCAAAATACCTCTGAGAAAGTAATAAGCCACTGCTCATGCTTTTTATAATAGCATTAGAATCGTTTCTACGGGTAATAATAGCAGAATCGTCAGCATGAAGAGCATCTGTTTGATCTTTCAGTTTTTTTTTTTTTTAAATTGGATATAAAGATGGACTATAATGTTGGAGATAAAACTAAGCATTGAGGGATACTTCTTTAAGTAGACTACTCTTCATGTAACCTTAGAAATTAAAACTCAATTGAATATTAACCAGTAGAAAAACTAACACAAAATATTAAGAGTGTCCCGATAGTGATGTGTTTGCCACGTATATGGTCTTATTTTTCAACCGTAATAGGTAGGTTCTTGCAATTTTCACCGAATATGTGTACTATGGCCGTTATAACAACAATTACTATAAATTAAAGGGTGTGCTAACGGTGGCTCACATATATAGCCTTATTTTTTTAATCATAATCGGCAGACTCTTTAAATTTACACAGAGTATGTAAAATTATATGGGATATTATAAACATAAAAATTTAAAGGTGTGTCAATAGTGAACCGATTTTTCGTTATAGCCTCGTAATATATAGACATTGCTTAGTTACATAGAGTATTTATTTTTACTATAACACCAATTATAAAATGTAATGGTGTTTAGATAGTGACGCAATTTTACCTACATGTGCATATAGCCTTATTTTTGAACAGTTTCTAATGTAACAGCAAGTACTAAGAAACAAAATTGTTTAAATGAAAGTCCCAATTTTGACGAATTCGGCCTTACCTTGTAGACGCTATAGGCAGACACTTGAAATTTACACAGTGTGTGTAGTACCATAGTCGTTGTAATAACAAGAATAAAAATAATTAAAAAGTTAAGGATGCTCCCCATAGAAGACGTGATTGTTCTCATCTATTCAAAAGTAACAATCAAACATTTAACAGACTTAAAAGCAAGTAATAAAAACTAAAATGAAAAATTAAAGTGTGCCCCATAAAAAAATTTGAATTAATAAAATCTTGTTCTTTTAAATTTATATATCGAACGTAGTACGAAACCCTACTTGTGTGAGTCGCACTCAAGCCACATTTTCAGTAATTACTAAGAGATGTTTTATTTTATTAAAATACATACTGTGTAATTTTTTAAGTCATGGCAAAATAACTATATACGGACACCACTACGTGATAAAAGACCAAAAAAAAAAAAGACCCCTGTCGCCCAGTTTTACCCAATGTCCTCCAGGTTTTTTTTATGGGCCCTCAAAGATGTGGGGCCTCGATGTCATTTTTGCCAAAAAATGATCATTTACTCAAGCTCATATTTTGCAAACCGTTTGAAATTTTGATATACTCTCTGAGGCAAAGTTGTAGCTCTTGTCATAAAGAACAAAAATTGTTAACATATAAAATCAAAAAACTTCATCTTCAAGGTCAAAATCCATAGGTAGCAAACCGTTCAAAACTCAAGGAAACAATCAACTACAAAAATGATTAAGTAGCCGAAAATTTTTAAATTTATTTCGGCTACCTAAACGGTGTTAAGAATCATTCCTAGGAAGTTCATATGTTCTAGAAAGTTGTTTATTGAGATCTTAGGTTCATTTTTGTAGTTGATTGTCTCCTTGAATTTTGAACGGTTTGCTACTTATGGACCTGAACAGGGGAAAAAAAGGTAAAAAAATAGAATTTTTTAAAGTTTTTTGCGATTTTGACCTTGGCCTTAACGTCATTCGCCCCTTAGGAGAGCAAAATTATTCGTATGGTCAATCTTTTGTTTATTATTCTGAATAGGTACATAATACATATTAATTTTGTGGGAAATTTGCAGTCAATATATTTAGATTACAGCCAACATATCCAAGTTGCAGAGAGATGCGAAATTGCTAAATTTTTACCTAATAATATACACCAAAACAAAAAAACATATTTTTCTATAACGTATAAGGTTTTCAACAATAACGTAAACATATTTTTACTGAAACACGTAAGTGTGTTTAACGTAACAAATTTCCCCAACAGACTGCGTTAGTGTGCCTAAAACAATTTACAACAAAAAGTTTTGCAAAAAAACGAAAAGTGAAAGATTTAAATTTGTATTCTAAAAATAAGCAATAAACTATCTTCCAAATAACTTTAAATAAAAAACTATTTTTTGTATCTTAAATTATAAAAAAAACGCATATAACATACCAGAAGAATTAATTAACATTAACTGGCTGGTTTCTATTTCTGTTAACTATAACCTAAACAATTAAAGTAAAATTTAAAAATAATTACAAGAAGAAAGCAGAAAGCAGAAACCAAAACAAAACAAAAATTTAAAAACAACTTCACAAATACAATTTACAGAAATTTAAAACAAAAATAACGCCCGTAAATTGCAGTTGAATTTTTATTTGCTTTAACTTTCAAAGAGAAAATAAACGCAGAATTGCTCTTAAAAATTATACTCTTAAATATTTACCGGTCGGTTAACTTTTGACATTTATGTTAAAAAGCGTTTGTGTGGGTTTGTTCAAATAAACGAGTGTTATTTTAAGTGTGTGCGTGCGTTTCTGTTATTGTCAGATCTATTAAAATAATTAGAAAAAAGTGTGAAAGTGTTTAAATTCTCATTCATCCCTATCACTTGTTTGTAAAGCGGTTAATTGATTTAACTTTTCGAATCACTTACTGGTAAGTGGCCATTTTTGTTGTTGTTTTTTTTTTACATTTATTTTAAGATAATATTTACTTGTCTAAATGAAAACTGACTGGAACGTTTTGTATGGGTAACGGTAACTACTGTCTAACAAACTGTTGGATACAAAAAGTTATAGTTAAAAAAAGCTTTTAAAAAACGGACTTTTATCTGAATTAATTAAAAAAATTAATAAAAAGTCATAAAATGTTTTTAAATATAAAAACTTTATTTAGCAGCCGAAGTTAACTTTGAAATTATTTTTATTTTTTCTAATTATTTTAACAAATAATTTTATATGTATTTTAAAATTGATTATTACACCTTATTTGTTGTTCTCTACAAACGTTTCGAATTAATTTTGAATTGGAGAGACACTTAATTGCAACAGTTTTTAATAAACAGAAAAGTGTATCGATTGGTTACAAAATTTTCACCAAAAGAAATAGGTTTTACTCAAAACATACCTAAAAAACCAGACTTTCCACTTTTTATACTTAAAATACTTAAAGTAGCAGTGCCCACCACGTCGCACAGTGCTTTGTTCCCATATAACGATGGGACAAAAATAGAAGCAGTTGCCACAGACTTTTATAACTTGGCAGGGCAGTTATATTTATCCTAATTAAGAAAAATTTTAGGTTTAGAAGAAATCGGAACAAGGACACACAAATGTTCCTATATTTGCTATGTTATTCAACAAAAAAAAAAACTTGAGTGGCCTACACTTAACTTTACCATACCCAATGGAAACAGATATTTTTATGGATATATTACGTAAAGAATATAAGTTTAAAGTATTGTCGAATTGAAAAATTAATTATTTTCGGTTGGGGGTATTAAGTAAACTACACCTTGCCCCTTCCCGATTATGCCCAAAATTTACACAACTCTTTATCTCCATATACCAAAGGCATAATTTGGGGTAAGGAAACTACCCCTTGCCTTCTCCCAATTATACCCAAAAACTATACAGCTCTTTATCTCCATATACCAAAGGCACATATTAAATTTTTTTTTGATATGTCACGATTACTATACTTTACCTTACACCAATGTGGCAAAGTAAAAAGGACTCTTTCTTGATCATGTCAAATATCCTTTATAGAAAAACAATAACAGTTTGTTTGCATCCAACTTCACTACCTGACGCTCTGCCTAAATTGTATTTTCCAATTACCAAGCGTTGAGTTTTAACTGTTAAGCGGCATTTAGATTGTCAATCGCGTCTTGTCAGCGCGGGTTGATGAGAACGAGTGTTTAGCATTTACATGATCAAGCGAAGATTGTCAAACATCATTATACAACAGACACTGAGCAGTGAGATTGTTATTTAAGATGGCGCATGATTTAGCTGCTGCTTTATTAATTGATGATTTATAGGAAGACGACAATCAAAAAAGAGTAATAAACGAATTTGGACAATGGAATTATTAGAAAATAGAATTATGGAGAATTATAAACAACGACATCATGACTATATTTTTTTATTTATTCTTCAGTTTCTAATCAATTATTAAAAAAAATTATTGAAAAAATACAAATATTCTTTATATCATTTTTGCAAAAGAACACCTTTCGGCAATATTGAATTTCTTGGTATCTGGTCAGAGTTATGCCTCATTAAAAACTCTAGTTAGTTCATACTGTGTGAAGGAATAGGAAAAAGTAATAATGTATGTAATATTTCATTTATACAGAAACAAAATTCAAACTTTCGAACAGTTCCGTGTAATACATATACTCCACAGTTATATGTTCTCTATCATGAATAGTTTTTAGTATTTTACTTTTAATGCAATGAATCCTTTCTTATTGTGCTGTTTAAGGTTTAATCAAATCTATCTTAATTTTTAGAACATGTAATAATGTCAGAAGCTGTACTAAGTTGAAGGAAAATATTTCCCCAACTTCGTTATGGGATTTTCCTTTATAATAATTGAAAAATACCAATTAAATAATACTTTTTTCCTAACTCGTCTACATGCCCTTTCTTAACTTGAATTTTGGCAATTAATATTTCCATATAAACACACACAATAATTAAATAAATGGAATATTTTAAAAATAAACTCTAATAAAAACGCTTTACATACAATACCATACATAAAAACTAACCCACATGCAAAAACAATAAATTCTCTTAAAAACAAGCGCTCTAGCCGAGACATCTTTACTGCTCGCTTACAAAAATTCAAATGAAATTTACACTGTGGTTGACAAACATGCATTTAGACAAGCTTGATGGCGTGAAGGCAAACACAAAATATCAAAAAAAATTTTTATTTCCATCTAGCGCGGCTGACAAACACGAATTTTGATCGTTTACACGAGCTTGTTGGCTTGCCATCAACCCGCGCTGACAAGCCGCGATTGACCATCTAAATGCCGCTTTACTAAGAATCACATAAAACGAGTTCTCCCAATCAGGGAAGCCATTGCTCAAAAAGAGGAAAGGTGTAATTTGAAAAAAGAACGACTTTTTTCAGTTATGTTTGTACTTTTAAGGTATATTTTTTACATTTACAAAAATTTCTTTTAGGTTTAAAAAGAAAATATACAAATATTTTCATAGGTACATATTTAAATTATAATCACCTCTGTTCTGCAAATCGAATCCGAACTTTTTGATTAAGAAACGAATTCGCTTTTCTTAGTGTTCTGTAAATCAAAATCCATTATAACTTTATTTCGATTTAATTTTAAATGTCGAAAGTAAAGCGAGTAGGATTTTCATTAATTTCATGAAATATTTATTTATTTTATATTTTTCTTCTATTTTATGTTATTGACTTTTGAATTGTAAATACTGCCTTAAAGCGAAAATGTTTAAACCTTGCACTACCTTTTTTTGGATTAATTAACGCGAAAAGAACTAAAAGTGGTTTTACACTACGTGTGTTTGTCATATGACTTTTCAGTTTGATAACCCATAGATAATTTCATGTGTTTGTCAAAATAGGCGTTTTGCATACGGTTTATAATTTTTGCTTTCAAACGTATACCTGTAACTACATCTGACATAACCTATAGTATATAATTTTTCGGCAACACACACGACGTGTTTAGAATTTACACATGGAAAAGTAACAAGTCATATGACAAATACACGTCGTGTAAAACCACTTTAATTTGGCATCGCTGCTGTCTAAGATTTTTAGTAACTTGTTAGGTTAGGTTAGGTTAAGCAGGCAGCTCCAATACAGCTCACTTGGGTCGAAGTATTGGTCCCTTTGTGTAACCTGCAAAAGAGAACAGGAAAAAGAGGGAGAGATGGAAAAGAGAGAGAGAGAAAAGAGAAAGAGCGTTGAAAGAAGACATAAGATAAAGTCACAGACAGACAGACAGACAAAAAGTATAGAAGTAGATAGAGAAGAGTCAGAAGTGTGGGGAGGTAGCCAACGGAGGGCAGGTTGGTCAAGCCAGGTTATTAACGAGATTGTCTATGCCTCGTAAAGTGTAGGTTGGTTACAAAACCATCCGCTGCTTCTCAGAAAGGAGTTAATCCTGCTCGGTTCCAAAATGGAGACACAGGAGAGGCTTGCGAAGCACCTTTGTCCAAGGTATTGGAGGCGTTGGTATTCTAACGCAGGGCAGTGGCAAAGGAGGTGTTCGACAGTTTCCTCCTCTTCCTCATCATGACAACTTCTACAGAAATCGTTGTAGTGGAGAATCATCCTTCTTGCATGAGTTCCGAATAGGCAATACCCAGTGATCGTTGATATTAAATCGCGTAGCTGCATTTTTGGCAGCCGAAATAGCAAAGCCGTTTTTTTCTGATCCAGTATAGGCCAGATTGTCCTCGTCGTTTGACAAGTCGACTCATTGGACCATCTTACCTGGGCCAGATCGTATAAGGCTCGATTTATTCGATGCCCACAAGCAGAGAGGGGAATGCCACAATAGACGTCAATGGCGCTATCGTTGAGCAAAGTTCCCTTCTTTGCCAGTTCATCAGCAACACAGTTGCCTACAAGAGTCCCATGTCCCCGCACCCATTTAAGGGTGACTGTTGAATTTTCCGCCATCAAATTTAAGGATGTCCGGCATTCCAGGACTAAGTTTGATGTGGTAAACACACCTGCTAAGGACAGAATTGCAGCTTTACTGTCGGTACAAAACCAGATATCCCTGTTGAATATTCTGTGGTACCTTAGCCAGTTTGCCGCTCTTTTGATAGCAGATATTTCTGCTTGTAAGACGTTACAGTCATTTGGAAGTCTGAAACACATTTTGATTCCAAACTCTTCCATATAAACTCCACCCCCAACCCTATCACCCCTTTTAGAGCCATCCGTGTACACACAGACTGCTCTAGGTGGAGGTGCAGGACCCTCCGTCAAGTCAAAGACAAAGCTTCTTGTGAAGAAGGGTATTGGGGTACAGTAGTCAATAAGACCGGGAATGACGTTCATGATGCCCAGGATACTGGCATGACCCCATGGCCTATGGTTCCATGCATTTGTGACATTCAGTCTAACAGCTGTTTTCATAGCAAGCCCCCTGACCAGTTGGTCTACTGGTAGCCAATTGAGTATGGCAAAGAGTGCCTTAGTTTGTTGCTATCTCAAAAAAGTTGGCGGTTTAAATAATTAACAATAGTCTTGAGTTTTGTTTTTTGTATCCACAAAGATAATTTTTTTCAGTGTGATATAAATATATTTTGATTTAAGTTAGTTTCGAGTGATTATAATTAAATTTTTCTTATTTTATTATTATTATTATTATTATTATTATTATTATTTACCTTTATTTTACAACATTTTTTGTAGATTTTATCGTGAATGATGCATCAACCACGTTATTGTCCAGCTCAAACCTTACCCCAAGTACCTCCGCATGGAGGTATGAGGCCTCTATTACAACAACAATCTACGCGTTCTCCAACATTTGCCAATGTAAGTACATTATTTTGTACCACAATTTTAAACAAATAAATATTTAATTTGATTTGGTTTCGAAAACAATTAAGGAAAACTATTTTTCTTTCTTCTGTATTTTTAGCCAAAATTTATTTTTTTTAAGATTTTAAATTTTGTGGTAAATTTTTTATTTATGTTGTATTTTTTGCTAAATTATCGGCTTATCGTGGAAAAAATTTTCTGTGGATATATAATTAGTCGACGAAAATCAAATCTGAAAGATTAAGGTAAAAAATCCTACAAAATAAAAACCATAAATTCCAAAATGGATTTTTTTTAATCTTTTGCTTATAAAGTCCTTACAGTATCATTAAAAACTTTTAGCAATAGTTGAGAATATATTAAGCTTTTTTACAGCAGTCCTCAAAATATTTTGGAAATAACCTAGTCATTTATAAACGGCTTGGCCGATTGATCAAAAATTTGACATGAACATAGCAGAGGAGTATCTGAACTTAAATTATACGGGTGGCCACCCTCTAGGGATGGCGCTATGTGGTCTCAAAGTTGGGAACCTCGCACTTGCTATTTCTTCAGTTTTATTCTGATTTTTATGGTATCTAAATTTGCAAATATTAATTCAAAATGATTGAGTTATAAGCATTTTAAGAAATACAATTTTTGATTTTTCGCTACCCTGGTCCAGTTTTTTCAAAATATTGGGTATAACTTTTACCAATTTTGTTTTTTAATTTTTTATCGTAGTTAGTGAGCCAAATTCTAAATATTTTTGATAAAGTTGAAGAATGTATCTTTACTGAGTTAAAAACTGGACGATCTTCAATTTAAAAAATTAAAAATTATTGCATTTTTGTGTACTTTAGCCTAAAAAAGGCCTTTTAACGTATTTTTTTCATAGAAAAATTTGTTTTAAGGAATATATACAAATTTAACATTTTTGTGTAAGCTAACTATATGTGTGTACGCTTAAACAAATTTCATATAAATTTGATCATCCTTGTAGAAGATGGAGGTCCCACAATATGACCTATTTTTTATCGAAATTCTAAAATGCTAAAGCTGGGACTGAAATAAAGAAGACTACAGTACTAAAGCTATATATGCCCTAAATTGTTTCTGAAAATATTTAATGAGCCCTAGTCCGTATGTAGACTTTATTGGCAAAAGGGTAAAAAATCCCAATTTTGGGATTTTTGGTCCTTATTTTGGGATTTCTGGAATTTTCTTTTTTTAATATTGCAGATTTTTTGCCATTTCATTTTACTTGATCAACAACACATACACAGAAAACTTTATTTGATTTGCTTAATTAATAAAAATTTTATTGCATATTTAAAATTTTTCCTTCCTTTAAATTTGCCCGTTTATACCATCATTTTTCAAAATGAACAGAAAATTTTATTTCTTAAAATGCTTATAACTCAATCATTTTGAACTAATATCTGCAAATTAAGATACCATTTTCTAGGTATTGACAAGACCTTTAATACCATGTATAATTTAAAAAAAATCAGAATAAAACTGAAGAAATGGCAAGCTGTAAAAGAATTTCCAGGTGCGAGATTCCCAACTTTGAGACCACATAGCGCCACCCCTGGAGGGGTTGCGCTAGCAGATACTCCTCTGCTATAATTGTGTCAAATTTTGCGTCAATCGGCCTAGCCTTTTATAAGTGACTAGGTTATTTCCAAAATATTTTGATTCTGCCCCACTGTGCAGCATTGGTATCTTAGAACATATAGACACATTTTTGATGTAAATTGATGTAGATTAGATCATCACTTTTACATGAAATTTGAAATTTACGCGCATGTAGTAAGCTTACACACAAATATAAAATTTTAATATATTCCTTGAGAAAGTATTTTTTTGTATTTAATTTAAGAAACGCCAAGCACTAAAAAAATTTAAAGTTTAGAAGTTCCCAAATATGATGCCACATAGCGCCACCCCTGGTGAGTATATGATGCTTATCTTAAAAACTTATACGTATATATATAGCTACGGTCAGAAAAATAGCACCAAGCTTAAGAAAAGATGTCTCCGATACATATATGTGCCTATAGGTTTAACTGACATATTTCGAAATTTGTCATAAGACGCTTAGGAAACTGTATAACTACATAAAATAAAAAAATGTATTTGGGCTAATAATTTTATTTTGAAATTTATACTTTATTTAAAAAAAACTTGGAAAACAATCAATCAAAAAAATAGCACTTCACTTCAATTTGTACTAATATTAAACACTACATTAAGAACAAATTAAAAAGAATTATAAATGTTGTATAGGAAAATATGTATCGGAGATATATTTTCTTAAGCATGGTGCTATTTTTCTGACCTTAGCTGTATATATACGTATAAGTTTTTAAGATGAGCATCATATACTCACCAGGAGTGACGCTATGTGGCATCAAATATGGGAACGTCGAGCATGAATTGTACATTATAATTAATATCTTGTTTCATATCCTTTATTTGTAATAACGTCTGCACAACGTTTTGGCATTAAATTTACAAGATTTTGGCATCTTTCCTTTGGAATTTTATTCCAGATTTACTGGACAGCAGTCCAATGCGCTTCTTTGTTAGTTGCCTGAAATACTTCCTTTTTTATTTCTGTCCATAAATTTTCAATTGGATTGAAGTCTGGGCTCTGAGCGGGGCATTCCATCACATTGACTTTATTGTCCCGAAACTACTTTGTCGCAAGGTTGAATGTGTGCTTCATTATCATTATCTTATATCAATATATAGGTCCTACACCATAGTAAGAAAAATTATCTCATACCATTATGCTAGATCCACCGTGTTTTATGGTTTTAGTTATAAATTTTGGATTGAATTCTGTTTGCTGCATTCTTCCTACGTAGGAACGTGATCCCTTGCTTCAATTTAACACAATTATGGACTCATCTACCATTTATTTTTCCGTTGAAATGAAACAGCATTTTGTCGTTCGTGCTAGTTTTTTGACTGGCTCTGTATACATAGATACGAGTTATGAGTACCTTCTCTGTCTGTCTATTCCTTCGTTTGTCAATCTGTCGGTGGAAGTTTTAATTACGTTTTTAAGTTATTATTAATTGTAGATATTGTTCCATTTTTTATTATTAATATTTAAACGCACTTGAGAGCTTGTGTAAATGTTTGTTTGTGTGTGTGTGGGAGATGTGAAAATAAATTGTTGGTTGCTTCTACAAGTAGAATATTTATTTTATATTACCCATGTACCCACGTTTTTACATCTGCATGGTGGGAAATTGTTTTCTTTTGCTGCTGCCACAAGCAACGTCATAAATGTTTACGCCTCAGAAAAATTATAGAAAATCCGAATGGAAGAAAACAAGGAAGAACTCAATAACATCATAGAATTCATAAGGAAAGGAAGTAGGCACTTTTAATATAAAATTTAAACTGTAGAGCTGTGCACTCTTATGAGATATTAATAATTAATAAAAGAAAAAAAACTTAAACATAAATTTTACTTAGAGAAACTATAATCGATAAAGATGATGTTGAAGACATTAAAAAACTGACTGACTGAGCAAATGTTTTTAAATTAAAAAAAAAAAAAAAAAACATTGAAATCTGGTTAAGTACTTGTATAATTATTGCGAAAATAAAAAGTAAGTATTATTGATATTTAACTCTTATCGTATTTATACTAAATTTTATTTAGTTTTTCTTGCACAGCAAATAGTCAATGCAAATACTGCTGCTGAAACTCTATGAATTTTGTATTAGAGAATTTAATAACCGAATTACTTAATAATCGATATTCCCTCTAAAACCGAAATTTCAATAATTATCAGAGATTCTAATATTAAAATATTCACAAAAAAAAAACAACAACGAAGTTTCACAAATATCCGAAATTTGAAAAGACGTTTAGATTTCGATTTAACAAAAAATATCCGAGTTTTACTAAAATTTGAACTTTCAGAAAAAATTCACTCAACAATATTGAAACATTAGGTGCGACCCCGGGTGGGACCCCGGACTCAACATTGCACAGTGGGGCAGAATCAAAATATTTTGGAAGTTATAAGTAAGTTATAAACGGCTAGACCGATTGATCCAAAATGATCCAAAATTTGACACGAGCATAGCAGAGGAGTATCTGTACTTGAGTTTTAGTTTTAAAGGTAGGTATCATACACCCTCCAGGGGTGGCGTTATGTGGTTTCAAAGTTGGGAATCTCGCACCTGGAAATTTTTTACAGCTTGCCATTTCTTCAGTTTTATTCTTATTTTTTAAAATTAAACATGGCCTTAATATTCTTGCCAATACCTACAAAATGGTATCTAAATTTGTAAATATTAATTCAAAATTATTGAGTTATAAGCATTTTAAGAAATAAAATTTTTGATTTTTCGCTACCCTGGTACAGTTTTTTTTTTTTTTCAAAATATTGGGTACAATTTTTACCAAATTTTTTTAAATTGTTTATCGCTGTTAGTGAGCCAAATTCTAAATACTTTTGATAAATTTAAAGATTGTATCTTTACTGAGTTAAAAACTAGCCGATTTTCAATTTAAAAAATCCAAAATTATTGCATTTTTGTGTACTTTAGCCCAAAAAAGACCTTTAACGTATTTTTTTCATAGAAGATTGTTTTTTAAGGAATATATAAAAATTTTACATTTTTGCGTAAGCTAACTAACTATATGTATGTACGCTTGTAGAAGATGGAGGTACCACAATATGACCTATTTTACATCGAAATTTTGACTTTAGCCTATATATTCTAAGATGCCAAAGCTGGGACCGAAAAAAGAAGACTGCAGTAATATAGCTATATGTGCCCTAAATTGTTTCTGCAAATATTTAATGAGCCCTAGTCCGTATGTAGACTTTATGGGCAAAAGAGTAAAAAATCCCAATTTTGGGATTTTTGCCTTATTTGAGGAATTGTGGAATTTCCTTTTTCTTAATATTGCAGATTTTTTCCCATTTTATTTTACATGATTTGCTTGGTTAATAAAAATTTTATTGCATATTTAAAATTTTTCCTTCCCTCAAATTTACCAGTTTTTAACATAATTTTTCGAAATTTTCGGATATCAGCAATCGGCCTAGCCGTTTATAAATTACTAGGTTATTTCCAAAATATGTTGATTCTGCCCCCACTGTGCATTGGGAGCCTCCGGGATCCCAATTATACCGAAAACTGTTCCCGTACTGCAAGATAGGGTAAAAGAGAGTAGTTTTGGTAGAATAACAGTCTTGTTCTTCTTGCACGAAACAGCCCAAACTTTTTTTTTTGGGTAGATTGTGAAAATATTTAAAAATACACAAACAAAATTAAAAAATAAATTTAAAGAAGATAGTCAAGCCTCAAGCTTTTTTAATAAGATTTAAATAAGGCCGACGAAAAATAATCCTTATTAAAATTAAAAAATTATATATTTTTTGATCACAAAAATATTATTTAAAAGTTTTTTTTTCATAAAAGATTAATTAATCTTCAAACCGAACATTTCCCAAAAAGTAGGGGATATAAAAATCTAAATATGGAATATTTGTAATTAATTTATTCGAACTATTTATTAACATACCGATGAAATTTTGAAGTTAAAAATTTTATTCCAAAACAAAAATTCATTAAAAAAGAAAATTTTACCACAAAAATCGAGATGTTCATTAAATCTCCATATTTTTCGGTAAAATCTCGATATGAGACAAAAAACTCAAAATTACCTAAGAAATCGAAATATCACCGAAAAAAACGACTTAAATTAAAAACTCAATGATTTGCCATGAAAATCTAGATATTACCAAAACAGATTTATATTTCTCCAAAAAATTTCAATTTCATCAAAAATTATAATTCACCATGGAAAAAAGTCGATATTATACCAAAAATTGTAAACTTAAGCTAAATAATCAAAACTATACTAAATAATTCTTGCAAAAAAAACCGACTACAAATCAAATACATATATGTGCATCAATTCTAAACTAAAACTTTAAAAGGAAGTAATCTGCAAGAAATAGTACTCAAATCAAATACTTTTATACTTGTTGCTCTAACGAACATAGTAATATACGTTCTGTACATTCAAATGTCTATCCATAACGGTTAAGCAGATAAAGCCATATACGACAAATTACGTCAGATATAAGGACACCCTTTATTTTTTTACACATATTATTACTGACACAGTCATAAAAAGTAACGGTTCCAAAGATATGGCCATATAGCTTAAACAATATCACCTAGGGGACACCCTTTAGTGTACAATTTTAAATTAAACACTTATTTTAAAGAATAGATTCTTTGTAAATTTCAAATGTCTGTCTAAAACGGTTCAAAAGTTTGACCATATGCATCAATTTACATCAACTATTGAGACACCCTTTAAAATTTTAAATATTTATAAATGTTACTATACGGGACAAAGTAGTGGAGACTCTGTCTAATTTTCAAGTGTTTGTCTATAACGGTTCAAAAGATAGGGCTAGATATGTAAAATTATATCAATTATGGGGACAGCCTTTAGTTTCCAAATTTATATTATGTACTTGATGTTATAAGGGATTTAGATATACAGGTTATTTGTAAATTTCAAGCGTCTCTCAGTTACAGTTCAAAAGTTTTGCAATATACATCACAAATCACATCAACTATTGGGACACCCTTTAACTTCTAATTATAAATATTTAATTTCTGATTATAAATATTGTACATTCTGTCCAATTTTCAAGTGATTGTCTACAATGGTTCATATATTTAAATTGACATCACTTATGGGGACACCCTTTAATTTTTAAGTTTATTTTTTTATTAATTTCTGTCATTGGCAGCTATAGTAATTAGCACTTTTTTTAAAATTTTAAAAGGCTGCCCTTTACGATTCATAATACACGTAAAAAACTCGTATGTTGTATGGGGACACCCTTTAATTTTCAAAATTCTGAACTTATTTTAAAATGGGACCAATCTGTAAGCATTTCCTTTCTAATAAAGAAAAAAATTTTAAAATCGGTTCAGAAATGACTGAGTTCTGAGGGCATAAACATAAAAAAGCAACATTCAGACAAATTGATAACCTCCTTCTTTTTTTGAAGTCGGTTAAAAATCGAATCTTCTTAAAAACTACAACATTTAGCTAAAAATCGAAAATTTAAATTTTACAGGTCAAAGTTTTCCCTACAATTTAAATTTCACTAAAAATCTACAATCTAACAAAAATGGACGAAAAATATATTTCTTGGTTTGCGGTGATAGTCTTTTTACGCAAAAATCTTGTGCTAATAACACACAAAATCCACTTTTTCAGTTTTCGTCGAAATATTCTACACTGTCAGCTTTTAATGGCTAACTAATTGATGAAACTAATTGATGAAACTTTAAAACTTTACAGTTTACCACTTGACAGGAACAGTGCTAATTTTTAATTAACTACGAAGGAAGCTAAAAAAGTAAGATTAATCTAAATCGAGCTTAACTAATATTATGTTGTTATATAAAACGCTTTGTTGCCTAAAAAAACTATGCTCTTATCTGTTTTATTAGCCAGTTCATTTCATAATATTGTTTTTATAAACAATGGCATATGAAAATCAAATGTTTCAATTTTGATGCACAGTGTAATTTAAAAAAAAAAAAATAATTTACAATTTTTAATAAACATATCACGTCTTTATGTGTACGTATGTATGACTCTTGTAGTCTTATGGCCAGAATGTCATCAATTTGATTTTATTAGACCATTCATAATCATAAACATTTACTTCAAAGTTGGATTATTTATTTATTTTTTTTACATTCTCCTTCGGGTGATTTGTGTTTTAGGATATTCCAAGAGAGATTTATGATATTTTCTTAATTTTGTCTGCACTTTACTGTCTTTAAATGCGTAGCTGTCATACATTTAGTTTGAAAGAGCGTTTCTATATGCATTACTGCCTACTTACTAGTATAAATGTTTTTGTGTGAGTGCGCATCTTGATTTAATAGTTCAGTTCATAATTTTCTTACTTGCAAGTATTATTACTGCAATTTAAAGATGTCCTCAAACCAGACGACACATTTCTGTCTATGCTTTTGGTGAACTAAATATTAAAATTGCATCAGTAATAATGCTTTTAAGTAAAAGCACAGTTTTTAGCTTAATATATTAGTCACGTGACTTATTGCAGATTATACACCCACTTGCTGACTTCATTTAAAGTAATAGCAGACAATGGTTCTCTTTCTTACTTAGCAATAAAATAAGTAAATAATCAATAGCTGTTTATTATAAATGCCAAAGCATTAAGCTTATTTTTATTGAAAAAAAAAAATATTGTATTATTTTGCTACCAGCGCACACTGGGTTGAAGTACTCAGTTTTCGAGGATTATTTCAAAAATTAAATTTAAAGTATTGTTAAAACTGGTCGCAGTTGCTTATAGCCTATAAAATTCTATATCACTATCTGAAAAATAAATATGTAAAGTGCTAAATAAAAAAATAAATATGTAAGTGGTGTGTTTGCAGTGAGAGATCAAAATCAAAGGTTTTTAATTTTTTTTTTTTTTGATAAAAGACAGAAAAACTGTGAATTTACTTTGTTAAAAATCTTATTTTTTTTTAGCACCACTCTTGTGAAGTGGATGGCGCTTACCGTCAAAATTTAAGCTGAGATGCTCCTCTGCTATGCTCATGTCAAATTTTTAATCAATCGGCCTAGCCCTTTTGCAAATGGCTGAGTTATTTCCAAAATGTTTTGAATCTGCCCCACTGTGCACGGTTTATTAATTTCACATTCTAATTTTCACATACTAGAAATCCATGGCTACATTTCCACGGTAAAATATATATATATACAAATATGTATATGATAATACGTATAAAATCCGCTTTTACAGACCGTGATACACGCATAGCGACACAACAAGCAGCAATTTTAGAACATTCCATGGCTAACAATTTAGGTCCAAATCACAGCCGCCATTTTACTCCCCTAAGGGCATCTATAATAACCAATAACAGGACCTGCAAAACCGCTGCTAGAATACCTGTGCATTTTGAAAATACTTTGGTAGCAAAATTTTAAAGGCAAAGCAGAGATGGTCGGCCCACTAGAGTAGATGGGAGCTTTTGAGTAGGTATATTTTTTTTATATGTCACCAAAAGTTTATTTATAACTGAAATGTTAAGAGTCTTTACATTTAAATAGTCTTTAAAAATTTCTACAAAAAATGTTCTCACATGTCTGGGGTATCTTTTTTAGTTTATGAAAAACATTTTTTTTTTATTTTTGGCTGACCTTGGCTTAGTGTTTTTGGTGTAATAGAGTTATTATTGTTTTATTTAATTATTTTTTATCGGCTGCACTTATAACAAAATTTAGAATAAAATAGTGTACAGCGTTTCGTTAAAACGTTACAAGTAGTCTATGAATTGGGAAAATTATATTTTTTTAAGATTTATTTCATTACGATATTCTTCGTGGTTTATGAGCTACCGAATTATTTTGAATTCGGCAGGCTAAGCATTATTTAGATATTTGGACAGCTTGGTAACGAATGAGTAAAATGAGCTGGCTAATAAAGTTAAAGAAAGCACTACAAAAAGTAAACTTAGGAAACGCGAAAAATCCAAAAATATCACGGATGAGATATTACAGGATATAACTCATTTTAAGGGTGCTGACTGAAAACTCTCGAGGAAGTTTGTTCGACATACAGTGTTTCTATAAGCACCCAGTTATTTTTGGATTAAGACAACAAACAACCCTTTCTCTTTCTTTTTTTTCAACCAAATTCGCATATTATGGAAAATTCTGGGGTTTCATCACCATTTTGGCGTGATATGGAATGCCCTATAAGTTTCACTATTAAACTACTTTTTTGATAAAATTCTAATTAACTTTGATCTTCCTTACAGTGCTCCATTTTTAGCGACTCTTAACTGTCAGCTGTGATGAAATGCTTTACAACATAAATAGCGGCATAATCAATTGTTGTTTGAACTGTGGGCCACCCTTTACCAGTACATAGTTGTTTATTGTGCACATCACTTAACTTCACCTGGCTTATTGTTTCAACTTTTGAATAGATTATTTTAAGCATTTTAAGCATGAGCTACTCAACTTTGTTTTCGCTTTTTGCTTTAGAGGTTTTATCGTTTGTATAGTTTCTAACAATAATGATGGTTCTACTGTTTTAATTTGAATGAATAAAATATAAAGAAATTATTTGTGCTCTTTTTCGTTTTTCTTTCTTCTTATGCGTGCTTATGTTTGTATAAAAGTTTAAATAACTATAATATTAACACTTTCGCTAAAAATAGATTTTAATGTTCTGTGTTGTTAATGGGTTTTCCTTTATTTATCAAACAAACAAACAAACAAACAAACAAACAAACAAACAAACAAACAAACAAACAAAAGCCAACTCTTCACAGTTTTGACAATGTTTTTTTTATTAAATAATAAACTTTGTTATGAATTAAATATTTTTCTATTCATTTCGAAACAATTTAAAGCAACAAATATTTAAATAATTTTTAAAGACTTTAAAAATATTTCATTTGTTAAAAGAAATTAACTTCGTAAAATAATAATTCATTTTTCCGCATCTCTTCAAATGGGATTATGTTTTTCCCTTTATGGCGTAACAAAAAGCTAAATATTTGTTGCAAATTAACTATTTTGAGATTTTAAGTTTTTATAGAAAAATCAATTTTGAACCTTTAAAAAAAGTATTTTTAAAAAAAGGACCTTAAAAAAGTACATTTAAAAAAGTATCTTTAAAAAAATTTGTACCTTTAAAAAGTACATTTGAAAAAGTACCCTTAAAAAGTACCTATAAATAGAACCTTTGAAAAAGTATTTTTAAAAAGAAAAAGTATTTTTAAAAAGAAAAAGTATTTTTAAAAAGAAAAATCAATTTTGTGTCTTTAAAAAAGTACATTTGAAAAAATTACCTTAAAAAATACCCTTAAAGAAGTACCTTTAATAATGAGCATTTAAAAATATCTTAAAAACCCTTTTAAATAGATATGTATCGATACGCCCTTTTGCGTTAACTAAAAATATTGACCATACGGATACCGATACGGCTTTTAAAATAGATAAACCACAAGAAGTTTCTGTTTTTTATTATACAAAAATACAGCCTAGTATTAAAAATCCATATTTATGACGACGACTTTGCACGTCTATTTGCACAAGACCTCAAGTAGAACACAAACAGTCAAAAATCATTTAAAAACTAGATTTCCGAAACAAATCACTAGATTTTATGTCAACTAAGATCTAATACTACTTATTGATGCAACTATGGTTTTTTCCTTCAAGCCGTTTACAGTATGGTGCACAACAATGTCGTTTTAATTAAAATAGAAAGCAAAGGAAAAAGTCTGCGACGATGTTAAAATTGCTAAAAAAGTACAAAATTATCAAGAAAATATTGCTAAAATGGAAAAGTTAAATAAAATTGAGAAAAATTAAATATTAAGTGTATTTTTAAATGAAAAGTGAATTACATATTTGCCACACGGGTATTACATTTTAGTTCTCTCTCTCTCTCTCTCTTCCACAAAAGCTTAGATATGCGAATGAAACCAGGATGATGATATCTAGATTTTGAGAATGATTTCAAATCAAACTACTAGATTTCAATGTAATCCAAATGCACGTTAATTGAAATGTTCATGATTTGTATGGAACCCAAACATTGTTAAATAATGTAAATAATAATAAAGCTCTATCTTCTATGAAATATAATGTAAAATTAAAATTTCTCAGATTCTATTTCTTTGATAAGTTTGTTTAAAATAGGAAATTAATAACAATTGAAACTACCGGGTAGATTGATACAAAGAGTACTGATGACGGACGTAGCTGTCTAGAAAATGCATTCTGCTTTGCTGGTATCTAATTTTTCTTAATCTCTTTATAATTAAGAACTTAAGCCTAAATAATTAATTTGTTAATGTAAATAATGTTTTCGCAACCATTAAATCCGTTATTAAAAGGCAAATCTTACTCAGTTGGTAATTTTTACAATTTTGATATTTTAGTAAACATAGCAAACTAACGGAATGGCAGCAGATAACTAAGCAGAGTCCGTGTTAATTGAGTTTGACTTCTATAAAGACAAAAAGACAAAAAAGTACCACTTAGAAGAATCTTTAAAAAAGTACCACTAAAGAAAAGTACTTTTTAAAAAGTACCTTTAAAACGGTACCTTTAAAAAAGTATCTTCAAAAAAGTACCACTTAAGAAAAGTAGCTTTTAAGAAAAGTAGCTTTTAAAGAAGTACCTTAAAAATTATCTTTAAAAAAGTACCTTTTACCATAAGTACCTTTTGTGAAAAGTACCTTTTAAGAAAAGTACCATTTAAGAAAAGCACTGTAAAAAATAAGTGCCATCTGAAACTAGTGTCTTTTAAAAGTATCTTTAAAAAATTTGGGTACAAAAATTAACTTTATAAAATACCTTTTATAAAGTTAAACTATGTTTAAAAAACACCATTTGAAAAGGTACGTCTTAAAAATAACCCATTACAATAACGTTATTACAAACCCAACACTTTTGAAAAGCTATCTGTTTAAACAAATGTGTTCTTTTAAATATTAGCTAAAATGTTTGTTTTTTGAAAAGTATCCATTAAAAAAAAGTACCTTTTAAACAAAGTAGTTTTAAAGCAGTACATCATAAAAAATTATCTTGCACTTTTTGAAAAAGATGCCTAAAAAATACTCTTTATAACAAAGACCTTATAAAACAAAACTACCTTTAAGAATAGTAACTTTTGAACTTATATACGAATACAAGATTAAAAAACAAAATCTTTAAAAGAAAGTATATTTTAAAACAAGTATCTTGTAAAAAGTTAAATTAAATAATTACCTATTCAAAAAGTACTTTTACCTATTCAAAAAGTACTTTTAAAAAGCATCTTTATCCCCCTGTAAATTTATTATAATAGATCGCACTTTTGTTTGGACAAAAACAACATTTAAGAGATGATTATTGGATTCCTGCTCTATATAACTCTAAAGCTATGGTTTTGTTCTTTCGTATTTATCTATAAGATAAAATTTCCTTATTTGAGAGATTCTCCTCAAAAATTGTTTACTTATTCATTATTATATTTATTATCTTCATTATTCGCATCATTTTCAAAAAAAAAAAAAAAAAAAACTGCTGAACGAAGTGTAACTGTTTAATCTCTGAGTTTTCAAACTTTTGTCGGCAAAGCGACCACTTCCGGTTAAAATTCAAAGCATGCGCAGAATTTACGCTTTTGCTCTTTCTCTTCTTTTGGTTTTTTACTCTCATCAAACCTGCGCATAACTGGATTTCCGCTGTTCGTACAGACTTATTGTTAATAGATATAAAATATTTAAAAGCCGGCTTGTGTCTGTAGTAAAAGAAAATAATAAAATTTGAGCTGTTGCGCTGCGGCTGCATATAAGAACACGCGACTACATAAACACTTTGCTCTGCTGTCTGCCTCTCTAATAAATAACTATTCACTCTCGTATAAACGAAAGATAAAAATTATAAAATTTTTGTTGCTTCTAAAATGCGTTTATTTTCTGTTCCATACTATTGTGGAGTGGAGTCTGATGGTTGTTGAGTCTGCAAAAATCTCCAAAACCAAAAACAAAAAAATAAACAAAATTTTGTTTGTAAATGAAAGAACATAACGAGTCAAGGGAAAATCCATAATAACACATTGCAAACAGTGCACAGAACAGAGGAATTGATATCAAACAGAATCTCAATGTATAAAAAAATCATATTGTAATTCTGTTAAACGGCGGCAAACCTTATTTCAAATTGAATTCACAATACCAGTCATTCGACCAACGATTGTCAAGTTAAAATAAACACGCCAAAAGTATTCCTACACTTAAAAAAAATAAACGTTTGATAAAAAAAATATAAATACTACGGCATTATATTATTTTAAAGTAATAATACTAAAGAGTTTACCATATAAAGAGAAGATTAACTTAAAGAATTTTTAATTAATTAAAATTAAAAAAAAAAATACTGACTAGCAAATCTTAACTACAACGACGTGTGTGCTTGTGTGTGTGCATTTATGTCAAAACCAATTTTTTTCCTAATAATTTAAACAAAACTAATAGGAACGTGCTAAAATTGCCAAGTGTTGCATTATATATTATTTTTTGGTTTGTGTAAAGATTAAATTTTATAAAGATAAATAGACAAGGGAGACAGTCAGTCGGTCAGTCCATTCGTTAATAATAATTCCGTCATTGTTTGCAATTACACGTACATAAACAGTTAATTTTGTTAATGCTTAAAGTTGTTACTGTTGAAAAGAAAATTACTTATAAAATATTACTCGTTTATATTTCTAAGAAATAAAAAAAAATAAAATAAAAAAAGTTTGAGATCCTAAATTAAATGTGGATTTAAAGAACCTTCAGATATATTTGACTTGAGGATTTAAAAATGTGTAAATGAGTCTGGGAGATAAAAAAGTATTAATTTTAATGTTTAATGTTGAAGTATTAAATTTTGCTCAATTTAAATAAATATAATTAAGATAAAAGGCTGCTTGCAAAACAAAAAAATTAAAATTAAGTAAATAAATAGATTTAAAAACTAAATAGGAAAAAACGCTTGCTGTTAAAAAAAAAATAAAATAAAATAAACACATGTTCAAATGCTGCTTATAAAAAAATTATATAGTATAAAAAATTAAATAGTTTTTTAATATTTTAATTCCCAAAAATAAAAATCGAGGAAAAAGTACAATTTTAATAAATATTGAATTAATAATGAATAGTGAAAATTTAGCCTAAAATTATAATAATAATTATTTTTTCAAATAAAAAATAATTATTAAATTAAAAATAATTAATTCAAATACTGAATAGTGAAAATTCTATGTAAAATAATAAACAAATTAATTAACAATTAAATTCTTACTTTAAAGAACACAAGAATTATTAATAAAATCAAGAGTTCAACGTTACAATAAATTGAGAAAAAAATTTTATATCTTCAGTCAGATAAAAAATTGGAATTTGGAAACTCAATAAAAAATTAATAAATAAAAATAAAAAAACTAGAAAAAGTTTGTTTAAAAGAAAAATTAATTCGACGTGGTAAAAAATAATAAAGTTCTGAAAGCAACTGAAATAAATATAAGGTAATAAAAGTCAAGTGAAACAAAACCAAGAAATAAATTATTAAAAATATTATAAGAAACAATTTTAGAATTTAAATGCAAAACAGCTGGAAATGAAGCGTTTTGAAATATCATATTAGGAAAAAAGCTCTAAACTATAAACGTAAGGAATCAAAATCAAACTGACAAATAGCACGAAATTAAAAGAATTGTTTATTCTACCAACTTTAAAAAAAAAAATTCTAAAAAACTTGTTTAAATTAATAAAATTGAAAAAAAAAAAAAATCAAAGCCAAAAATCGAAATATATAAAACAAGACTAAAATTTGAGACATAAAATGCTTTCAAGGCATAACTAAGAACTATTTAACATTATTTGAAAGTAACCAAAATTATAAAAAAAAATTTTAACACTCAAAATAATTTAAACTTTATTAAAAAAAAACTTTTAAGGGAAAAAATAATAATAATAAAATAAAAAAATAATTAATTGTCTCAATAAATTAAAAAAATATATAGACATTAAAACTAAATCTACAAATGTTATAAATTGAACACAAGCAAAAGCAATAAACGATAAGACAAACCAAAAACGGTGCTATTAAACCAAAACTACCAATGCTACCAACAACAGGAATTGATTTTCTGTTAAGAAGTTAAAAAAATCCTTTAATACATCTTAACATAAGTAATTAAGACAAAATACAATTAAGAATAAATACTTTTCAACTAGTTCTAGAATGCTAAACAAAGACTTTAATAACATCCCACTGGTTGAGTCGAGTCACAACCACTTTTTTAAGCCTCTTATAATTTTTAAAATCCTCCAAGGTACTTACTTCTTAGTATATAGGGTTCATTATTGTAAGCTTAAATAACACAGTGCAACAAATTAAAAATAAATAGACTTGTATAGAATAGGTTTGATTCTACTACCAAAGGGTAGTTAAACCCTATACTCGGTTTGGCGAATTTGGAGAGCAATTTTTATTTATGTGCAAATCAGAGGGCCCTTTAAAAAAAAGTCTTATCAGTTTTTGTTCAATATCTTATTCATACTAGGTGATAGCGCTTAACTTTGCTCGGCCGAGGATACGTTGAATAAATTCTATTAACATTTTTATGCCAAAAAATTAACATTTTATATAAAAAATACTTCACTTTTTTTTTTGAAGATTTTTTGAAGTGAAAATTCAGGAGTCCCTGTAAGTTATGCTGAAAAAAAACTAAAAAAAAAAAAATCAATAAATAAGTTTTTGGCATAAAATAGCTAGTTGACAGGTCTATTTCTCGAAATCAACTTGTTAATTTATATTTTATTAAACTTATATTTGAGGTCGCCGTATGGCGCCATCCCATTGAAGCAATATTCATATTTGCAAGCCTAAAATCATTAATCGACCTTGGTGGGGTAACGATCTCCGTTGACAGTAAGGCGAGCTCCGAGATTCATTTTTTACCAAATAAGATCTTATCTTGCCATCGGATTGTAAACCGCTCCAAACGGTGTATTTTTCTGGATGTAATGGGGTCTGTAACTATGGAGGATTGGTTTATATCCATTTGTGGCAATTTTATTTGTTAAAATAAAACTACATTGCGACAATTTTGAAGTCGCAAATCTGAATAATATACTGTAAGATTGCTAACATTTTTACATTTCAAAATATACAATTGAATTATGTGGTAAAAAAATACAAGAAAATTAATACACATGCACAAAATATTTTGGATATAACTCAGCCATTTGTAAAGGGCTAGGCTAATTGATCCAAAATTTGGCATAGCAGAGAAGTATCTCCGCTTAAGTTTTGACGTTAGATACCATCCACTTGCCAGAGGTACCTCGCCTCTGCAAATTCTTTTAGAGCTTGGCATTTTGGAATTATTAAAAATTATACCTTGTCTTAAAGGTCTAGCTAATACCTATAAAATTATGGTTTTATCTGTAAATTATGTTTTTAAATGAGTGAGTTATAGGCATTTTAAAATTAAAATTTTTGAACTTTCAATACCCTGGTCCAGTTTTTTTTAAAATATTTTAAAAAATTTTCGGCAAATTTTTTAAATTTTTTCCCACAGTTATCAAGCGTAATTTAAAATATTGATGGAAATCGATTTTCAATTTCAAAATTCCAAAATGATTGAAATTTTTTGCTTTTAGCCTAATAATGTCAGCCAATCTTATTTTTTATATCTTAGTATAACCCAACAATATGTACGTACGTTTGAACCCAATTTTTTGTAAAAGTAATCAACCTTGTAGAAGGTGGAGGTCCTTCAATTTGACCTATTTTACGTCACAATTTTGATTTTAGTGATTGGTGCCCACCGTCAAAACTTAGTCTATCATCATATGTTAGTCCTAGCTTATCTGATAACGCTCTTTTATTGTCAGAAGATTCTGATGAAACCTGACAGCCTGCTCCTCACTAAAATTACCCAAATTTTGTGGAATTCGGTCTAAATGCGAATGCAGCATGTGGATTTTTATGCTTATGTTGCACCCTAGCTCTTGCAAGTTCAACAGCGCGCTCTCAACATGCCGGATATGGTCCTCAGGTTTCGTGTTGCCTAGGAAATTACTCATTACCAAAACAAATGAATTCCAAGGTTTGAATTCGACTTCAGTCATTGATTTCACAAAATTGGAATCTTGCACGAATTGCCTAATCTAAGGCCCATCAAGAGTGACAAATAATCTCTCATTATTGCTATCGTTTATTTGAGACAAATATTTGACCCGCAAGCACCAGACTAATAGACTAGCGTTCTACCAATCATTCTATGTAGGCGCTCATTCACACCAATGTGGCTAACGCCTCAGCTTTTCATTTTAAAACTTGGCCCAATGATACTTGAAGTTTCCATGACCTTGTCACTTACGCTGTTATCCAGCTTAAGGTATCTCGATTATATCAAAGCAATTTTCTGGACTTCTTCTCTAAAGTCCTCTTGCGAGACTTTCTTTTCCAATCTCGTCAGGTTTTTATGGTCCTGCTTAATTTTATGAAAATAAGATTCCTAATAATGATAAAAGTTTTTCGATCACCTACACAGAGCTCCATATGTGACGCAAGTTTACGGAAGGAATATTTCAGTTTCTTATGGTCGGAACGTTAAACTAATTACGTTATTCATGCATTCTAGAACTAGTATACCTTAAAATTTAAACTGTTTTATTTTGAATTTTTATTTTGAAACTTTTATAAGCACTTGACATTCACATACATGCATACATACATACATACATACATACATACATACATACATACATAGACATACATACATACCTACATACATACATACATACATACATACATACATACATACATACATACATACATACATACATACATACATACATAGACATACATACATAGACATACATACATACATACATACATACATACATACATACATACATACATACATACATACATACATACATACATACATACATACATACATACATACATACATACATACATACATACATACATACATACATACATGTCCTCTTCACTGCATGAGCACATTATAATATTTCATTGGACTCATGTCTGCTCATTGCATTTCAATAACGATGAGTGGAAAACAATAAACAGCGAAGACCAGCGAACCAAATGCGGTGAGCTTGCAGAATTTCCATAAGCAAGTTTGAATAAGTATGAGTAAATGTCGAACGTAATTACAGTGGACTTGGGCGAGTTCAAATAGTTTAATGCTTTGAGTGAGACACGAACACAGTTCGAGTGTAAAAACAAATAACATAGAATTTTTAACAAGTATATGTTTAATAAATAATTATTTTCGAAAAAATAATTATTTTCACTTTGGGGGGTCAAGTAAACTACCCCTGCATCCTACTGGATTTTATTTTGACATGATTGTGGCATACACACCCACCCACAGACATTATCGCGGCAATAGTAGAAAATGTATTTAGGAGACCTCAAAACGTAAAGATCCGTTGAAATCCCGACATCGATTTTCAACGATTACTATACTTTACCTATACCACGTTTGTTTGTTAAGCCGTATTTAATTTCTTCTCAGAAATTTTTCTATTCCAAAGTTAAATATACGATTCTAATAAAAGCCTAGTAACTAAACAAGTGGATGTTTTAGGAACTTTCCCCATTCTTTTGTTTTGTCGAGAACTTTTTAGTTAGGGAATTGCTGGGTAATGTGTATCGATTTACAAGTAGACTGTTGAATAGTCAAAAGTAAACAAGTCTTTTGTAAAGACTTCTTGACTTCTATAACTTTAAATTTTACATTGTTCATTTATTACACAAGGCAACAAAATCGAAAAAATTTTATATGGACTTTAAACCACTATAAAATTTTGATGTATTGTGGTTCCAGTAGTACAAATATGGTCCAAATTAGAAATTCTATGAAGAGTTTTTTTTTAATTTCTAAATAAAATATAAAATTTTTTTTAGACATTTCTCCACATAATTAATGATAACTCAAAAAGCGTTTGTCCGATATTATTAAAGTGAAAGAAAGAAAAATTGAAATTTACATAACCTTTAATCCGTTAATATATTGCGTTTCAATTTTAAGCAAAATTTAAGCAAGAAATAAATCATTTTTGCTTGAAAATACCAAGTTTCTTTGTTTAAAAAAAAATCATGAAAAATCGAAAACGGCAAAAATTGTTCAAACTTATTGCTTTATCGCAAAGCCACATGTAATTGGAAAAAATGAGGTATCGAACATAAAAATCGATTGATTATTTTCGGTTATGTAAATTTCAATTTTTCTTTCTTTTACTTTAATAATACCGGACAAATAATATCATTAATAATATCATTAATGATGTGGAGAAATGTCTATAAAAAATTTTAAATTTTACATAGAAATTCTAATTTGGACCATATTTGTAATACTGGAACCACAATACCGGACAAATGATTTTTGAGTTATCATTAATTATGTGGAGAAATGTCTAAAAAAATTTTAAATTTTACTTAAAAATTTAAAAAAAAAACCTCTCTATAGAATTTCAAATTTGGACAATATTTGTACTACTGGCACCAAAATACATCAAAATTGTATAGTGATTTAAATACGTAATTTTTGCTGTTGACCTGTGTTATTTATTGCATCTTCAATATATTTGAACTAAAAATAATTACTAAAGTCTAAAATAAAAAAAAAATAATTTTTAAGTCCAGCCAGTGATAGACAAAAATAATGTCTGTTTTACGGTTGTTGCGTCATCCGTCTGATGTACGGCCAAGAAAAACAATATGCCTTCTTTTTAATCGAATGTAAAGGATATGGATGAGAGTCATGCTTCTTTAGATACGTTACTGCATGTTTCGCTATTACTGCTTTGACTTTGTGGATGTTCGAGATTTTTATAAACAAGGGTACAACTGTTATCATATGTAGAATATTATTTTTTCGCCTTTAAATTTTTTCTACTTTGCTAGCTGAGGCAGTGCCCCATAATTGAATTCCATAACACCAAATTGGTTTGAGGATCGACTTGTACAGTAGAAGTTTAGAATCTAAACTCAGGGTAGAGTTTTTTGCCAATGAGCCAACTTATTTGCACTGCTTTTAATTTCATACGAGTTAACTTGAAACCTATCTGGCTTTTCCAAGTAAGGCGCCGATCAAGATGTATACCAAGGTATTTAACGTCTAGGGCATGCGGTATCATTTGGCTATATATATATATAATATATATATATATATATATATATATATATATATATATATATATATATATATATATTCCTATTGATCCTATAAGGAGCATAGGGCCTTAATAAATTGGTTGAATATATTCCTGTCTTGTGCCAATGTTTTCATTTCGCCCCAGGTTTTACCCATTTCAGTCACTTCTACATCGATTTGCCTTCTCCACGTATGGGCTGGACGTCCTCTTCTTCGACTCCCTTGCGGGTTCCAGTCTATGGCATTTCTTGTGATGTCGTTCCTTGGTCTTCTTAAAGTGTGGCCAATCGACCGCCACTTACGTCTTTTTATTTCTGTGGCCATCATTTGTTGGTTGGATTGTTCCCAAAGCCTGTTGTTGGACACCACTCTAGGCCAAAATATTCGCACTATCCTGCGGAGGCATTGATTCACAAACACCTGTATCTTCTGCATGTCTCGAAAGGGCAGCATTCCATGTCTCCATGGCTATGCAGTGTGAAAAATATGTGAGTACATTTTTCATCATTCACCTTTACTTTCCATCTCTTCACCTTTTTTCAAATCAAGTATGTGGTCTCTTAAATGCTGTAATGCTACTTGGACGCTTTCTTAATACTTAAAAATGCTGTGTCATTAGCAAATGTTGATGTGTGGACTCGGGTGCTAATTGGCATATCTGATTTGTACAGTATATATAAAATGGGTCCAAAAAAACTACCATGGGGAACTCCGGCTTCAATAAGCCTACAGAAGCTTAAAAAATCTCCTTATAGAAGTTTTCAGGCAAGTTCAGCTTTAACCTATATATCAGGCCTTCGTGCCAAACCTTATCGAAGGCTTGAGAAACGTCGATAAAAAGCGCAGAACAGTACTTTTTTTCTTCAAAGGTCTTTTTAATTACTCTAACTAATCTGTGTGTTTGTTGGATTGTACTCTGTTGTTTTCTGCAGACAAATTGATGGTGCGGAATACATCCTTTCGCGCTAAGAATTGGATTCAGCTTAGTTAATAATATTCTCTCAAACAGCTTTGATATGTTTGATAGAAGGTTTATAGTTCTGTATGGTTCTACTTTTGCGTGGTCTTTTCCTGGCTTTGCAAACATAGTAATTAAAGAGACTTCAAGAAAAGTACTCAAGATGGCATTATTTTTCAAGTAACATTTTTCTTAGCAGCTGGCATAGATTATCACAAAGTGCTCATTCAATTTCCGTGTGTGTGTGAAACCAGTACACATTTTTTTTTCTCCATTTCATTTTACTGTTTATTTTTTTTATTATTTCTGCTGCAGGAACAAAAATACTGCAGCATGTATATACTTCATACAAAGAAAGAAGGATACATTTTTCCAAATTCATTATAAATTACAAATAAAAGTAGTTCGACCATCTTTTTATTTGTTTACAATTTTTATTAGTATTTTCAAGTGATTTGAAAAGGAAAAGTTTTGTTCACAATTCTATAATATTTTGTACTCTGACATTACGCCAACATTTAAACATTTAGTTTTTATCAATTGCCACCATAAATTATAGATAATGAAAACTTAAATTACACATAAATTTTCTGTTTTTTTTGTTTAACTTGTATAAACTTGGAAATCGATAAATTTTACTCTCAATGCTTCTACTCAAATTATAGTTAAACAAATAGACAAATTACAAGTGAAAAAAAGAAACAAAATATATAAACAAACGAAAAACTCAAATCAACACAGTCCAATTCACAGCGTATTAGAAACCAAATACTTTAAAAGTTAAGAAAAAAAATCGAAGAAAGGAAAAAGTTTTCAGGAACAAATAAAACCATAAATTTTATTTTTCTTTGAGTGAAAAAAGTGCCAATAAAAACCTTTAAAATTGCGGCCATAAAAAGAAAATTATCGCCCATATTAATAAAACCAGCCAACCAACATATAGGGACTACGTATAGTCGCATTAACAGCCAACATACTTTCACAATAGGAGCAGCAGCAGCAGCACAACAGCAAATTTCTACACAGTCAACAGTAGCAAATGTTGCGGCAGTGACATCCAATACATCTTTGATAAGTCAACAAAAAAAACCAAAGGCAACACTTGTCGAAACATTGTCGGACACATTAGAGAACGTGACATATTCAAACTGTAGAACCGCAATACCAGCACCAGCACCAGCATCAGCAATAGCAACAACAACCTCAAACCCATTACCAGAATTATCCACAGCCTTAGGTTTCACAGAAACAATAGCCAAAGGAAGTACAAAAAGAAACTTAACAGACGCTTCAAGTATTGATACAACACTAGAAACTTTAATCAAATCTGAGTATTTGGCAGTGTCTTCAAGAACCACAACAGCAGACGATAAAATCAACGGCCACAATACTGCTACAAACGTCACTACCGCGGCTAATAATACTTTGAAACCTTTAGGTGACACTTCCATATCAAACAGCATCAACATCAAGTTGCGATCAACCGCAACAGCAACAACAACCACGATATTTACTAATTCTACCACTACTACTATTACACTTGCCAACAACATTAACACAACGGCCTCGAATCCGTCACTGTTTTCCTTTGCAGCTGCTGGCGCCACCACTACAACATCAGCAGCCATAGCCACGCAACAACAACAACAACAACAGGAACAACCTTTATTTTATACTTGCACAGCAGCATCGTCATCCTTGTTGGCCCAACCACCACCAACAAAAATTTTTAAAACGGATCATTTGTGTTTGAACGCCTACGGTTTGCCCCCGGTTGCTGCTGCCACCGCTGCTGCTGCTACTGTTGGGCATCCTTGCGTTTATTGTGTTTTTCCTGTTGTGGTAAGTATTTTTTTCTTTGTCATTTAAAGAATTTTGGTAACTGTCCTTGCCTGTTTGAGCCTTTCGATTATATGTTTTCTATTTATGTGGAGGATTTTTTTGCAGGCACCAAAATAATTACTTGTAAATATTGTTGAAAAATTTGAATTGAAAGTTTTGTGTTGCGGATATGCACCTACTATATCAGGTACATGTTGTTTAATTATTTCTAACAACAATTTTTCTTTATGCTAATGAAGGAATTTCAACAGCGGTATTCAGTGATTGGTGCAAATGCGTTATATCATTCAAGTATAACAAAAACAATAGGTATTTTGTTCTTGGATTTTACAAAAAAGCTATGATGTTATGCACTTGCCCTTTTGCAAGACCACTTCCATCGAACACAGAACTCGGCTAATGTAAAATTAAAAAAATAATTGTTAATTTTTACAAATTAATTTTATACAGGGAAAAATTGTTTACATGTGTTAAATGTTTTAATTAGATTCAGATGCAAGTTTAATTTTAACTTGATTCAATTATTTATTTATTCAGAAATTATAAGCCCACAAGGACAATTAAATTTAGTATTTTACGTGGCAATATAATATTTTAAAATATAAATTTAACCTCCCACCCCATTTTTTTAACAAGTAATGAAACTTATATTTTGTAAATGAAATTAAAGCGCCCGATAACATTTGACTTAGTATCGCAACAGCTTATTTAAAAGTCTCTTTTTACAATGTTTATAAACTGACCAACACTTATGTATATCGAACCCACTAATTGCATAAGGAAGTGCACTTTTCCAAAGCCTTGCAACTCTCACAACGAATGATCGGCTTAGTGAATAGGTCATATTAGTAAAAGTTTTGGTCGTTCTAGAAGATCAATCAAAACTCTAAATATTATAAGAGAACTTACAAGTTTTATGTGTGTGAAAAAATATAGCATGCTATATTTTTCATGCTATATTTTTTCATGATATATTTTTTCAAATATATCATGCTATATTTTTCGTGCTATATTTTTTTCAAAAATAAAAAATTAAATCTTTGCAGAATATGCATGTACCTAATGTATGGGATAACTTTATTATTGCATGCTATATTTTTTCAACCAATTTTTTTTCAAAAATATAGCATGCAATAATAAAGTTTTTCCATACATTCTGCACAGATTTTATAAGATTACTGTTTCCAAACACTGGCATTTCAGAAAATCCAACCAGATGAGAGAGAAAGACAATAGATCATACTAAAAAATTGTAGTCTCATTTTGTCGAAATTGAATTTGAGAAAATTTTTTATAACACTTTAAATTGTGACTTAGTGAGTATATGAGTTCTCTGAGAGAAGTAACCACTGAGTCCAAACCCTTCCATCTTAGGAAATTAAGCTTGGTGGAATAGTAAAACCTAGCGAAGAAACTTTTTTATCTCATGCTATATTTTTTCAAAAAAGTATTTAACTTGACGTTTTATTTTTACACTCATAAAGTTATTATGTTATGAAACTGTGTAGTTATCCGTTTATTTGCAAAACGCTATTTGAGACCAGGAATAAATTGCACAACGCTATTAAAACAAAGCGGAAATTTTGAGATATTTGAATGTGATATTTCGAAGAAAACTTCAATTCCACAAAAAACAGTGTATAGTGGGGCAGAAACAAAATATTTTGGAAATAATTCAGCCATTTTATAAAGGGCTAGTCCGATACATCCATTATAAATTGCAAGTTATTGTATTTCAAATAAGGGACTAAAGTCAATTACAACTACTTGTAATTAGAAATTTTTAATTATAAATTACAAGTAATTGTAATTAGGCAATAATCATTACTTTCAATTGAACAAAATTCTATTCTATTCCCTAAAAATTTCTTTACATGTAATTATTATTGATTTTTTTTCAATTACAATTACATGTAATTTGTAATTGAACATTTCCAATTAAAAATTTGTAATTGAAAATTTCCAATTATAAGTTACAAGTCATTGTAATTTTTCACTTACAAATTGCAGATAATATGTAATGGAAAAAATCTCAATTAGAATTATAAATAGTTGAATGTAATTGTAATTGAAATTTTTCAATTACAATTACAACTACATATAATTGCGTAATTGTGTAATTGCATGTGTTATTAACGACAAACTATAATTGACATCCCCCAGGTCTGATTTCCAGGTATTTGTACTTTATACTTTTTTGTATAACTTTATTATGCGATATTATAATTTTCAATAAAAATAATTGTATAATTTTTGTACAGCAATTCTATGAGCTAATAGTAACTGGGGCCTAACATCAAGATACTAAAATAGCTGTCAGTATTTTATTAGTGTCAAAGACTTCATGTAAAGGTATCTTACAGGGCTAGTTTTATTTCAGTTATTTTCCCTCTAGAATATTTATACTCAAGTTACCGTACGAAAACGAATATACTGTAGAATAGGAGAATCATAGAAATTTTCTAAAAATTTTTACTTTCTTTAATGATATGCTTTTAAAAACACAGCCCATAGTGTTCCTTACAGATGACAAATTCTATTAAAGAAAAAATATATTTTAGAAAATTATAATATAACGTACAAAAATGATATTTAATTAATAAGTTTTGAGATGATAGAACAAATATCTCATATGCATCACAGCATCATTCTCAGAGTTTGAAAAATAGAATTAATTAGTACTACTAGAGCGGTGCTCTAGCTTTAACGTGTTCATAGCAATTGCTTTTGTTTCAAATGTACGTTATAATTTAAACAATTACTTCATTCCATCCACCATTCAAATATTTCATTTAACTTTTCAAAAAGAGACCTCGTGAATTATTTGTTAAAAAATAACTATTAAAAAACAAATTAAAAATGTACAGGTCTTTTGTTTGTTTTTTTTTAGCTTCTATATGTCTGCTTCACACACTCACTCGCTTTCAATAATAATTAAAACTACCAAAGTTCTATTTTTTAACACTCTTTTGTTTCTATTTTTTTTTTGTTTTGTTTTATTTTATTTTCTGTAAGTTTTTTCGTTTATTTTATTTTGTTTAGTATTGTATTTTTTTTGCTGTTGTTTAAGAACTAAAATCTTATTGCGAACATTTTTTTTTCATTCAGCTGGTTCATATTTAAAAGGATATTGCAGAACAGCACATTTCCGGTTCAACAAAAAAAGGAGATGAAAACATACACAAATACTCGTTCATAGAAAATGGTATACTAAAACAAAACAATAATAATAAACAGGCCAAGAGTAGAAGTAATTGTGGTAAATGTACTCGTACTCGTTCTTCTATGAAATGGTAGTGGAACTAATATTTTAGTCATGCAAGCATGAATGAAATGAGCAGGGAAATAAGGGCTTAAAATTAGTTTTTATTTTAAAATACTTTTGTTTATTTCAAAAATTTCTTTAGTTCAAATACTTTCTTAAAAAATTTTTTTATAAACTTTTTATAAATCAAAAATTTCTTAAGCCGCAGTTATTAGAATGTTATTGAATAATTTTATATTTTAATATATTATATTTTATCTTCTCTTGAAACATCTCCTGTATATAAGTTTTTTTTATTTACAGATGTTTTTAATCGGACCCCAAGTTAAAAGAAATCGGTGAAATTCAAAATAAAATATTTAATTTTACATTAAAAATCCCATAAAGACAGTGATTAAATTGTTACATTTTTACTTTTGGATTTTGCATCCTTAACAACACTTTTCTTTGTACCCACATACAATTAAAAGCTAAAAAACAATAAACATATGTACATATGTATAGCAGAAAAAATTCAATAAAAATCCAGTGTACGAAAAAACACAATGCCAATCTATTACTACGAGTGCAAGTATAATGTCCCAGTGTTATATGATGTTACAATTTTCGTGTCTTTGGAGGACCGCAATATCCGGTTGTCTGTCAATCTTTGCTACTTATATTAATTTAAAAACAAACTAAATGAGAATTATAAACTAATACTACACAGAGCCGAAAAATGCCTAATAGAAGCAAAAGGTTTTTCTCTATCGAAAGTTTTTAAGCTAAGGGGTATTCAAGCAGAAAGAGGGGAAGTTTTTTTCGAAGAGATTCCTTATTATTTGCATGTGGTAAATCTTTTTAATTTTATCAAGAAGGAAATCCCATTAAATCGATAAGAAAACTCGTTATTCACAGTTTTTTTGCTCATTTTTGACAAAAAAAAAAAAAAAAAAAAAAAAAAAAACAATCCATAAAGAAAAACTTTTTGATTCTATTAGATTTTTTTCTGAATGGATTTATTATTGATTTTATTAGCTTACCTACTTGATTTTTTTAAAAAGGTTTTTCTAATTGATTTCATAAGGTTCCTATATGATCATGTGTAAATCATGTTTTTAATATTCTTAAAAGGATATTTTCTTGATTAGTTTTCTTGATATTTCGTTTTTATAAATAAACATAGAAACTGTTTGTTAAAACATCAAATATAAAATAAACATTTGGTGTAGTGGTTAAGTGCGTGCCTACAAAACAAAGCACACTAGGTTCGATCCCTGGCTGAGGACAAAAAATGTTCACCATGGTTTTTCGGGTTTTAGAAATTAAGTGTGGATTTAATACCCTCTAGACAATCCATCAGAAGAAGCTCCCCTGATCATCCACCCCCTGGAAAAATAGGGGATAATATGATAGCAAAATAAAATGTCAGGCATCCGCTAGCACAAAAAGAAAAGGTAGATAAGAAATCAAAAATTGAAGAATATACCATTTGTTTTCAGTTTTTTATTTCGAAAATTTTTTGTTAAAAATAAAAAAACCGTATAAATTTTGTTCTATTTTATTATGTATTTAGACACTGTTTTTTCTGTGTGTACGTGATTGTCTTATATTATGGGTGTGTTATATTTACACGATATGTCGTCGTGGTTATAATTACGCGATATGCTGTTTTTTTCACTTATGGATACAAAAAAATATACGTGGGAATAACTCTTACTTTTGCTACGTTACATAGTACCTTGTAAGAAAATATCTCTTTTCCTAGAGAAAATATAGATAAGATTTCAAATGTACACAATCTTACCGATTTAAATGTCTTCGCAGCACCCTTTATTTTTGCAAATATAATAAAATTTTTAACAAAGCCTAGGTGCAAAATTCTGTGTACGGGTACCTTGGGGTTGAACAAAATCTTATGGTAAAAACTCAAGTAGAATGAAAAAGCCAAAGAACCCCCAATTTTGTTCTATTTGATAAAACAACTAAGAATTAAAAATATTAAGGTCCATAGCTGGCTTGGAGGGCAGTTCTCAATGCTGTAAAAAAAAAATAAAGAAAGGCAGTTTTTTCACAATTTTTAAAAATATAATTAAATGATCTGTTATATAGACAAAAACTGAAATTTATTTGGTTATTTAACATTAGAAAATATGAAAAGTGAAATTTTACAGTTTTACAGTTTTATCAGTTCAATCCAAAAAACAAAAAAGGCGTTAAATTCCCCAAAGTAACAACTCTCTGAAATTTTACAAATTCTTTACACTCCACTAACCTCTTGTTGAAAATACTGTAATGAAGAGATCATGAGCTTTGTTAACTTCCGTATCCTGAAAATCCTTGTTGAGCACTGCCTTCCATGTGTTCTAGGATGCTAATTTTTCTTTGCATATTTTTATTAGATGTATTAAAATGAGAGGGTCCCTAGTTCTCTAAAAAAAAATCTATTCACAAACCAGATATAAATTCGGCACTTCAAAGATTCTAAGAAACAACCTTCAGCTGCTCCAGTCAAAAAGTTGAGCTGAGTTGGTCGGTCAGTTAATAGTAGTTTAGAAATGTTAAATTTATTTAAAAATATACTACGTTGCCAGCAAAAAATTAAGCATTACCAAAGGAAGTACTTGTTATTTAATGATTTACTTTTGGGATTACCAAATTCTATTACTTGATTACAAAACACATTACATTAAACTTAAAAAAAGTAATTTGTAATTGAACTAATTCTTACATTTTAAGAGAGAATGCCTTGAAAATATTTAAAAAAAATAAGTCATTATTTGAAATAAAATTTTCAAATTTCTAAGTTACCTTCTTAATTATTTAGAACCAAGAAAAAAGTATTTTCATTACATTTGTTCTCAAGCATTCGATAAGGTTTGGCACGAAGGCCTAATATTTAAGCTAAAGCTGAACTTGCCCGAAAACTTGTATAAGATTTTAAAAGATTATTTAACTAATCGCAAGTTTTTACTAAAAGAAGGTGACTTTTTAAGCTCGCCACAGCTCATTGAAGCCGGAGTTCCCCAAGGTAGTATTTTGGGACCAATTTTATATTTACTGTACACATCGGATATGCCAATTAGCACCCTAGTCCACACATTAACTTTTGCAGATGACACAGCTTTCTTAAGTATTCATGAAAGTGCCCAAGAAGCATCACAAATTTTACAAGACCACATACTCAATTTGGAAAAATGGCTAGAAAAATGGAGAATAAAAGTGAATGAACAAAAATGCTCTCACATAACTTTCACACTGCGTAGGGACTCATGCCCTCCTATTCGCATAAATAACCAAATGATACCACAGCTTTCAGACGTTAAATACCTGGGTATACATCTTGACCGTCGCCTTACTTGAAAAAGCCACATTGACTTCAAGTTAACACAAATGAAACTAAAAGCAGTACAATTAAATTGGCTTATTGGCAGAAACTCCACCCAGAGCTTAGATTGTAAACTTCTTCTGTACAAGTCGGTCCTCAAACCAATTGGTGCTATGGGATTCAGTTATGGGGCACTGCCTCAGCTAGCAATGTAGAAAAAAATTCAAAGGCGCCAAAATAAGATTTTACGTATTATTACATTTGCTCCCTGGTATATAAAAAATTCGAACATCCACAAAGACCTAAACATGCCATCAGTTAAAGCAGAAATAGCGAAACATGCAGTCACATATCTGAAGAGGCTTTAATCTCATCCAAACCCTTTGGCGCGTAACATGCTGAATGAACCTGTTACATTCGACTAAAAAGAAGAGATACTACTTTTCTTGGCCGTACATTAGAGGGATGACCCGCAAATGATTTCAAAATCCGTGAAACAAACATTATTTTTGTCTAGCACTGGCTGGACTTAAAAAGAATATTTTATTTTAGACTTAAGATACGAGTAATTATTGTTAGTTCAAAAATATTGAATATACAATAAATAAATTATGAAAACAAAAAAAAAAAAAATTACATTTGTTGCGTTATCTACATTACGTAATCAATTCTGAAGAACTAATTACGCCTTGTTAAAATCAATAAGTTGGTTAGGAAGTTAGGAAGTACTTCCACCAAAAATGCTTAAATCCACATTCGATTATCTTTTTTAATTTTTTTTTTGCTGGGTTGTTAATATCATATTTTTCGAAAATATACTTTCGTATATTTTTATGATGACAGAATTTTTTTTTTTTTTTAATTGTTAATAATAAAAGCCAATACATATGTATGTTTGCTTGGTATCCATTTGGTTTCTTACCTAAGAAATAATTAATTCCTAAAAACTCATTATTTTAAGTGTTAAAAATTTATTAATATTTTTTCCTTCTTTTCCATCTAGTCATTGGTTAATAAGTCCTTCTTAGTTCAATGTGCAATAAAGTAAAAAGCAAATAGGTTTTGCTCTATATTTTACAGCAATTTTTAAATACAATGCACTAATGCACTCACACATAGACACATACAGACACATACTGATTCAACACAAAAACAAACACACACTCACAATGCATATACAAATGATATTTTGTAAGTGCTCGTATGTGTATCATCTAGATACAACAAATGAACAAAGGAGCTGCAGCAGATTAAGGAAATCTTTGAAACTCAAATGAAAGAATTATTTCATTAATCCCAGTTAATATGTCAAAAGATATTTATATGTGACCCGGTCTATGAAAAGGGGAAAGGTAGCTTACGACTCAAAAACAAAATTTCGAAAAATTAGCTGTTAAAGATAAACAATGCAACAATGCAACATTTTTGAGTCATAAGCCACCTTTTCATAGGCCGGGTCACATATTTGCTCTTATTAGACATAAAAAGGCTTTATGTAGGTTAAATTTTACATTAAATAATTATAAAACAGTTGTATTTGGTAATACAACCGGCTAATATTGTGTTACGTTGCTATATATGTATCTAAGATATATTTCAATTGTGTTTTTATATTTTTAACTTTAAGCGGTAAAGTTTATACTATTATGCAGTGCAATAGTAAAAAAAACACGGACTTAGGAGTATAGCTGTAATACTACTGCCAAAGGGCAGTACAATCCTATTCTCGGGTTTGGCGAATTTGGGGAACAATTTTTATTTATTATTATTCAAAATAAATATTCAGTTTTTGTCTTATATCTCATTATTATATAAAAACAAGTATAAGTTGCTCGATTCAAATGAAATTTTCTGTAGACATGTAATTAGTCAGCGAAAATTAAATCCCATAAAAATCTGCAACATTAAGGTAAAGAAAATCCCACAATTTCGAAAATAAATGCCAAAATCCCAAGATGGGAATTTATTTATAATACTTTTAGCAATAGTTGGCAGTATATATATATTTATTCTGGCAGTATTCTTTTTCCGAGCCCAGCTTTGGGATTTTAGAACATATAGGCTAAAGTAAAAAATTCGATGTAAAATAGGTAAAAATAAAGGTCCACCACATTCGACAAGGTTGATCAGTTTTAGACGATATTTAGTTTAAACGTACGTATATATTGTTAGCAATATATTCCTTAAGAAAATTTTTTTCTATTAAAAAAATAAAATTGACGGCCATTTTTATGCTAAAATACACAAAAATTCATAATTTTGGAATTTTATAATCAACGTTTTTAACTCAAAAATTATATTTTTCCATAAGATTGTAAATTTCACTTACTAACTATGTGAAAAAATTTTAAAAATTGCTTAAAATATTTAAAAAAAAACTGGACCAGGGTTATCGAAAACTCAAAAAATTTTATTTTAAAATGCTTATAACTCACTCATTTTAACACATAATTTACAGATTAAACCATCATTTTATAGGTATAAACTAAATTAAACAAAAATTTAAGAAATGACAAGCTGTAAAATAATTTGCATGAGCGAGGTACCCAACCCTGGCAAGTGGATGGTGCCCACCGTCAAAACTTATGCTGAGATACTCCTCAGCTATTCTCATGCTAAATTTTGGGGTAGTCCTAGCCTAGCCCTTTACAAATGGATGAGTTATTTCCAAAATATTTTGATTTTGCCCCAATGTAGTAACCATTTAATAAAAATTAGAACTTGTTTATCGTGACTAAACAACTAAAATTTGTTGATCATAACCATACATTGTTGTGTTTCCTGTGACCATACCATAACCATGTTTTTTATTTGCGTGTTAATAGTTGACCTATTTTAAGTTAATAAAATATGATTTTCTTTTGGCTCAAGGTCTACATTCGAACTTCCAAGGCCGCTACATAATTAAAGTACAGCTTCTGAAGAGATTTCAATGAAGCATTTCTATCGCCGACGGTCTGAAGAGGCTATATGGGCGACGACATTCTTACATTCTTAGAATAACGTCTTTTCTATTCCTTGATAACTCAGAAAGGTTGTTTATTTCGTGGCACAAACAAAGAAGATCAAAGAGTTGTACATTCGCGCAAAAGGTACCCGGTAACTTCCGCAAAGTCTGTTGTAAGGAAGACCTAGCCTGATCGCCCAATGTTCTTGCCTGTGAATACTGTCATTAGAATTATTAGGTAAGACAGAATAATAGCGACCAGGCTCCCTTGTTGTTGTTGCTCTAAAGTAACTTTTTAGTGAGTACGTTGGCAAGGAGTCTGCTTATAATGCGTATCAAAAGAGGGCAACTAACTGTTAACTGAAAACCTATATGGCACTTATAGAGGGATGTTCGTTGATAGTTTAGCCATCAAGTTACGCATAACCATGGCAATTTGAGCCGGTGTATTATCGTCATCGAAAATCTTTGAGCTTTCCGACTACAAATTTCTATTCAGCTTAAGCTAACCCTATTATATCTCAGTAAATTTCTAGATTTCATTCCATGGAGCTATTGAATCAGGTGTTCTTTCCAAGTCTAGCCTCAATACTTCTTGCAAGGCTTCGTTGTCCATCTCTGCTGGATTCTCACGGGCCTGTGTATTTTAACAGAATTAAATCTATATTTAATTTGGTGGACGATTGGTATCTAGAGTTCGTATTTTAGCAACCAACCGCCATCATGGCGACGTAGTCGTATAGTATGCTGTTATAAAGTTAATTAGAGTAACTTTTTATAAAAAGTATAAATTTTCTAGCATATTTAATCCAGCCTCCTAACGGAAATATGACCTAATGAGGAGCTTACTACCGGCCACCCCTTCAACAAATTATAAGTCGAAGTTCGGAGAACACACTCAGTTACGGAGAGCCATGAATTTTATTTGAATATAGTTTTCGAAATCCATAGATTATTTGTAAAAGACTTATTACCTTTAAGGCTCTGCAACTATAGTTTAAAAAGGAAAAAAATCGAAATATAGCTACAAGCATATAAGCAAACACACATACTCGTACATATTGAAATTTATAAGTCCGTGTGAGAGTTTGTATAAACATCCATTGTTATGAGATTGGAAAGGAAAACAAAATGGCAAACGTTGAAAAATGATGAACCATCAAACAAAATTCATCATGGCAGCAGCCTTGTAAAAATAACTGTAACTACTCAAAGTAATACTTTCCCAGCAAACAAATCTAGTTGCTGACACTCAGGTTAGTTACAGGGATCTCAGAAAGTTTTTTTCAATCAAATCTTAAATGGAGAAGAGGTAAAATATTTGAAGCCCGAAGTGAGTTTAGTTTAGATTTTTTTAAAGTTATTTTGAAAAACATTTAGCGTGCTGTATTCTAAGCAAACACTTATAAGCATATGCCAAGGTGGTGGTAGTTAAAAATCTTTTTACTTTGAAACCAACTCGTGAACCTCTAAAGACATTGTAGGTAATTGGAGGCTTACCCTTAGGTAAGTTAGGTAAATAGAATAAAAAATGTAACATACGTTTACAATTTTCCCCTCATTACTATATTGTTTGCTGGGTTGTTACCCGAACCATACAAGAAATTACAATATGATGCTGCTTTTTAATACAACAGTGCAGTATGTGGCAAGGATGCAATAACAATTGTTGTAGGAATACAACTATAATAACAGTAGCAGACAGTTTGTCAGTCGGAAAACTCGTAAGTCATACAGCCATCAGCTTTGTCGTTATCATCGTCATCATCATAATCGTCAGTAGTCATTTCAGCATCTTGTTAAATAAAAATATCGCTTTTTTCCTATTCCTTCTACTTAAATCAGTATCTTTTTTTCATTATAGTCTCACATAGATTTGTAGATAAATTCTCCTTGCTTTTTTGAATATTTGTATTTCATTTTTTTTGGTTGTTGTTAGACTAAGATTTTTGCTTTTCCTTTGCTTCTATTGTTGTTGGTTGCTATTGCATTCTTTAATAGTTAGTTATAGACTATAGTTTCCAAACAATGCCTTGCCAGGCCATATCGCATTGCAATAAGATTTCTAACCATTCATTTACACTGGTGGTCAAAATAAATGCAACGATATTCACTTTTCAATAAGTCATTAGCTTTTTTTTATTTTACGATAGTTTAGGATACTAGGGCAGCGGGTTTCTGTGATTTTCAAGACGTGTATGTTTCGCGAGAGACAATTTCAGTTTGTAATACCAGCTTGGATTTAGGATCGAGATATTGAGCAGAAGTTTGCTGCTAAACTTAGGGCAGAATTTCTGTCTGCTTTGTTTCGGTATAACTCTACCAAGTAAAGCTTCGATCAAGATGTATATCGATGTATATTTCCCCTCTAAGATTTCAGATATAGCTTGGTTATTTATTCCTATAGGATACAGCACACTCGGTTGCTTCACGTTTTGAACCATTTTCAAGCATTTAGAACGTCCCTCAATTCGTCTCATATCTATATGTAGAAAGAAACTAAATATTATTTTGGGTACCCAGTAATGAGGTTCTTGTGGGTAACGAGTGGGCTATCATCTAGCCAACCTTGGGCCGCACGCAGTTTCCTAATACCAGAAGTCATTTAGTATTTCTACTAGCTATGCTAAGGAGAAAACTATATCATGTTTCGAAGCGGAGTTTTAATATCATTGAAAATCTTCCAACGAAGATCAAAAACCTTTGCCAAAAACCTTATCTTAGACAAGCAACCTGTTTTTTTTATTAATCTGTCTTGGGGTACATCCCAAAGGCAACTTTCGCTCATAAAATAAATTTTTAGTTACTTTCGGTTACGACATGTTTTTTACATCTGACATGTCAAATTTCCCACTGTAAAACACAAACATGTCGTTTGGGGCTATTAAAACATGGCTTCTGTAAAATACTACATGCGAAAAGTCATCTGACAAAATTTCGTTTAGAGCATGTTCTATTTTGATATGAAATACCTTTGACATGTAAAAACAATCAACGGTGGTTAACCATTGGCGGAAGCATTAGCCGGCTAAAGGTAATAATTAACAAGAGCAATATCTGAATATGCTTTTAACTAATTTTATCTATTTGACAACAATTATTTAAATCGTGTCTCATCAGTTAATGCAAATTTAACTTGTTTATATTTAGAATAAGAGAAACTTAAAAATGGATAAGTTGTCGGTAAATCTGTAGCGCATACAACAATAATTCAGGCGGCTAGAAGTTATTTTGCAACCGAACGGCTTGGTTGTCTCTATAGTGAAAAGTCAGACGTAATTGTACACACCCAGAGAAAAAATGACACCATCCGTTATCAAAACGACCAGATACGGTGTCGAAAGTGTATCGTTTGTACTCAAATTGTACACGGACGTTGTCAATTCGACAACGAAATATTGAAAACGAGGGATTGCTGAATTCACAACGAACGTGTACACTTTGGCACCGTATTGTTGTCAAATTGACACCATTAGGGTGTCGAATTGACACCGCTCTGTTGTAAAGTTGACACCATACCGTTGTCGCTTTGTAAATGCTCATTCCTTTCCAAATTTATTACAATAAAACTGATTGTAATAGATTATAAATTTTTAAACTTATTTTATTAACAAAATGTTTGTTTTAATTATAAGAACCAAAATATTAAATAAACTTAATTCTAAAATAAATTTATCTTATAAATAATAACAATAATATTCAATATTTATGCTCACAGGTAAATTTTTTATTTTCATGAGCATATTTCCTTTGATGTTTATTAAATGGTGTCATCAAATCTGAAATTATTTCACAATAGAATGGTTCAAGATGCTCTATATAATTCCTATCGCAATTTCTCTTACCTTTTTTAAAACTCCCTCGCTCTTTGGGGCAATATGATGCAAATGTATTGTTGGTGGTCATCATTTCTACACCATTGGTCCACCTTGGTTTGCTCAGACATTAATTTTTAACTGGGAATTTATAAAAACATAAAAATAATAAGCAGTTTACAATAAAAACATTTTGTTACCTATGTATCTATCTATATCTTCTCTCTGGCGGCAGTGCTTCCTTTAAAACTTTCTCCAGTCGTTTCGAGACAATCTGCAATAGAATCTTGCTTTATAATGTTATTTACAAAAAATGCGTCTGGATAAATTGAAGGAAGCTAACACAATGAAAACTATTTACTAGAACCCGCGGAATTTGACAACATTGCACTGTCAATTAGAGCACGTTCGTTATGAAGTTGACAACACTCGTTGTCAATTCGACCACGTTCGTTTACAAGTTGACAACGTGCGTTGTAATTAAAGCACGTTCGTTGTCAAATCGAAAACACTCGTTGTCATTTAGACCACGTTCGTTTACAAGTTGACAACAACCATTGTCAAATAAAATTGACAACGAAAAGGTGTCAAAGTGACCACAATCGGTGTCAATTTTGCAACGTCCTTTTTTCCTCAGTGCATGTGCGTTTATGACCAAGTATAAAAAGTGTAAAACAAAAATTTTGACAGACATACAGAATTACATCTGACTCACACAGTCATATGTATCGTGTATGAGTAGCTTTATGGATTGGTGGTCTTAAATACTATCAATATACATTATGCTGAGAGAAATGCTGAGATCAGCATTTATAGGTTCTGCTCTATGACGCGACTTTGAAACAAGTATTGTGTGCTTTTATAATACAATTGAGGGTGCTGTAGCTTAAGTGTACTCAAGCCTGACACGATTTCAATACTCAGCCGTGGTCTGATGTTTATTAATTCTCCTTATAATACATATCACAGCGCCCTCCTTCGCCGGCGAAGTAAAATAATTATAAATTGGCTATGACAGCTTCAAACTAATACGCCTACATAACACCAGAGGCGCTGCAATACTGCTCTGAAAATAATTATAACGTGCAATTGCAGTGTTGTCAAAAGTGAAGCTTTAGTATCACTAACCATCTGTCTTATCTACTCTATTCCTTTCCAAAGGAAGTAACACGATTATTATAGACATCAATTGTCTGAGTATTGCTTCTCTTAAAAAAAAAATAAAATAAAAGAGAATTTATTAAAATGTAAAATATAAGATAAGAGAGATTTAATATGGCCCTCCCCAGAGCAATAATACCAAACCTGTATTTCGACCTTTGTACTTTACCATAGTTTTTAAATGAGTGCGAGTTTTGACTCTTATCTCTGTAAAAAAGTAACATTTGTAAGAAATTTTTACTGTGTTTCAAATGTTTTGAGCATTACTGTATTTTATTTTATCCAACTATACCAAAAAAAAAAAAAAATAAAGTTTATTTTGCATTTTTTAAATATAAAAAGTGCACTTTTTGCAAAATATTTCATCTAAGAATTACGTGGGGTAAAAAGAATCGAAACGAAATCAATGTAATAATTATCCCAATCATTAGTATTAAAGTTAGATGTTCGCATTCACTCATGGAGTTTGTTGTTCAATTACTTCAGAATGTTCTTTGTGACTGCTCTCACAAACAAGTCTTTGTTATTTCAATATATTTTGTAGTTGTGATTTTGTTTTCTTAACATTATTTTAAGGATAAGCTTGTAAAAAAGATATTGTTATGAAAATTGTTGTTATTTGCACAAAAGAAAACTTGTAACAATATTTTGTTTTAAAAATGTTTTTCCATCGTTTATCTACTTTTAAAAATAAATAATACTTTTAAATACTTTTAAAAATAAAAGTCTTGGGATCTTGCAGACTCCTGACAAAAAATTTCAACTTTTAAATTCAAAATTTAGGAGTTGAAAGCAGTTATATTTATGTAATCAATTTCTAGCTTACAATTCATATGTATTCATATTGAAGTTATCTTTAAAAAATGTTTGCAAATCGGCTACTAAGCCTGCATGTTGCCGTGAGACGCCTGGTTCATATCCCATCCACGACAAACCATTAACATACATTTTTTTCTATTCCTTCTGGCGCCCTCTTCCTCCTACGCTATTACTCTATAGCACTACTCGTAAATCAGCAACGAAGTAAAATATCAATAAGATGGCTTGATGGAAACAGAGGCGCCACAGGACTGTTCTAAAAATAAATATGACGTGCAATCGCAGAGTTGCCAAGAGAAGCTCTTCGCTATTGATTTATTTAACCACCTGTCTTACCTATAATCTATTCCTAACACTGTTCCAAAAATAATTATAACTTACAATCGCAGTGTTTTCAATAGCGAGACTTGTCTCTACTCTTTTATTTTACCACCCGACCACTATTCTATTCCTTTCCGAAAGAAAGTAACACAGTTAATTGGTTAAAATAATTGTCTTAGTTTGCTTCTCTTTAAAAAAAGGGTAAAGCGAAAAATGGACTAAAGCAGAGTTTCCAGACAAGATTCCCAAAATAAATCTTGATTTTATATTTGACTGAATTCACTTTTTACGTAAAAATGGCAAATCGGGCATATTTTCTGTGACTTTAAGAAAACTGTGTTCTTTATTAAAAATTTCTACAAATTAATCAGTGTAGTAGCAGTCACTCACAGACACGCAGGTTTCCGTGCTGTGTTCAATATACAACTTAAATAAAATTAAATTTAATTTTTTCAACGGCCTTTATGGGCCACTTTATGTTTTTAACCGACTTCAAAAAAAGACAGAGGTTACCAATTCGTTTGTGTGTTGCTTTTTTTTTTGTATCGTCGGTCATTTCTGAACCGATTTTAAAAATGTTTGCACTATTAGAAAGGTTATGGCTACAGATTGGTCCCATTTTAAAAGAAGTTCATAATTTTAAAAATTAAAGGGTGTCCTCATATAACATACATGTTTTCACGTGTATTATGAACTTTATCATCAATTTAAAATTAAAAAAAGTGCGTATCACTGTAGCTCCCAATAACAAAAAGTAATGAAAAAATAAAATTAAAAATTAAAGGGTGACCCCATAGGTGACTTAATTTCACCTTTATTCTCCTATCTTTTGAACCGTTATAGACAAACACTTGAAAGTTGCACAGAATGTTCGTTACTATGTCTGTTATAATAAGTATAAATATTTCAAATTAGAAATTAACGGGACACCCATTAGTTGGTTTATTTTGATATATATATGGCCAAACTTTTGAACCGTTATAGACAGACAGTTGAAATTTACAAAGAACTTGTATTGCTAAGTCTACTAAAATAACAAGTGTAAAATATGAATTCGGAAATTAAAGGGTGTCCCAATAGTTAATGTAAAAGTAATATATATGGCTAAACTTTTCAACTGCTATAGATAGACCATTGAAATTTACAAAGAACCTATATTGCTTAGTCCGCTATTACAACAAGTATAAAATTTGGATTTATAAATTAAAGGGTGTCCCCATTATTGATTTAATTTGACCATTATGTCCGCATCTTTGGAACCGTTATAGACAAACACTTGAAAAAAAAAGACAGAATGTTCACTACTATGCCTGGTATAACAACAAGTATAAATATTTAAAATTGGAAATTAAAGGGTGTCCCAATAGTTGATGTAATTTGATGTATATGGACACAAAGTTAAAATTTAAAAAGAATCTGTATGACAAAGTTAGCTTTAAAATGTAATTATATTAAAATTTGAATTTAAAGGAGGACCCAATAGGTGACGTCATTTGGTATTTTGGTATATGACCCTATCTTTTTTTTTTGCAAGAATTATTATTACTTGTTTTGGGGTCTGCTTGTTAAGGTTTGAAAAGTTAAGGCCATGTATGTCACCATCACGTCTTCTATGAGACACTCTTAACTTTTTAACTATTTTTACACTCATTATTACAGCGTGCGTGCTAACAAGTGTCTGGCTATAAAGTTTACCAGATAAGACCGATTTCGTCTAAATCGAGACTTCTAGGGATCTTGCTATCATTTTCATTAAGGTTGTTTTGTAGTAGTTAAAAAATAAGTTAAGATTTTACGTATATATCCTGTCATTATTGAAACACAATTTGACATACTCTGCATACATTTAAGGAGTAGGTAGACTGCTTAAATGTATGCGTTTAAAAAAATAAGGATTTATACTTGAAATTTATGTGTAATCGTGGGTCACCCTCTAATTTTTATTATCGTTGTTAAGACGGCCTTGTTAATACACCTTCCCTTCTGTGAAAAGTCTATCTATTGTAGTTCAAATATAAGGTCACTATAAGGCCACCCTTTAATTTTTATTTTGTATAGTTGTTACTATAGCGAACATAGTTTTAAATTTCATGTGTATCACTATTACGGTACGAAAAATATATCTATAAACGTGAACAACATGTCACTATGGAAGCAACAGCCTTTACTTTTAAGTTCGGGTTCTAATACTTTCTATGAAAGGTCACTTTAACAGGGCTATTAGCTCGGTGGTGGGGGTCTAATGACACTGTTCCGATGAGTTGTGAATGGTGTTATACCTAAACTTAATATACTTCAGTGCCATTTACTCTAATATTCAGCCAGTTTTAAGCAAACTGTTTTTTATATATTTTAACACTTTCAAATTAGTTACGCGTGTTGTTCCCTTCTTCTTGTATTAATTCTAACTTAAAAAAGTCACCGGATTTGTACGCTTGGAGCAATTGCCTACAATATCCTGCAGGCTTACTAAATGAGCAGGTTTACTATATTATAATAAGAACTAATCTGAATGTGAAATGTCATTGTATTTTTCTAAGGCTTTTAATCCTACAAACCATATCAACGTTATGAGGAAACTAATAGACAATTTTGGATTTTCCTATTTAACTAGCAAAAGACAATTGATATCATGTCATTGTCGAACCTATAAGCATTTGCTTTTCGGAACCAAACGCGACAGTGTAGCAAGACCTGCCACCAAGATCTTCATTAACTTTATCTCTGTCTAAGTCAACGATATCCCAAAATCGTTGCGCAGAATTCATTTTCTCGATTGCTGTGTAGCATGTCCTTTGCTAAATCTTTTTTAAATTGGTTACACCGTAGCTTTGTCTGTCAATATATCAACAGCCAAATATTCCCAAAGTAGCGCGTCGTAGTTTGAATTGGTTTTTTGTCCTCAAAACTTGTACTCATGAACATGCTGCATTATAGTGAAATATACTATGGTGATTTCCAGACGCAACCGAAACAATATGGCCGCCACACATTATCAACATCAACCCAGCCTAAGCATTATGCAAATTCCTTCTTCTCTTAGTTGGTACCATTTATATGCGGGCTCATTAAAATCTTCCACACACAATTTTTAATGTTATTTTTTTTTTTTAATTTGCATGTTTATATTAAGTTAATCCTTTTGCTTTACGCAGAAGATAAAATATTATAATAAAATTAAAGTTGAATTGTTGAATATTTTTTCATTATTGATATTTTTCCATTTTAATAGAAAATGTTTTTATAACAAAAATTATGTTAAAAGCAAATATTTGTATAACTAAGTATAAGTTTGTTAAATTCTTATTTAAACAAGATCAATTTGATACAAAACTTTTTATTTTATATTGATGCAGCAAAGTTGTTTTCCAGCTACTTGGGCTCAAGTTTTTTATATTTTTTTTTTTTAACTAAAGAGTACGAGGGTATTAAGTAAATAAAATAATAAAAAGATAATTGTTTCTTATGGCATTAGCATAAATGAGACGAACGACGAACTTCGCACAGTACGACGAATACGATGAAAAAGAAAATATTTCATGGCCGCCGCGACCTCGGCGGCACACCTCCATCCGATGCTACAAATTTTCAATGACGCTGATGCGTCGTAATTCAGGTTATATGCCGTTAATGTGCCGAATTATCTCATCCTTAAGCTCTTGAAATGTTGCTGGCTTATCGACGTATACCTTTTCTTTCAAATAACCCCAAAGACAGAAGTCCAACGGTGTCAAATCACATGAGCTTGGCGGCCAATTGACATCGCCACTACGTGAGATAATACGGCCATTGAATTTGTCGCGCAAAAGAGCCATTGTTTCCTTAGCTGTGTGGCAAGTGGCACCGTCCTGTTGAAACCACATATCGTCCACATCCATATCTTCCAATTCGGGTCATAAAAAGTTCATTATCGTCTCACGATAGAGAACACCATTCACAGTAACTTCCTGACCGGCCTCATTTTGGAAAACATAGGCCCGATGAAGCCGCCTGCCCATAAACCGCACCAAACAGTCACTCTTTGTGGTTGCATTGGTTTTTCGACAATCACTCTTGGATTATCATTCGCCCAAATGGGCAATTCTGCTTATTGACGAATTTTCTGAGGTGAAAATGTGCCTCATCACTGAAGATGATTTTCTTCGAAAATTGATCATCGAATTCATAATAAGTCTGAATAACTTAAATGCGTTGATTTAGTCTGAAATTGAGAAATGTTAAATTAAATGCAGAAAAAAACTTGACGTTTAGGTGTGATTTACATTCAACATCGGCCTTTATAATTTAACCACCCGATTTAATATAAATAAAGAAAAAATAAACAATTCTTAATCTTAATCTTAAAAGAAAAACGGGCACCAATTTGTTCGTCATTTTTCGGCATAAGAAAAAGAAATAAACCTATATATTGTACTATTCTGTTCTGTATTATGACAATGAGTTCTCACAAAATGGGCATGTTAAAAAGCCAAATTTCACACAAAAGTCTCCTTGCAGTTATCTTCTACAGGTATCGTCTACTTGAAGTTCCCTTGACCTGACACCAATGCTTTCTAAATCAATTTTTCACCAATTGTCTAAATCAATTTTTTAAAAAATTTTATTTGTTGCACAGGTCTCTAGCAATAATTTGGCTTTTATAGATTTAAAAAAATGTCAATTAGTCAACGAGATATATGCTGAAAATCGGCATTTGGCTGCAAAGTTCGAAGGTCGTTAAAAAAAATACGAACTAACATTAACAAACGCCGCGATACGGGTCTTCTAATTTAGCCTCTATTTGCATTCCTCACTCTCAGAATCGACCTAACTTTTGCTGACCTGAATTTGTCCCACAGTGTAAGTTTAACTTTATTTAGATTAAAATTGTTTGATTATTTAATTTAATTAGACTTTATATCTTTTATCTCACAAAATTATCAATATCCCCTCGTTTATTTTTCTATTTCTATAAACACAATTTTTGTTGATCCATCTGTGCAACATTTAAATATTAACGTCAAAGTATAAAAATTTATATTGAACTTTATGCAAAATATATTTTCTACTTAATGTCACAAGCCAACACACACACACAGACACAAAAAAAACTTTTGATTTTTTCTTCTTACCTTCCATTCATGCCCTTCTAGCCCACAAATTCAAATACTGAATTTACAACCAACAAAAAAAAAAAAAAAGGAAACAAATACATAACATTAACATTGGCCAATTGAAAAAAAAAATGAAAATAGTTGTTGGGTATATTGTATCTGTCCGTTAGTGTATGTGTGTAAATGTGTTAAAGGGGAGGAAGCTTATAAATGAGCATCATAGTTACAAGAGCAAATTGCATGTTGCAACGCGCAAACATAATAAAATCGTTAAGGATTACAGTAATCTGTGCTAGTTATATAGCATCAGTTGTTGTTGTATTTGCAGTTGCTTAAATTTTTTGTATAAAATTGAGGACCTGTTTAGGGTGTTCGTTTTCCCTTTGTGACGGAAGTTTATATTATTGACATCTCTCTTATTCCGCTATATACGAGATATTACTTGTGAAACCTTTAGTTTTTTTTCAGGATTGTACACCAAATAGTCCTTTCGATTTTGAATAAATTACAAAATTTATTTATTAATTATTTATTAATTTATTTTCTAAATAAATTAATTATTAATTTATTTTCTAAATAAATTATAATATAAATTATTTAGAAAATTATTGTCATTGAGGTTAGGCCGAGTAGGCAGGTACTTAATCTTGTTCCACAAATCCTTAAGCTCTTGAATTGTTGCTGGCTTATCGACGTACACCTTTTCTTTCAAATAAGCCAAAAGAAAGAAGTCCAACGTGGTCAAATCACATGATCTTGGAGGCGAATTGACATCGCCACTACGTGAGATAATACGACCATTTAATTTGTCGCGCATTGAGCCATTGTATCATTAACTGTGTAGCAAGTGGCACCTTCCTGTCCAATTCGGGTCATAAAAAGTTCGTTATCATCTCACGATAGCGAACACCATTCACAGTAACTGCGTGACCGGCCTCATTTTGGAAAACCTAGGCCTATGCCGCCTAGGATGATGCCGCCTGCCCATAAACCGCACCAAAAAGTCACTCTTTGTGGGTGGATTGGTTTTTCGACAATCACTCTTGGATTATCATTCGCCCAAATGTGGCAATTCTGATTATTGACGAAATTTCTGAGGTGAAAATGTGCCTCATCACTGAAGATAATTCATAATAAGCCTGAATAACTTTTTCGACAGTGTATCTTTGCATGGTTCAAATTGAGTTAGTCTGAAATTGAGAAATGTCAAATTAAATGCAGAAAAAATTTGACGTTTAGGTGTGTTTCACATTCAACATCGGCCCTTAAAATTTAACCACCCGATATTAGCTAAGGCTAGCTTAAGTATGAATGTCTGTCAGAATACTATCTATTCTACATACTTACACCTATAAGTCGTTTTTGATACCACAGAATCCTGACCTAAACATAGAGATAACGGCAACGGTTGCATGTCTATAAATCTAAGGTTGTGGGTTCGAGTGAAGAGAATTTAATTGGAACAATTTCTTTATTGTGCCCTAATTAAGCATAATATAGTTTGTGCAAAATCGTTGCACTGCAACAATCGCGTAAGCGTACCTTAGAGGCATATTTCTGTACTTTATGATAAAAAATCCAGTTAAAAAAAGGAAAAACTAATGAAACAGATAGAATATGTTTCCTATTTAAACTTAATTATAGATAGATTTAAAGAATTCCAAAATTGTAACAATATTTTATGAATAATTCTGTTTTTCCCAAATTCATTTTTAATTAATTGTAAACCTTTTTCTTCTTTTAGGTAAGTCGGTTGTACAAAAAATTGATTTGATGTAATTTCTTGTAAGTATTTTTTAATTAAGAGTTTATTTTAGGAGCCTTTCTAACCATTCGAGTAAATTTGGTTAAATATCTATTTAAAAGAGACACCCTACATTTAACATATACCTACAAACTTATAATCTCCCTATATGTTTTAATATTAAAAGCTAAAGAACTTTCGCAAACAAAGAACAGATTATTGTCTGTGATTTTTTTTCTTTCAACCGACAAACAAATAAAATCACGTAAAAAATTTAATTTTTTCTATTCTTCTGTCGTAAAAAAGGGAGTTTTTCCATTAAAAGATTTAAAATTTCATATCCCATGATGGCGATGAAGACAACATCAATGATGATGGTGATGAGAATAGTTGAAAAAAAAAAATTTGCATGACTTTATTATAAAGATGGTAGTTTTTCTATTGTTTTATTATTTTTGTCTTTGCGCAACAACACGACAAAAAAAAAAAACACGAAACAAATTGCTTTATTTGTTTACATGAAAGATAAAGAAAATAAATTTAAAATCATTTTCATTTCTTGTTTTTCCTATTCCTCTTCCTCTTTCTTTTGCTTTTTCTTCGGATTTTAGTTTATGCAAACAAGTGTAGAAGGATCATTTGCTTTCTAGATAAATGACATAAAAGACAAAATGGCCAATTAGGAGTATAATCAAATATCATATAAATGGGTTGATTTTTATTCCCTTTATAACTATTTATTACTTACGATTATTGGCATTAGTTTTAGTCTTTTGATGAGTCACAAAACAGGAAATGCTAAATAACAAAATAAATATTTTAAATCGTTGAAATATGTTGATGTGTATTTAGTTATTTTATTCTTTTTATTTTAAAAATCTTTATGCTCAATTTGCACTATTGTAGTATTAATTCTAATTATTGTAATATAATTCTAAATTAAAAAATAAAATCAAAATGAAAACAGAAAAGAGAAAAGAGAAAAGAGAAATATGAAGTTCAACTTCGGCTCCCTAGCTATAAAAATAAAGCGTAAAATGCGTAAAATAGCAAAATAGTAAGTAATTTCCGTCTGTCTGTATGCTTTTCTTTTGCGTTCGCATCACGTAAAAACTACTGGATGGATTTTAATAAAATTTTTTACAAAAAATTTTAATAAAAAAATTTTCAAAAAAATTTTTACACACACATTTTACACATTTTTATAAAAAAATTTGAAACAAATGTTCAAAGAAACATAACAGAGTAATGCAATTTATGTGATGAAGGGTATATAAGATTCGGCATTGCCGAATATAGCACACTTACCTATTTAAAACAGCATTGAGCACTGCTTTCCAAGTAGGATTGCTAGACGGCCTTTAATTTGCTGCATTGTCCAGTTATGGGTTCATTTCACTTACCTAAAGAAAGCTAAATTAAAAATTTTCTAGTTAAAAAAGAAAAATATTTTTTTTTTTGTTAATTACTTGAAGTATGACTTGAAGTATGACTGCGGAGATGTGTTACTTTAGAGCAAAATTTTCGTTTTAAATTTACAACAATCGCTTTTATTATGGGAAATCGTGTCAAAGCTTCTAAAAGTTTTAGAAACATCAAATGTAATTGACAACAACATCTTGTACACTGGTTTCTTTTGTTCGCTTTTGGTAATTCGCCGAAAGATATTCCAATTTGTAAGATATGGTGCATGCTATTTCAAAAATGCGATAAAAATGAAGTAGAAATTCTGTATAAATTGATCTCATTTGAGACTTTTAGGAATAGAAAGTCCTTCGACCTAATAAAGGATAAAATATTGATAAGAGAAATTTTTTAATTAATGTTGTTTACAAGTAAAGCGAAAGGGTAACTAGATTCTGTGAATGAAAATGCAAAATATAGTAAAATATTGTTACGATAGAAGAATTTATTCTTTATAATCTCTGAAAAGAAATACGCAAGAATTTCGTCTGCAACAACAACATTAATGGTATATTTTCTTTTAATAATGAGTGAAAGAAACAAACAACAACAATCCCATTTTTCTCCTTAGCAAAAACATGGCGAAATAAAGTTCTGATGTTAGGTGTTTTTTTTTTAAGGGTCACAACAAATCTTAGGTATTTTTTGTAGGGGGGATACCAAGGCAGACCACTAACTTCCTGGGTCCCTATTCCACCCCCTCCACTACTTAATAATTTCTGGTATCCGACTGGGAATTTAGGAATACCTTACTTTCATTGAGTCTCGTGCTGTTACAAGCCTTTTACTCTCGACTGTAGTGATTTCAGACTAGAGCGACTCAGACATGTCGACATTCATCCTCATTACAGAGTCTATGGCTGTATGCTTAAAGCAATATTTTCTTAAAGCAATATTTATTTGCAGCACAGTGTTATCATTTTTTATAGCATCCTTAACTTTGAGCAAGCAAAAATTTAATATCATAAAACCACATTCATCATTTGAAACCAAAATATTTTGTTAAAGGGAAGAAAGAAAAAATATATATTTTTATTAATGGGTTTTAAATGAACATCATGCAAGTTTTTCATTTTTACTTTTATAGTTTTTCGGATATTTTTCACAATTTTATTTTATTTGCTTACTACTGCTAGGAAAAAGAAAAAAAAAGTTTATTTTAAATGAATCTTAAATAAAATTTGACACAGATGTCAAAAAAGGAAAAAAAAAAGGAAATTTGTGGATAAAAAACACTTCTCGACTAAATCAAAAAAACATTGTCACATGCCAAATGCTACGACTTTAGGTCAAAAGCAAAATTGTCAAAAAAAAAACTCAATTGAAATGGACCACTGAAATCAATCACACGAAGAGATTTATGGATAAAATTGAATATTAATTGTGGCTTTATTTTTTAATGATGATAATAAATGATTTTTAATATTGAAAGAAAGAATGGAAATCAAAATAAAGAAAATAAATTATTTGTGGGATCAGATGAGTATAATTAATCGTCATTTGTTTAGTATTTTGAATTGTGGAAAACACTAATGTGATTCATTATTAACAGTCGTTGCTATTCTGGTGTTGGTAAAGTTATTTTTTTTGCATAAAAACCGTCACTAGTGTTGTTTTTTTCCTGACTGAAATACAAATATTTGAGTATTTTATTTGGTTTAGGTGCCTATACTCGGATGGGAGTTGATTTGTTTTGGTTTTTTTATGTGACTTTCGACCTAAAAAAATATTTAACTGTTTGTGAAATCTGTTAATTGCTAGATTTTTAACACATACAGGAAAATGGTAAATTCATTTTTTGTTTATTTAAAACTGTCATAAAATAATATGGGAAAAAGTTGCTGAATATAGCAACTTAAAATTGTTAATTTAACAATGTAAATAGAAATGCAACAGAAGGAATTAAAAAATGATTATACACACAGAAAAAACAGTGTCTAAATACCTAATAAAATAGAGCAACAAGGAAGGAAGTCTTATTATTTTAATAAGGAAAACCTTTTTGAAAAAATCAAGAAGAAAACTCTTATGGTTTTTATTAGGTATTCTTCTTGTTTTTTTTCAAAAAGGGTTTCTTCTTGATTTTATTAGGCTATCTTGCTGTTTTTATAAAAACAAAAAAAAAAAAAAAAAAATTAACAAAAATTTTTCAAAATAAAAACCTGAAAACTGAAAACAATTGGTGTATTGCTTTTTTGGCATCTCCTTTGAAATTTTTTGCTAATCAATCTTTGATTTCTTTCTACCTTTTCCTTTTTGTGGTGGAGGCTATCTGAGATATTGCCTTTATATTATGCACACAACTATACATATTTTTCCAGGGGGTGGAAGGATTGTCTAGAGGGAATTCAAGCCACTTTATTTTTAAAACCCAAAAAACCATGGTGAAAATTTTTTCATCCTCTGCCAGGGATCGAACCTGGTGTGCTTCGTTTTGTAGGCAGTTTCTATGTTGATTTATATAAACGAAATAACAAGAAAGCTAATATAATCAAAATGATATCCTTATAAAGAAAATTAAAAAGATGATTTATACATGATCATATGGGAACCTAATGAAATCAACTAGGAAAACCTTTTTGAAAAAATCAAGTAGGTAAGCTAATAAAATCAATAAGAAATCCTTTTTAAAACAATTCAGAAAAAAACCTAATAGAATCAAAAAGTTTTTCTTTGTGGATTGTTTTTTTGTTTCAAAAATGTATAAAAAAATTGTGAATAACAAGTTTTCTTATTGATTTATTGGGATTCCCATCTTGATAAAATTAAAAAGATTTACCACATGAAAATAAAGAGGAATCTCTTAGAAAAAAAATTCCCTTCTTTCTCCTTGAAGACCCCTTTTTGATTCTGTTAGGCATTTTTGGCTCTGTGTATAAAGAAGTGCAATGAATTAAAACTTGGAACTACAATCAAAGTTTAAAAAGTATAATATATTAATAATAGGTAGGAGAAAGAGAAATCCATTATTTTTTCGGTAGATGGCTGTAGTGATCGATATCTTGTTAAATATCGATCAAACAATTTCAAATTTCTGTTCATGTCAAGGTGACGTATTTACGAGGTGAGTGAAACAGCATTCATCCTTAAAAACTGTTGCCTACAAGTCCACTTTATTCTTCTTTGGTACACGTTCATCTAAAGAAACCCATTCTTTAAATTGTTCTTTGGTTTCTGTTGTATTGTAATGGATACATACTTCGTCTACAGTTTAAAGTAGCCAAATAAAAAGCTCAGAATGCACCAAATATTATTTTGAAGTGATCACACTTTAATTTAATATCCTGTACCCGCTTAGTTGAGTTGTTTACAGCCTCAGCCACCTTATCATTGTGCGACTTCTTCTGCCTGACTTTAGCTTTTGTCATAATTTGTACTGGAACGAGCATAACAGAACTTAGCGTGTTGATTTTATATGTAAAAACAGTCAGCACACGAAGTTTTTTGAGTTCGATTCAGTCAGTCTAGTAATAAATAATATGTAACAGGATCAGTGTTGCATTAAAATTACTGCGCTAAAACCACAAAATATCGCGCAATTATTGAACTATCCTCGTATATGAGAAACTGACCTTCAGAACCATATGGGACACATATGGTAAAGACCAAGTGCTATGCAAAAAAAATATCAACTCAATTCTAACAATGAGAGTATAATATTGGGACTATAATAAGAGACTTCCAGTGATGCTCATAAAATATCTTTTTTTTTACAAAAGACAACACTATTGAGAACCTTCTTGCTTCTCTGGGGAAAACACTCAGAAACTTTGTTGGGATGCTAACCCGCAGCCCCAGACTGATAGATTAGTGCACCACGTATTGGCTTGACAATGTACTCAATACAAATTACTCAAAGCACACAATAAAATATTTAATTGATAATCCAAATATAGCCTTTAAATTAAACATACTTCATAGATTATTTAAATACACAATATATAGTGCTACTAGTTCGGACTAAAATCAGGTACCCTGCAATTTTTTATATAATTTTTCCATTAAGAGTTAAATTTTACTTTTGATCGTTAGGCAATATAAAACCCATATATTTTCGTTTTTACCACGAGGTAATAGACTAAACTAAACACTGTAATGAAAAAAACTAAAACCTATTTAAGATTTATATATTTAATAGCCTACACAATATTAAAATAACTATTTGGAAATAATTTTGATTCAGTTAATTTAAAATTTTAATAAAAATTTATACTGAAAAGATAGTAATATTAATTTGCTTAATTTTTTAGTTTTCTTATAACTAAGTTCTTTAAAACGCTTTACTTGCCCAATAATTCTACTGGCACCCACTGTGCGCTTTAACTAACGTTAAACAGTAATAAAACATTTTACAAAATCTTCTACCAAATTAAGATTTGCAGTAAAAGTACTAAATCATCTTTAACTTAATATAAGAATGCTAAAAAAAGATAAAAATTCAACCCAAAATCATTTGTCGTAACCTGTTACTCTTAGCGTATGATTAATGATTCTTAATGTGATACTTCACATTAGGAAACTCATACGCCCTAGTGGGTTGACAAAGGTTTTGTTGACGGGGCGTATGATTTATATTTTATTTAAATTTCTTTAATATGCTCTCCACGGGGTATGAGTAATATTTTAAAAATACATACATATGTACGTATGCATGTATACAGCAGGGATGGAAAAGTTGAGACAATCATACAGTTTTTTTTAATATTCAAAAGTTCCGTGACTTATTTGATACTATCAAATTAATAGCAGTGTTGTATGTGAAAAAGTGGACATGTTTTCCCAAATTTTTATTACAATTGGTATATAAGAAATGACCTTTATATTATCATAACTCGGAAACGAAACCTTAGAATTCACCAGTAACAAAAATTATTAAAATTATATTAAAAAAAATTTTATTTTAATAGTGTAGGAATTAAAAGTGTACAGTTTTAAAATATTTTTGATACCAAAAAATGCATTTTCTATTCCTGAATTGAACATCAGAGTTTTAAAATTAATAACGAAAGTTTGTGTTTGTGTGTCATTTTGTATACAGATTTAAAATTTTTTAAATATTTATAAATTTAAAAATTATTTAGACACAGGAACGGTTTGAGATCATATAAACACACAAATTTAAAGCATCTATTCATTTCAACAACGACATTTTATATTTATATCTACTTACATATTCTCGTATACGTTTTCGTTTGACAAATGCAAAGGTTTTCATCTGAAAATCTAAAGCGGAAACAATGGCACACTTATGTGGCATTTAGTAGGTTTTTAGGATAAATTGTTATGTATGAATGTGTATATGTATAAGAATTAAGTATTTCTGCCAGCCTAATCTATTTATTGCTGTGACAAGGATATTGTATTATATCTGTTAGTTAGTATTCAAATAAAAAGGCTGATGGTTTTTATTTATTTATTACTTTTCAAAAGTATATCACAAGAAGATAAGGATATTAATCATATGCTTAGGGGATGATGTCTGCATGTACTAAAGAAATTTGAAATACTTAATTTCAAAAGCAAACATCATAAACAATTTATTATTTCTCCTAAAGCAAGTCTACAAATCTTCCGTTCTATTATCCCAATAATTTAAATGTTAATGCTCATGTGTTACTTAATAATAAAAATATGTAAAGGTGTGCCTTATAGCATAGACAGACGACATAGTTAAAGTGCATTAACAGTATTAATTCAAATTAATTTGTGAATTATCGTTAATTTGCATTAGCAGTCTTTATTCACATAAACTTTTTTGTTTACTGGACCAGGGCCCTATTCCACAAACAACTTATCAACTTTTCACTTATTAAATTGCATCTTTTGGAAAAGTGATAAGTATTGCTGTTCCACAATAAGCAAATTTTTGCAAACCCTTTGTACTTTTTGCAAAGACTTTGCACCCCTTGTAAAGTCTTTGCGCTTTCTTGTAAAAGCATTTAACCATCTTTACTTTTCTGTCTTATTTCTTTTCACTTTGCATTGCTAAATATAACTTGTTAAAATGAGTAGAGTAGAAGAATAAAAGTAATTATTTTTTTATAAAATTATTGTAAATAATATTTTAATTTTATTGGTCGAACTATTTATTAATATACAGATGCAATTTTAAAGTCAGGCTCAAATTCGTTTTAATCTGTCTGTTGAAAGAAAATTTTTTATTACAAATGAAGTGATTATTTTTAAAGAAAAAATTGGAAAATTGTCTGCATTTTCTGGATCGCTACCTCCGTCTTCAGAATTCAATGCATCCATCTACTTCAAGTGGTGTTTTAGTTAAAAACATCATTTACATTTAATTTTGAAAATTCGATAAACAGGCTGCCTGGGACGCATTTTACAAAAAGCCCAATTCCTGCAACTGTTGTCGGTCCAATGGGTGGTTTCCATGCCAATCCACTTATCAACTTTAATGATCGAGTCAATCACGCAACCACAGACTCAAAGGAATCCACGCATCATAAATAACTTTTTAGCAATACTACTGACGTCGTCGGGCCATCACATCGTGTTATCTTTATGTATGGTTCTGCAAACTATTGCTTTTGCAATACCATGCATAGCTGCAACTACTTCATGGTACTGGCAACAATTTCTCAGCTAATGCAAGTACAGAAACAGTTGATTTTCAGTCGACAAAGGCTCACTGAGCTGTATATTATGCTCAAATATTTCTCTAATTTTATTTAAAATGAAATCAACTTGGATTTTATTTACGTTTATTCCACATAGTCCCGTTCCACACTTGCAACTTTTGTTTCTACAACACATGTATTTGTTGTTTGGAGATTAAATAAAATGTACATTAATATATGCTGTGACTCTCTATTGTTGTTATTGTTTGTTCTCTTTGACATGAAAGTACACAGTCGTCAGAAACACAATTTTTAAAGTACTAACAAAATGTTTCAGAAACAAACATTGCAAGTGTGGAAAGGGACATACGAACCGTTCGGGCGAAAAACGAATTCCCCTCTATAATGTGTAGTGCGATTCACTAGCAAATCGACCTCAAATAGATGGGCCCTTGAAGAGAAGCGTGTTGTACGCAAAAAAGTGTGGGTGTCGGGTACACTTTCCTTGATATCATTACAGCGCATTCCACTGTAGTAACGGTAAAACAGCAAAACACATCCCACATTGCGCCGATGCTCCAGTGAGTCAATAGACTTCGATACACTACTGAATTTATACTGAATTTAGTTATTTCAATATGGCAACACAGTGGACAATCAATCAGATAATGACAAATTAACAAAAATTTCAATTATAGAGCAGTTTCAGAAAAAGTAATTTCAGCTTTCTTTTAAATAAATGCTGATTTTTCACCAATAGCTAGCTGCCAATCCCACTTTCTGCCTTCTATCCATTTAATCAAAATATTTGTAAATGCTAAATAAATTTGCTTGACAAAAAATTGTAAATGCACAGAACTGTCGTCTGTCAGGGTAAAATTTAATAATTCACAGTAGTGAGCTTTTAATGCACATTAACTCTGTCGTCTGTCTACGCCAATAGATAGAAAACTTAAGCTGTTTATTTTGTTAGCTGCTATTGAGAATTAAATAGGTTTACATACTTAACACTCGATACTACCTAATTTACTAGTTGTCTTATTAGTAGCTGGAGTGCTAGTCTTCTAACATTTTGGCGGTATTTTTATTTCATACGGCCTAAGGTCTTTGTCACTATACTCGATAAACAAAGTTGGAATATAATTTGCGATTGTATAACAACATTGAAAAATATTCCATTTTCAAATATACTCCGTTTTTTTTATTTTTTATTTAAACATATTCCTTGAGGTGAACGGACCCCTGTTTGTTTTTAACTTTTCACTCTTTTAGCAATTTACAAATGTATCTTATCGTTATTAGTTTTATCTTCTTCTTTAAAATCCTTATAAACACCAAATACGCTACAGTGATTAATTAAAAAATTCCTAAGTTGTTAAAACAGATTTTTCATTACCTTTCGTTGCTTGTTTATATGTATGTATGTGTTTGTATAAGTGTATGTGTGGTTTTATTTTGCTTCATATTCTCTTACAAGTGCTAATAATAAATGAGTTTACAAGTATGACACATGTACTTAGCAACTCACTCACGTTTTAACACCTAAACATAAAACGATTGAAGTCACATATTCCTATGGAGGTAATTGTGTGACATCCGAGAATGGGATTTTAAGTTAGAATACAATCACCAAGCAACTAGCAAAACAAAACCCACAACAACTGTTGTAAATGGAAAACGAAAGAAGCATATAATCTTGTACGAGTGTCTACAAATAATTTAAAGTTTTGTAAATTAAGGAAATTTTAAATTAAGGTGACATTAAGGTCGCACTTGAAAAACCGATTAACTCCATTTTAATATTTGTTTGTATTTATTGATCGTTTTAAACTTTCTTCTTAAACTCTAGACTCAAATAAATGCAAAAATGTCACTTAGAAGTATTAATATTCAATATCAGAAAATTTTGTTTCGAACAAATATCGAAAAAAGGGCTTAAACAAACAACTATGAAATGTAATTAATCGGTATTGTCTGTTTCTTATTATAGTAAAATAAAGTATTTTCTGATGACAATTATTTCAAACTCAATAAGCTAGAAAAAAATAAGTTTTGAACACTTTGAGGAAAACATAAAAGTATATTCTTGAAAAGAAAAAACTGTAATCAGTCTATAACATGGTATAAAACAGTAACACGATCCCACTGTACATGAAGTATTTTTTTGAAATTTTGAAAATGGTGCAGATATTCAACGATTTAGAATATATAACACCAATTATTATCTGACTATTTGACTGTCTTTTCCCGCTTCATGTTATAATTTATCAGAATAATTTTAATAACATTTTGGGAGTACGCTAGAACCTGGGTAAATATGGAAGTTGTTGTACAGGCGGAGCACTTTTAGTTAAAATAAAACAGAACAAAAAGTTTCTAACCTCCATCCAATTGACTTTATTAATAAGACTATTCACACTTAGTCAGGCTGTATGAGTCGGCAATTATGAGTAAAATATTCACCTCCAACTGATCGATCATTTCTTATTTAGCTACACATAGACCTGAGACTTTATATATACCCTGAAAAATTATTTAATATCGTCAAATCACATGAACGGAGTGGCCAGCTAAAAAGTCCATTTCTTGAAAGTATTCTTTCGCCAAATGTTTCGCTCAGTAAAATTAAATGATTGCATCGCACGCTCTGTGATATGAGATAACGACCTGCAAAACCACAGGCCTGCATAATTAATACCTTTCAATTCAGACACGCAAAACTTCCTATATGTAAATATAATGAATACAAGTAAAACTGTTGAGCACGATGACGAATTGACATATTTGAATCGTTATTAACACTACGCATCAAACCATTATCCGCTTGATCTGTGATCACTTTACAGCTTTTTTGTTATCATTAAGAGTACATGCATCGCAAAAATTGTGCATAATTTCTAGAATTAAGCGCTCTAATTGATGAGTACGAGCATCATATAGCACAAGTCATGCCATTGGGTTTGTTAGAACTCATCGAATTTAACCATAGATTTCAACAAATATTTGAACTGTTTGTAAACATTGCTATGGCGTTTGTGTAGCCAAAACCACCAAAATTATATTGAAAACTTGGCAGGACTTTTTTGTTGAACTAAAATTTTTTGAGATTATATTCAGAACTTTAAACTAATAGCTTTACAATAATTTTTAGAATTTTATCCAGGATTGGATACATTTATAGAAGGAAAATAAGAGTCCTAAACTTTGGTGTGAATTACTTTTTTATTGTCAGGATGCAGACAACGTGTGTGGGCACAGCTAGTATGAAATAAATACGTAAAACGTAAAATAAATATTTAAAAGATATCTCCAATATTATAAAATTTATTACTTTTAAAGCAAAATGAAGAAAATATCGAAGGCGTTGTGATAGCCTTCGAGGCCAAATTCATATAAATTATTTTTGATTTATTAAAAGTTTATAAAACAAAATTCCATAAAAAATTTGTTTGTTTGTATATTAAAATACTATTTATGAATTTAGCGTTTATTATTATTATAAAGATATATATATTAACTTACCCTCGTATCTCTATTATATCTCTGTATTTTTCTAAGTTCCATTTCGTAAAACTACTTAATATTTTATGTTTTCTTTTTTAAATGAAAACAACATTAATATTGTGTTTAAAATAAAAGACTTATTTATTTTCTTTATTTTACACTAAACGGTGCTTTGATTATTTTATCCTTTTTTGTTTTTATAGTTTTTTCTCTCTCATTTTTTTCACACTTAGAAGGTTATCCATTTCGTGGTTTGATTGCGCAACGCTGTTTAAGGAATATTTAGGCAAAATCCAGAATTTGGCCAAAAGCTATCTAAAGAAATTATTTGGAGTGTCCTAGTACTTGAATAGTGCCGAAAAAAGCTCTTTAAAAACTAGAAATCTGATATGGGTTGCTACGAGAACATCTTGGCAACAGAATCCGATGATAATAGTAAAAAGCTCCCACAGAAAAAACATCGTTGAGGTAATCTTAATCTTAGAGCAACATATTATGGATGAAGTATATGGTTGTAGTCAAATCATATTATTATTTAATAAACAATAAACAACCATAATTATCTTAAATTATAAATATATATTAGAATCAGTATATAATAAAAAATGGAAAAAGACGATATTGTTCTGCGCTCTTCATAGACACACCGTCTCAAGCGTTGGACAAAGTATGGCTTGAAAGTTTAATATACATATGTATAAGTTAAAGCTAAGCTTTCCTAAAAATATCTACAAGCTCTTAAAAAGTTATTTAACTGATAGTAAGCTAAACCCTGCCAATTGAAGCCGGAGTACCCTGAGACACTATATTGGGATCCATTTTATACCTGAAGAATTCTTCGAAAATGCCAACAAGCAACGGAGACTATACATCGACATATACTGACGACACCACCATTCTAAGCACTCCCGAAATTGCCCATCATAGCATCACGATATTTCAAAGACCACATATTCAATCTATGAAAATGGTGGGAAAAATGTAAAAAAAAGCTAAATGTACAAATGTACTTTGTACCTATAATGTTGCCGCCTATACACAAAAAAAAACTGAATGATCAGCCTCAATTTCCGAATTCAAAAATATATCTAGGTAATCTTTATCGATGCCTTACTTGGGAAGAATCAATGTTAACACAAATGAAGCTGAGAGCAGTCCATCTAAACTGGCTTATTTGATATTCTTATACGGTGCCTTATATGGCAAGGCCATACAGAATCAATGTTAACACATATTGTTTATGGGATCAACTTATAATGTAGAAGTTTGCAATCTAAGCTGAGTGCAGAGTTTATGCAAATAAGCCAGCTTAGATGTACTGTTTTATTAAATGACTTATTTGCCTAAACTCTGCACTCGGCTTAGATTGCAAACTTCTTCATTATAAGTTGATCCTAAAAACAATATGGTGTTATGGAATTCAGTAATGCCTCAAGTCCAAAAATTCACAAAGTTCTGAACGTCCGAAACATATAAACAATAACATTTAATGAAGCCTGAAATGCATCCAAAGCTGCTGGCACGTATCACCCTAATTATAATGTTTGCATTTTTGACCAAAAAGGAGGAATATTACATCTCTTGGCAGAATATCAGAGCAAAGGATTACAGCAAACATCAACATCAAACATAATAATTTTAAAGAAAAAAATGAGCTGTCCTTAAATGGATTCAGCCCTCTAAGATGGGGGTTGAAAACTTCCAATCAATATACAAAATTTGTTTTGCAGCAATTAAAGGTTTTAATTAGTTTTAAATTAAAGTTAAATTAATTTTTTAATTGATTCAAATATATATTTGTTTAAAACAAATAACAATAATAATAATAATAATAATAATAATAATAATAATAATAATAATAATAATAATAATAATAATAATAATAATAATAATAATAATAATAATAATAATAATAATTTAATCAAATAATTATTTAATTAAATTTTATTTTGAAACCACTTAAAACCTTTAATTAATGAAAATATTGTTTTCTGTGCGTATTAAGAAATAAACGAATATAACTTTACTTTATGGGATGTGAAATTTAAATTTGCAAAGGAACTAACAACTGGATCACTCTGTACAAATGTACTTCTCTTGCACATATACATAGATACTTGCACACAAATAATGAAAATTTTGTTAATGGCAAAATTTTTGTTTTTTAGATTCTCTTTATATTTTTATTTATACGAGTATATTTTAAAGTTTATGGTTGTTGTTGTTGTTGTTTTGTATAGTAACTAAAACAGTTGTTTATAAAACAAAAATAATTGTGTTTGTGTCAGCTTCAGCTTCAGCTTCAGCTTGAGCGTCAGGAGCAAAAAGGAAGAAAATATACTCAGCAACTGCATAAATAAAGATGAAAATAACAAGAAACGTTTTACTTCACAAATGATGCTGTTTTCGTTTGTATTGTTTTCTTTCGTTTCGTTTATTTTCTTTTTGTTTTTGTTTTTCATTTTCATTTAATTTTGCTCCTTTTCTGTTCGTTAAAACAACATTAAGACGATTTATGTACCTTGTTTTTCTTCATTTGTTTCGTTTTTGTTTTGTGCAAAATCTTTTACAAATTGTTTAAATAATGTGGTATTTTAGCACAAATGGTTTATTTATTTTTCAATTGTACGAGCAGCAGCAGCAGCAGCAGCAGCAGAAAATTTAAAAAATAGTTTCCTTTAACTATTTTTTTCTTTTTTAATTTAATGATAATTTTTTTTGGGTTATTTTCGGAGAGTATTATTGTATGGATGTACGACTGGAGGTTTGTTTTTAATTATAATGTTTTTTTAATTTTATTACTGTACCGTTATTTTTGGCGGAAGTGTTAAGAGTTCGTGCTCACGGTACTTGAGTTAATTATTAAAATGACCTTCATTTTTAATAACTCAAGTCAGTAGATAAAATATAAAGTGAATTTATAAAATAAAGTTTAATAATAATAATAATTTACATGCTGAGAAAAAACATGGTTATGGTATGGTAACAGTAACCATTTTATGTTCTCTGTAACAATATAGCGTTGCGATGAACAACTGATAGTTGTTTTAATCGTTACTATGGTCACGATAAACAAGTTTCTGTTATTTGATTATTAAGAGAAGGTTTTTTGGTTTAAGTTTAAACTTAAGTTTCTTTTTCGATTAGCTAATCTTATATTTAATTTAATGCAATATTAGTTGAAGTTGATGTTTTCAAATGGTAGTTTATATTAGATTATAGTATTACCACACTAAACAACTAAAAATGGCAACACTTTTTTTATAAATGTCATAATTTGATCAAAAGAACACTGTTTTGTCTAGAGAAGAAGAATATGTTTTCGGTATTTAATATAATTTATAAATAGTTTATTTTAAAATTTAAAATTAATAAAAAAAATGTTTTTTCCATTTTAACGTTTTTTAAAAAATAATTTTCTTTTTTAAATGCTTAGACAGTGTACTTTCTCTTTGCGGACACCTCTCTTAAACGGATACGTCTCATAAGCGGACATTTTTGTCATTCCCAAAAAAATATTCGAGATTTTTCAATTCTTCCCTCTTGAGCGGACAACCCCTCATAACCGCACGCGGACACTTTTACCTCATACCGAAGGAGTTTTTTCACCCATAACCGGACAGTTTGCAGAACTGCCACACTGTTTCATGTTTGTTTTCTTTCCTATTCTCACAGATGTTGCATGTAAAATCATACATACATATGTGATGAATAAAGGGGAATTACCTTAAAACGAACAGGTTCTTGTTTTGACAGTAGAGAAACATACACAAATGCGCAAATGCTTATTAAATAGAAGTATGCTGAGTTCTAAGGGCCTTTAAATTGACAAATTGTGCTACGAATGGTTTGAGAAGACTCAAAATATAATAAGAATCAAAGCTAAAGAAGTTGCAGAAAAATTCAACTACACTGATTTTAGTGCATCATCTGGCTGGCTTCAAAGGTTTAAAAAACGTCATAACCTAACATTACGTGCATATTTTGGAGAAGCCGCTAATGTAAATCAAGATGATGTCTTAAATTTCACCGAAAAAGTGCCTTCTTTGATTGCGGGATACGATTTGCGAGATATTTTCAATGCAGATGAGACCGCCTTGTTTTTTCGTGCGTTGCCCGATAAAACATTTGCATTACAAGGTGACAAAAGCACTGGGGGAAAAATGGCAAAGGATAGGCTTATGATTTTGCACTGTGTCAATATGGATGGAGAAAAGGAACGCCTTTTTGATATTGAAAAAGCTGCAAGGCCATGGGCGTTTCGGAACATAAACTTGAACAATTTACCAGTTACATGGCGATCAGAAAAATGAGAATTCAAGAACGGAAGGTTATACTATCTTTCGATAATGCCGCTTCTCATCCTAGCGATCTCAAATTAAAAAATGTAAAAGTTATTTTTCTCCAAGCAAACACAACAGCTTTTTGTCAGCCAGATGAAGGAAGTGAAATTGACAAGTTAACTTCCTATAAAGATGCCTATATTATAATAGAAAAATTAAAAGCTTTTTCTTCATATCGCAGCGACCTTACATCTATTCAATTACTAACAGATCTTCAAATACATCTTCAAAATATTGAAATCAAGGGATAAACTCACCAATCTAAAATTTGTGAATTTTTAAATGCATTTGAAAATGTGTCTACACACGCCTTGATTTGTTTCATTTTTAACCGATTTCAAAAAAAGAAGGAGGTTATCAATTCGTCTGTGTGTTGCTTTTTTTTGTATGTTTGTGCCGTTAGAACTCGGTCATTTCTGAACCGATTTTAAAAAAATTTTGCGCCATTAGAAAGGTTATAGCTACAGTTGAAAACTTTAAAAATTAAAGGATGTCCCCATACAACAAACATGTTTTTTACGTGTATTATGAACTTTATAGGTCACCCATTTAAAATTAGAAAAAAGTACGTATCACTAACTTTTGAACCGTTATAGACAGACAGTTGAAATTTACAAAGAACTTGTATTGCTAAGTCCGCTAAAATAACAAGTGTAAAATATGAATTTAGAAATTAAAGGGTGTCCCAATAGTTAATGTAAAAGTGATATATATGGCCAAACTTTTCAACTGTTATAGATAGACAGTTGAAATGTACAAAGAACCTATATTGCTTAGTCTGCTATTACAACAAGTATAAAATTTGGATAAATTAAAGGGTGTCCCCATTATTCATGTAATTTGACCATTATGTCCTCATCTTTGGAACCGTTATAGACAAACACTTGAAAAAAAAGACAGAATGTTCACTACTATGTCTGGTATAACAACAAGTATAAATATTTAAAATTGGAAATTAACGGGTGTCCCAATAGTTGATGTAATTTGATGTATATGGACACAAAGTTCAAATTTAAAAAGAATCTATATGACAAAGTTCGCTTTAAAATGTAATTATATTAAAATTTGAATTTAAAGGGTGACCCAATAGGTGACGTCATTTGGTATATATGACCCTATCTTTTAAACAGTTATTGATAAACACTTAACAATTAGACAGAATGTCTATTACCATATCTGTTATAATAAGTATAAATATTTAAAATTATAAATTACAGGGTGTCGCAATAGTTTATGTAATTTGATGTATATGACCAAACTTTTAAACCGTTGCAGACAGACGGTTGAAATTTACAATGAACCTGTATTGCTTCGACCGCTATAACAAGTATAAAATTTGAACTCGGAAATTACAGGATGTCGCAATAGTTAGTGTAATTTTATGTATATAGCCAAACTTTTGTTCCGCTGTATACAGACAGTCGTTTGGCATTGGTTTGACCTGAAAAAGGACAGAACCCTGGGGTTTTGTGCCCCTATATACTCCGGAAGTACTGCTCCACCGGTAGAAAATCGACTGATATTTGTTTTAGATTATTGAATTCAAAAATTAGTTTTTTTTATCTGAATTGACACTTTGTGCAATGACATTTAAAAAATCCCGCTACAATCTTCCTCGAATATAATATAATCATTGTATAATTACCGTCTTAAAGAAACATGATTTTAAGTTTGTCTGTTTTGAAGTCTGTTTTTTTTTGCAAGAATTATTTATAAAAATGTTTAATAAAAGCCTTTGCTTATGTACTTTATGTTGTTACTTTTAAATAAAATTGAATATAATGAAAATACATAATTACTTACTTACCACTCTCATAAACGGGCATCTCTTATAACCGGACAAATTTCTCAGTCCCTTTGTTGTCCGCCTATGAGAGAGTACATCGTATTTTGACATATAAGTCTGTATGTATGCATATGTGTGTGCTTTTATTTCACGTAAGTTAGTGGTTTACCAAGGTTGGCCGCTTTAACTAGCAAATAAAATTAGTTAAAAACTAAAAACACAGATTAAGGATGACTAAATCTCTGAAAACAACTAAATAATGTTTGGTTTTTTGAAGTTTTGTGTTTAATTCTTTAAAATTATTAAAAGCTTCAAAATAATAATTTATGAATTGAGTAATTTCTCTTATAAAATGCTTAAAAAACTAAATAAAATAATTGTGTCTTTTGTTATATGGTTTGTTTATATTAACAAATAAGGGGTGTTTTATAAATATATATCTCACTATATATATTTAGTTTACTTCATAATATTTTATTTTTGAAAGCAGTATATTTTAAACACGGTAGCGCAACAGCACCATCTGTTTGAATATAATGACAAGGTATGAATTGAAAGCAGGATATTTCAAACACGGTAGCGCAGCAGATGGCGCTGTTTTAAATGTCATAGTTTATTTTGAACACAACTGTTTTTGTGGTGATTGTACAGGTCATACCGTTTGATATATCAAACTGAAATTCTGTATGTGCTTCTGGTTTATGGAGACAAAGAGCTGTATAAATTTTGGGCATAATCGGAAAGCGCCAAGGAGTAATTTACTTAACACCCCAAAATGAAAATAATTAATTTTTCGATTCGATTATACTTTGAACTTTTATTCTTTTTGTAATAAATCCATAGAAAAATCTGTTTCCATTAGATATGGTACAGTTGAGTGTAGGCAACTCCAGATTTTTTATTCATAATTTTATATAAAATACAGATGATTTTACTAATCCATACATAAATAATTAGTTGGTGATAACGTTGAATTAGCTTTTTTCTTCTTCCAAACCGTGTTTGAAGAACACTTTGGTCATCGATTTCACGGCATTCGTACATGGCCTATACCAACGCAGTTCATGGATTTTTCAATAAAGAATTTTAAATCCTTAAAATGTCTCGAGCTTTTTTTCGTTACTTTGTTCATGTTATTCTTGAAGACATCAATGTGATCGGGAGATCGTGTTTTTCCAATTCGACCAACACCTTTTTCATGTAGTACAAAGCAAATCTTTCTGGTAAACGGTGGTTGATTCTGCGAATAATTCGGTAATGACATCCTTGCTGGTTTCGAGGTTTTATTAATTTTTGTGGTATAAAAATCTATATCTATCTATATATATAAAACAGGATCTGTGTATGTGTGTAACGTATGCACTCCAAAACGGCTAGGCCTATTTTGATAAAATTTTCAGAATATTCAGGCGGGTGACACTGTGAACTCTTATTTTTTATTTTCGGTCTGAGGGCGGAGGGCGGAGGGCGGAGGGCGGAGGGGCGTGGCAAAATGCAGTTTTCATATTGCACCACCAATGACATATACATATATTTATTTTTTTTTGATTTTTTTGATTTTATTTTATTTTTTTTGAAAGCCGTTCTCATGTTTTTCAAAACGAGATATCAAACTCTTATATCGGTTATGTAGTTCCGAAGATATTTACAAAAAAACTATGTTAATGATCTAATATCAAAATTTTAAAACTTTCAAAATGTTGCATTCAAAAATCCGAGTTTTCGGTTTATTTACAAAATATTTCCATCATTCGATAACACAAGATATTCCGCGCTTACTAAGGTGCAACATTGTACAATAAGTTAAAAATAATATTATATTATCAATCGATGGCATATAAGATACCTACATTTTGTGGACATTTTTGAATTTTTTTCAAACGCTGATAAAAAATAACGGTACATTCAAACAAACTTTGCTTTCAATTGCTCACTGACTGCATATGATTTGTTTTGCGTTAATCGTTGTTTTATGCTCATAAGTTAAAAACCTATAAGTGAAATCAATAAAATGTTATAAGAGTAAAAACAAAATACATCATTCATCATTGTTCCTTTTGCACGATTACAGTTTACTATAATACCAAAAAAAAAAAAAAAAAAAAACAGCCATTGCAAGACCCGTCTGCCCAAACATTCTCAAAACAACTTTTGGGCATCGGAAATGGAAAAATACCCCTTAAACGCGCCACGAACGAGATTTCGTTCCCGCCTAATTTCTGTCAAATGCAAATGAGTATTCGAGCCGTTGTCGACAAGGTATTCCCAAGTCTAACAACCTCCTACAAAAATCCGGATTGGCTGTGCGAACGTGCAATTTTGCCACCAAAAAATGATGATTTCAACAAGCTTAATGAGCAAATTCAATTGAAACTGCCCAGCAAATTAATCGAGTCGAAAAAAAATTATACGTTTTTACACCAAATAAAAACAAAAAACATTGTCTATCCACTGGCCTTAAGATGAAGTAATAAATAAATTTTATAATCAAGCTTAAGTTCGTTTTTATTCTCTCTAAGAAAGAATTAATTAAATTACAAATTAGGTGATAATATTAAAGAAAAATTTCATTGTATGTAATACATAAACAGTTCGACTAATAATAATTAAATTTTCAAAATTAATAATCGCAAAGCACCGCGCAATCTTGTTTACTCAACAAAGTTTGGTTTGATACTAGATTAGTGTTAACTAAAAACGAATGTTGGGAGTAAAACAAATAAACAAAAAGTAACTTTAATTGCTAACCGACGGTTGGCTGAAGTAACAACAACATTACATATAAGGTGGTAAATATTAAAAGTAAAAATATTCAACAAGAGGGAAGCTTAAGGTAGTGGTAGACTTCGTTCTCACCAACTGACGATTGATAATTGAATACAAGTTTTCTCGTATTCCTTTATCTGGGTTTGGTTGGTTAAATAGATGATCCTTACAGCTAAAACACTACCCTAAGTAGACTAAATACAAGAGTGCTGATGAGGACGTGGCTGTCTAGAAAATGTGCATTCCGCTCGTGCTGGTGTCTAAAAATTAAATTTTCCCAATTTTTTTTTAATATTATCATCTGATTTGTAATTTAATTAATTCTTTCTTAGAGAGAATAAAAACGAACTTAAGCTTGATTATAAAATTTCATTGTATGTAATACATAAACAGTTCGACTAATAATAATTAAATTTTCAAAAGTAATAAATAAATATAATTTCCAATTTTCCTTAAATACATGCGTTTCTTCTCTTGCTGAACACATATTTTCAATGTTTCGTAGACAAATTTAAGTTAACTGGTTTGATGAACACTAACCCTGTTCGTTACAGGGTGCAGTTAAAACCCGCAACAACAACTCAGCTGGTATAGACTAAAAGTATTCAATTTTTTAAATTTCAGAATATAAAAAATTATTTTTCTCGTACCCTTACGATCCAGCAATACAACAATTGTATCATTTTTTTAATGTACTTACGTTTTTGTGCAAGAGAGTTTGTATGTGTTAGTTGTGGTATAAATATTTAGTTTTTCTTCTAAAGTTCCTTAAGTATAAACTGCTTATGTGCAAATACATATGTATATTCCAAAAAAAAAAATGTTCAAACACTTGCGTATGTGTATGTATATATGTGTGTGTGAGTGTGAGTGTAAGTGCATTATAAAAGAATCTGAGTATGTGTATAATCTTTAAGACGGACTGGGTTAAGTGTTACTGATGTTAAGTGCTTCCTTTCATTCGTTCATATAAAGTTATTTTGCATATCCATGCATCCACACACGACACAAACTCTAACGTTCTTGCGTTAATACTTGTATGTTGTTTTGCCTTAGACTACGAGTAGTTGTAATTTAAGACAAAATAAAGGGTTACATTTTGCATTTATTTTAAGACTAAAATCTTTTTAACATAAAATTTTAATGGCCCAAATTTTTTATTACTCATATATACAGATTTCATACAAAATGTTTCAAATATTACATTTAGTCCCCAGGAAACGGAACTTTTTTAAGATAGAAATTTGTCTACAACAACATAGATTTTTAAGTAGCATCTTAGATGGTTAGGAAGAGGGTTGGGAAAATTTACCCGTGAAGTATTTGTTACAAGTGAAATTCGTCAGGTGACTACTTCACTGCTCCTCTCGCAAAATACAGGGATATGTGTAAATTGTTTGTTATACAATTTAATTGTTGTTGTTTTTGTTGCTGTTGCTGTTGCTGCTACTGTTATTATACATTCGTTTCTTTTTGTATATTTAGGTTTTTAATATTTATGTATTCTCTTCTTAAATGTGGCATAAAGTTTTTGTCACCAAATTTGTTTTCATTGTATGTGTCTAAGTATTTTATATAACAGTAAGAAGGCCTTCTCCCTTCAGGCCTTTTACAAGGCAAGCTAAGACCTTCTCCCTCTCCATGACCCTCATTTTTCAGTGCCTTGCAAAGAGAGCCTTTCTTGACTGTTTCTTTTAATAGATCCAGTACATATTCCTACTACCCTTCTCTTAGAAGGGATGAAACGTGATGTTCTGTTATTATATCTCCCATTTTGTATGGGAAAAACACAATTTTCTATTTTTAGATTTGTTATTTATAAAAATCAAAAGTTTAGTTAGTTGCCCTTTATTTAATTGAGTGCTGGTTGCCATTGATTGGCTATCAGTCTAGAGGTGCGAGTTCGATTAAAAAAAAAAAAAATAAATTAAAAATAATTTTAAAATCTCTACAAAGTAAAAATAAGTAAAATAAAATAAGTAAAATAGTAACTCATTTCCTTTCTGTTTTTCTTTTTTTGTGTTCGCATCACGTAAAAACTACTAGAGGGATTTCAACAAAATTTTGTGAGGAGGTACCTAGATACCCTAATTCCAATGTAGGATACTTTTTTTCCGCAAAAGAAAGTGGAGAAAAGGCAGTGAAAGTACGCAAATTTTTTTTACCAATTTAAAGGTACTGCATACTTTAAGGCATCTTTTATTTTTGAAAGCAGTATATTTTAATGTTGCGCAACAGATGGCGCTGTTTTAAAATAATGATAAACTCATTTCCTTTCAGTCTTTTACAGACCTTTCTAATAATTTTTAGAATTTTATAGAAATTTTAGAATTTTATCCAAGGATGGGTACATTTTAATAAGGTAATACGTAAGAGTCTTAAAATTTGGAGTGGATTAATTTCAAAACAAAATCGAACAAAATTTTGACAGGACGCACACAATGAGTGTGGGCACAGCTAGCTCTTAATAAAATTAGAAAAACAATAATATTGTAAAGCCATTTATTCTAAGCTTTTGCTACGAAAAGCCGTCTAAAAGTCATTATATTGAAGACCTCTAGCAGAAAGTTTCGTTAGAACTTCTGAAACGATTGCTGGCAGAGGCGAGAGTGGGAGGCCTGCTCCGCAATGACAACCTGCGTAAAAAAGAGTATAGAATGCGACTAAGTAAAGAGGCCCTATAGAAGGCCTTCATATTCCTTCTTTTTACCGCTGGGTTGGTCTTACAACTTTGTGTGACAGTGCTTGCCTTTAATGTTAGTGAGTGAGTGTTTTAGATTTTATTTCTATTGTTATTTTTGTTGCATATGAAAAGTACTGTGTTGTTTTCTTAAAACACAAAATTCTTACACACTTGCATGCTTCTTTATTTTTAAGAAAAACACTTGACATTTCCATTTAACTTTTTTTTTTTAATTTCATACACTATACATCAAGTAGGAGGATTAACATTTTTTTTTTAATAAACAGTGATTTTTTAAGAGCTTGAGAACTTTTTTTAAAAAAAAACCGCATAAAATTTGCAAAATCTCATCGGTTCTTTATTTGAAACGTTAGATTGGTCCATGACATTTACTTTTTGAAGATAATTTCATTTAAATGTTGACCGCGGCTGCGTCTTAGGTGGTCCATTCGGAAAGTCCAATCTTGGGCAACTTTTTCGAGCATTTCGGCCGGAATAGCCCGAATTTCTTCGGAAATGTTGTCTTCCAAAGATGGAATAGTTGCTGGCTTATTTCTGTAGACTTTAGACTTGACGTAGCCCCACAAAAAATAGTCTAAAGGCGTCAAATCGCATGATCTTGGTGGCCAACTTACCGGTCCATTTCTTGAGATGAATTGTTCTCCGAAGTTTTCCCTCAAAATGGCCATAGAATCGCGAGCTGTGTGGCATGTAGCGCCATCTTGTTGAAACCACATGTCAACCAAGTTCAGTTGTTCCATTTTTGGCAACAAAAAGTTTGTTAGCATCGAACGATAGCGATCGCCATTCACCGTAACGTTGCGTCCAACAGCATCTTTGAAAAAATACGGTCCAATGATTCCACCAGCATACAAACCACACCAAACAGTGCATTTTTCGGGATGCATGGGCAGTTCTTGAACGGCTTCTGGTTGCTCTTCACTCCATATGCGGCAATTTTGCTTATTTACGTAGCCATTCAACCAGAAATGAGCCTCATCGCTGAACAAAATTTGTCACATTTGAACATTTCGAACCGAACACTGATTTTGGTAATAAAATTCAATGATTTGCAAGCGTTGCTCGTTAGTAAGTCTATTCATGATGAAATGTCAAAGCATACTGAGCATCTTTCTCTTTGGCACCATGTCTGAAATCTCACGTGATCTGTCAAATACTAATGCATGAAAATCCTAACCTCAAAAAAATCACCCATTATAAAAAAATATTTTAAGATTTTCGGCGAGTTTTTTAAATTTTACTAACTGTTCTCGTATAAGTTTTTTTTAAATTCACATGTAATTTGAAGAATTTGCAATCAATATAATATTATTCAATTTTAATATAAATTCAGCAAGAGTTTTAAAACAAAATAAAAAAGGAACTGAAATAAATTACATAAATCGGCCTAATTCGATTTAGATTTGCAATCTAACGGTTAAAAACCAACGAATAATATTTAATGCTAAATTAAAAACTCCATAAAATGTACTGGACTTCCATAAAATGTACTGGACTAAAAATAGCGATATTTTACGCTTGCAAGTTCAATTTATTTGTTCATTTTATCTGCGAGTATGGGGTGGTTAAATTTTAAGGGCTGATGTTGAATGTGAACCACACCTAAAGGTCAAGTTTTATTCCTGCATTTAATTTGACATTTCTCAATTTCAGAATCAAACTCAATTTGAATCATGGAAAGATACACAATCAAGCGTTGCTCGTTGCGCGACAAATTCAATGGCCATGTTATCTCACGTGGTGGCGATGTCAATTGGCCTCCATTAAATGAAAAATTAATTTTTTTCTGTACTCGACATTCAGAATAACCCGATTTAACTTTGGTGGGGCCTACAGTCGCTCCCATTCATTTTTTCAGTATTTCTACTCCGATTTAAAAAATTAAAGTCGAACAAGCTAACATTAGGTTGCTTCTTCTGTGCGCGGTTACATATATAATTCTGCATAGCCATACAATATTGTTCATCTTTTGTTTTACAAAAAATATTTGCAATATTCACTTGCAATATTTGCTCGCAATTGTACTTGACTATTTCGTTTAAAAAAATCCATATATTTTTACAAAAGCAGATCTTTTACGATTCGATTTTTACACTACACAGATGTCCAAGTCGGTTCGGTTGTAAAATGGCTTTTTATATATTTATGTAGGGGGAATATGGAAGCAGACCACTTCCTTTATAGGTCCCTTTCCGGAGCCCTTCAGTCATCAATGATTATAAGCCACCACATTTAATTATGGCAACCTTATTTCCTTCCTTAAGTCACGTGCTACCACCAGGCTTTACGCTTGACTTAAGTGATTTCAGACTGTCGACTTTCTTTCTCATCACAAAGTCTCTAGTAATTGCCAGTATTTGTCCGAGACTGAGTTCTCCCATGGCATCCATGGTCCTAAGTCTTGTGCTGGCCAGTGCTGGTCATTCACACACAGTGTGCGTTAGAGTCTCAGCCTCTTCCAGGCACAGTCTTCAAGTATATCTTCTTCGAATTTTATCATGGCTATATGAATCTTGAAGTTTCCATGACCTCTCACTAACGCAGTTTTCCAGCTTAAGGTACTTCTCTAATATCTGATTAACTTACTGGCCCAAGGGGCTTTTTGAGTACCTTTCGAGCCTGTTTTCGAGCCTCCCTCCACCTTTTCAGGATTAGTGTGAGTGAGTGGGTAGCGAGTTCCGCGTACTGAGTATTTAATAATTTTTTTTGAGTACTCAATACACAAAAGTAGTTAATCGATAAGTTAGTATTTTTAGAAATAAAATGAAAAGAATATTCAACAAATATGACGACAAATTTCCGTTGATTTTATGTAAACCAAAGTTTGGAGTACTACTGATTACTCCATTGAAAAGTATTGAGTAGTATCGAGTGATTGCAAGTAGTAGAAATTCCTAGCACTAGTGAGTTCGACCATTGTAAGACCTTCCTGGTATTAAACCATATCCCAGTGTTACTCTGCCGTCTAGTCCACAGAAATTCACAGCAGATCCCCTTTTACTAGTCAGCTGTTTCACTCCCAAATGAACTTTTAACTACCATCAACGTTAGCATTAGATTAAAAAACAGGTTTACTTGCCTTATGCGTTTTATAACCGACTGGTTGTCAATTGCAATGAAAACCTTTCTTCATGCACCCGATTTTTCTCCAGGTTATCCAACGCAAGCAGCAACCCAAGCAATTCTACCTGTTACCCCTAAAAGCAGACTACAGAATAGGTTCAGCCAGCAAAATGTTGTGGTGCAGAACTTAACAATATTTTTTGTGCGCCACAGAATTACTGATAACTCAATACTTTTTTAAAGCTTTTTTAATCTGAAAGTGAAGATGTTAAGATTGTGTCAAATAATGATAGACGATTTTTGTAATTGATTTCACACGGCAAAGATATCTGGCAACATTCTATAAACAGCTTCCATAAATATACTTTTTTCATCATCATAACCAACATGATGTGAGATTTTTGAAAATTAGAGAGATTTTAGAAAATTAGAGATTTTTGAAAATTAGTAATAGACAAATTGTTTCGTTTAATATCGGTGATGATACATGTAAGACTCAACTACAGTTCTTGTCTCTCTATATACCATGCTGGATGGGAGTTGTCTCCAAAAAGTACGAGTCAGGTATATCAATAGAACACCTAAAGGCAAGAAAATGATTAAATTAATATTTTAAAATTAAGGGCCTAAGCGGTTATACCGTTGACTACTCAAGCATGGTCACGAGTTCAATACTCAGCAGTGGCATCATCAATATTTCTTTTCTTATATCTATTAATTCGCTTTATAGTAATACATATAATACACAGCGCCATCCTTTGGTGGTATTACCACATAGCACTAAATCGTCGACTAAATAATACGCCTACATAACACCAGAGGCGCTGAAACACTGTTCTAAAAATAATCATGTGCAATTACAGTGTTGCCATAAGTGAAGCTTTACTATCACACTAACCATCTGTCTCCTATTTTTTTCCCAAAGAAGTAACACGGTTAATATAGTCATTAATAGCCTAAGTGTTACTGCAAAAAAGAATAGTAAACAAAGTACTGTATTGAAGTTTAGCTCCTGCAAAATCAAAATACATGAGTGATTGAAATGTCTCACTTAGTTAATTGCTCTGTCCAATATATAATAGTTCCAATATAACATTTAGTCTGTTGTATAGTTTTGCCTTGCAATTGTATATTCTAGTCAGTCCTATAACTCTGCATTAAAACTGCATTTCAACAAATTACAGGCTAAACAATGGAAAATAAACAAATCCTTATTTAATTTAAATTGGGAAGAGAAGAAATCTTCTTTAGAAAATATGCCAATTTTAAGATTTTTTCTCGAATTGTTGAAAAGGAAGTGATGCCAATAATAGTTTTTCATGCACATTCCATTGAATGTAAAATATGTAAATTGAAAAAAAAAATTATACAAACAATAGTATGTTTTACATTTTTTATATTTAAATTTAAAACTAAGAATAAATAAATTATTCAATCTGCAATCGTATCAAAATAAAAGACTTATGGAAAAACAAGTGAATGGAAATGTGAAGAAAAAATAATGGTTGTGGTTAAATAAGGAATAGGATTTAAACAGTTTTTCTCTGACCCAGTAATGTTATTGGGTTTACGAAGACGGGCTTGTTGATGTAAAGGATACAAAGTGCCACCTGGCAATAGATGTCTGTGTAGAAGAATTATATTGTACTGACGCACAGTAAACTGTCTAGTGGAAAAAAATTAAAAAAAAACTTTCGAATTAATCAATAAAATACATATGGGATAAAAGCTAACACTCCAACGATTCCAGAGGTGGTTTGGTTTTTCATGTACGTTACATCTATAAAAAGTTACACGGCTTTAAAGCCGAATTATTTTGATAATTTTTTCATAATTTTTAAGTAACAAAAATGGGTTTGGAAAAATAAATCTCAAAAATTCATTTTTTAATAAAAATGCATGAAAATTTATTTGTTTTATTCAGAAATGTAGCAGAAACAATAAAAAAATCCTAAAAATTAAATATTTATAACAACACTTTGAAAAAAATTGTGAAGTTTTTAGCCAAAATACAAAATAATTAAAAAAAAAAATAGTCAGCTTCGATGGACCCGAAAAAATAGGCCCATCAAAAAACTACTTTTATGAAACAATAATCTTGTGTTCTGTTATATATACTTAAATATGTATACAAATATTTAGATGTTTTCTATGCCAACCGATTTTAAATGATTTTAAAAATCATCCATATTTGATATTTTTATTAAAATTATCAGTTGATATTTTTAAAATTTGAAAATGTATGATAGTAGTAGGCTATGCTTTAAGCCAGGGCGAACTAATACAGGGTGTGTGCACGGGCGAATCCTTCACAAAACAATTTAGAAAGAACAGACTTGAGCACACTCGAAAAAATAGCAGAGAAAATTGTAATCAATATTTAATGAATAAACTCCTAATTTCTTCTGATCCATTAATTTAATCTAATAGAAATACAATAAATACAAGCAGCTCTTTCAACAATAATCAAGAAACTAGTAGTTACATAATAGTAGATGAATCTATTAAAACTGATTCTAACTCTTATTCTTATTCTAGTGATTCAGAAATTGTTTACAATTGTTATGTTATTTGAATTTGGTTGTCACTTTATTATTAGTCTTTATATAAATTTGTTTTTTATCATAAATAATAATTTAATTTTAAAATATTTAGTGTTGTCAATTTGGTAACCCTATTCATGTAATGTTATTTGAATATCGATAGTCCCCGCACCGGAAAAATAAAAGGATTTCTAAAAATTTTAATTAAGTTTTGAAAATACTAGGCCAAGAGAGATACATATGTGCCAAAAATTTCATTAGGCTATCATAACTCCTTTGATTTTATTCCAGTTTTACTATGGGGACCGTTGGCTGTGCGCCGGCGGCGTCATCTGTCATTATTTTTTTCAAAGTGAGCAATGAGCTACCGTTGCGGTCAATGAAGAGCGCTATCGGACATGCTGACTCAATTTATGTTTTCTAAATCTACTCAGTTAAACGTTAACGACATGTGGTTCTAACAAAAAGGCGCAATTTGACCGTAGAGCATATTGATTATTAAGAATTGATTTATTGCAAAATCAAATTAGTTACAACTTTATTTCCAGAAGTGCTCCTACTAACTGGCCCCTCGTTCGTGCGATTCTGCATTACTTTTTAATGGTTGACGTTAAGTCGTTATTTTATGGCGAAAAATTTGATGAATTGGAAGCCAATATTCACGACACCATTGATTCAAAACGTTGACTGATAGAATGGACCATGTAACTGATAGCCGCGTTTAAAAAATAAATAATGAAAAAATTTTATTTCAACAATAATATTTCTGTCTTGTATTATAATTTTAAGATCTCATGCAGCTAGTTATACGTTACTTAATGCCACAACAAAATTTAAATTAAAAAAAGATAAAACTAAAAAATACATCATGTACTTTCAAAATCTACCCATTTCTATTGGACGACCCTTTCTAATATCATCAGTCGAAAAATCTACATTATTTTCAATCGAAATGCAAATAAATATTAAAATGACGCCATGTAGACAGTTTTTCCAATTCCAATTTTGTTGTCTTGGTCACCAACCGGCTGGCTGTTGAGCCAGCCAACTGGATGCTTAAGAGAAAAAATGAAAAACGATATGACAAAAGTTAAAGAAAAGAAAATATTATACTTGCAGGAGTAGTTGTTGTTGTTGTTGAAGAAAATAAATTTTAATATTTTGGATATATAAAAGATTTTTTCTTTGTATTATCTTATCATTATCATTGTTATTTATATTTATATTTTGTTTGATATCTGTTTGTCCTCAATATATTTTTAGTCATTGTTATCAGGGCATAAATAAATCATTTCATTATTAATACGTATTCATATATACAATGAATGTGTCTTTGCAATTTATACATTTTAAAAGATTTTCTAATGAACGTCTAATTCTCAATTTACATTTAGCAATTTTTGATTGGAAAAGTTGCTCTTTCTGTTTAATATCATTAAACATTTTGTTTCAAATTTAAATGACAAAAAGGCAAATTAAAGGAAAAAGTTCAATAAAGTCTGCATTCCCTTTTCTGTTTCTCTACTTTCAGCAATCAGACCTGCAGTTAGAAGTCTTACTTTATGTTTAATGTAAACAGAAACTAAGCCAGTTTTGTTCTTGTTGAAAGTACGATTGTAATTAATAAATTTGGGGTAGGCTAATGACTGCCTGCCTATTTTTTGAGAAGCATCAATCAATGTATTTATAAGCCTAGAGTAAGCATATATACTTTTGCACAAAACCCTCGGATTATTCGTTTTCAAACTTAATCACCAATGAATTTTGAAACTTAGCCGATGTCCCTCGGTTAATGAGGTAACATTGATGTGGGTTAAGGAACACTACGCACAGCTGGGAATGAAGCAGCAGACCAACTGGCTGTGAATTTCAGTGGACCAGACCCCAAAGTAGCGCTGGTTAATGGGTTAATGCGAGCGAAGGCCCTACTCATTAAACCTGAAAAGGTGGAGGAGACCATTACGTGTAGGCAAGGTCGAATGGTGCTCAAAGTGCCCATGAGGCCAGTAAGGTGGTCGTATATAATAGCAATACTAACGCAGTATTGGTGACAGGTTAAATGCGGATGCTATGGGGGACCTGATTCTTGAACAAATTATAGCAATTACTAGAGTCCGCGTGATGAGAAAGAAGGCCGACAGTTACCAGCAGATAGTCTGAAATCACTAAAGTCAAGAGTAAAGGCTGGTGGCACAAATAAGGATGCAATAATTAAATATGGTTGCTTGTAACCATGTTTACAAGCAAGCAACTAACGGAAGGGGTTAGAAAAAAGATTCATTAAGGAAGTGGTCCCCATAAATTAATAATTTTGAGCAATGAAAGCAAATAACCATCCTTTTCGTCACGACTTTGCAGTTAAGGCCCTCGGAGGGTCAAATCAGACATAAAATTTAGCCGAAAAATTATATTTTCTAACAAGAAGCATTTTCATCTCTGCGGCTATGTCAGAAAGAAAAAAAATTGCTGCATCTGGGGATTAGAAAACACGCGTGTCGTTGTCTAGAATCCGATTCATCCACTGAGAGTGACAGTTGGGGGTGGAGTAGTGGCATCAGTGCCCCAATTTTTGATTTCAAAAAAAATAATGCTATAATTTTAATTTTAGTGAATGACGAGCGCTGCAGAGCCATGATTACGAATAGTTTATGCCCTGAAATCGAAAATAACTTGGATAATCTTTGGTTTGAGCAACATTATTTGGCGCATTATGTTACAAAACCTTTCAAACACTTCTGCTATTAGCTGTTTTGGCGATGTCAATTGGCCGCGATTTGGCCACATTATTTTGTGCAGCTTAGAAATTTAGTAGTGTACATATTTTTAGAAAACTTTTATTTGAAAAGCATTTTGCTGATAGCTTATAGTTACCTGCAAGTAAAAATAAAATTAAACAATATATTTTGAAGCCAAACTTTGTTTAAGGAAATACTAAATAATAGAAAATAGAAGGTTCAGTAGCTCATGTAGTTAGTACGTTGAATACTAAAGCATATTGTCACGAGTTCAATACCCAGCAGTGCCATCGATTTTTCTGATATGTATTATATCTAATCAAAATAGTACACATCTCAGCGTCCTCCTTCGCCGTTATTACCATATATTTAAGAAAATAATAGCTTAAAGCAAGTAAGAGTGCTTTATTCGGCCATGCCGAATCTATATACTCTTGACCACAGTAATGCTTATGTTTCTTTGAAATTTTTTATAAAACTTTTATTAAAAATTTTTTGTAAATATTTTTTATAAATTTTTTTTTGTTATAATTAGAAACTTCAAGCAATCTATATTTCGTTGGAATGGCCAGCCTAAAGCAAAAAAATCCTTAAAAAATTTCCTTGATCGCCAACTAATGGGGCTTTTGACTGCTTCTGGTTACCATTAGGCACACTATGGGCTACGTCTATATGTATTGCTTTCTATAAAGGCCTTTAATACTACTCAAAGCAGATAAACCTTACCAACCTAAAAAGAAACACAAAATCAGCCCTCGCTGGGGGTTATTGATCCCCTGAGATCTTTATGCACTACCTGCGATCTATCTGTCGCAGTCTAATATTTATTGTACAAAAAAAAAGCAAACGAAAATCATTAAAACCGAATAAATGAAAAAAATGTGAAAAATATAGGTGGTCGTGGGTGTTTGCCTGCAGTCTCCAAAGAATTGATCTGATGTTGCTGAATTGCAATCCCAAAATTTTCGAAACTATGCCTGGTAGATTGCTGGCCTTAAATCTTGTGTATCTCGTCTGGTGACTTGGGAAATGACATCACTACCCGAACACGGACAGAGAGACATCGCTTAATAAACTTTTGTATAAGGATCCAGAATATATGTACGAGTACATACTTTATAGGGTAAAAAAAATAAATGCAGAAATTACACTCGCAATGTCAAACTTATATATACCATTTCCATCAGTGGTGAAGGGTAAATTTAATACGTCTACATAACATCAGATGTTCTGTAATGCTGTTATAAAAATAAGCATGTGTTGCCGAGAGTAAGGCTTTACTATTTACTCTAACCATCTGTCTTATCTGTTCCTATGTTATTCCAAAGGATGTAAAACGATTAATATGAGTATTAACTGCCTGAGTGGTACTTCCTTTAACAAAAAAAAAAAAAAAATAACTAGATCTTGCATTTATTTATCTTTGCAGCTTTTAAAATATTGTTTGCCTTAAAATCCATGCCCTTGTTAAAACATATTTGCTTGACGTTCCTCTATGGCCACATAAAAGCAGAAAAAAAAACCTGAAACTTTCCTTTAAAATGTTTTCATTACTTTGCATTTTTTGTTGCCACCAAGTTCAATTAAAATTTAAGAGTAAAACTTTTCAAAGAAAATGTTTAATGTTTACAACCACTAAAGAACAGTAGCAAGCAATATTAAAACCGACGCATTTAAAAAAAATGTCATAAAATAGTTTTCACTTTTGTATTATTTTGTCAAAGAAATACAAAAAAAATATTTAGTCATAAAAATGAAACATTACAAAAGAAAAGTGATGTTCTTGTTCATGTTAAAGAAAAAAAACAATTTTATTTTATATTTCGAATGAATAAAAGCGCAAGGGAATTAAAAAACTTGAGTTTACTTTAACTTGTTTTTTTTTTTTTGTTAGCAAACCAGAACATTGGAAATAATAAATTATGCAATAAAAAATAATAGACAGCCAGGCTGGCAAACATACTGATCGAGAATCACATACTACATTGATATTTTGGGAAACGATTTTGCTTAATTTTAAACAGTTTTGAGTGATACTCATTACATAGTGCAACAGTAAAAAATACACGGACTTGACAGTATAAGTTGGTTGTAAAACCCTATACTTAGTTTGGCGAATTTGGTGACCAATTTTGGTTTATGGGCCTCGAAGGTTTCTGAAAAAGGTTTTGCCTAATATCTTATTCATACTAGGTGGTGATAGCGCTTAACTTTGTTCGGTGATAATGTATTAGTATTAATATTTTAAGACACAACAAAGAAATTATTTAATTTTGCATTTTTATTAATTTTTACTAACTAAATAACTACTCCTAGTCAAATATTTATATGTGCAAAATTCCCTTTCTCTAGATCTGAATTTGTAGGAAAATGCCACGTGAAACTTATTTAACAGATGAAGAAAGTGGATTAATCAAGGGAGCGAGGCAATTGGGCATAAAAGTTGGCCAAAAAGGCGTAGCACAAAAACAAATTTCTGAAAAAATCCAGATGAGTATTTATAAACGATATTAATAAACGTAGCGGCCAGTTCAGCACTTTTGGTAATAGGAGCAAACGGCGCACAGTGGTCAATTTCGCGAGATAGCGGTCAAAACTCTATAACTTTTGACCGGATTGGTATTTTTTACGCAATTTGTTTTGTTCAATAGGAGGGACTTTAAGCTTCAATTTGCGTGATCAAACGTAAAAATCGACTGCTAGGAACATAAGTAATGTGGAGTTAAAAATGCATTTTAATTTTTTGTTGAGTTTGCACGTAAAAGTTGAATATTTTGACATTTTAAATAGGTATTTTTTTATAATTTCTTATTTTCTTCAATCGTATTTTACAACCAATACTTATTTATTATTCCTAAACTTAATTTTGGTCAGAAAATGCCAACATTTGGCCCTGACATTTATTTAGTCTCAATATTCACAGGGGCCAAAGGTTGGTTTTTTTGGAAGAAAGCTAATTCTTGTGAGGATTAAACTGAAAAATAACACTGAAATTCCCAACAATATCAATACTATTTGGATATATCAATACTATTTGGATATATTATATACAGAACACAACATCGAAAAAATTTTAAGTAAACTTTTACTATTGATTTAAAGTGCACATATATTTTATTTAAATGTATTAATAGAAATTTATACTAAAATTAGAAACAAATTATAATCTTTAAACTAGTATTAATTAAACAATATTAGTAAAAATTTCTTCCAAATAGATTTTTTATTTTGCAGTAGTTGTATAGCTTCTTCATCTAACTCTAATGAGGTTGATTTCCATTTTTGTCGAATACTGGACATATATGGGTCTGATGTGCACAACAAAATATTAATAAGATCTTCATTAGTACAATATCTGGAAATTTTTCTTGTATTGTGCTCGCGAAAGAATCTGTAGTCTTTGTTCTTTTTTTCTTGCGCTTCTTCTAAGAGATCTCCAATTGGAAGCATATTGTGCTGAATAATTTGTTCCCCATGGAACAAAATTTTGTGAACTGTGGTTGGCATATGTCTCCAAGAATATTTTTGGTTATAAAGGGTTGCTGTCTCATTAGCATACTGACCAAATTTTTTTGCGTCTGTCTTTTTGCTACATGCTATAACTTCTAATATGATTTGGAATCGTCGTATTAAATCATAATCTACTCCAGTTATAGAAGCTGCAGTTTCTGGATCAGAAAAAAATCTCCTTGCTGTGTTTCCATCATTAGAATTTCCTTCTCCTTGCTTTGGCTGGTCAATTATAATATCTTTTTTTTTCTTTCTTTTTTCCAAGTTTTCTTTGTTGTTTCTCACTGTTTCGCCTAACGGGCCAAATTCCAAATCGTATCCCAATTTAAGAATATGCTCCATAAAACGAATTCTAGCATGAAGAGGTGACATTCCAAATTCATATGCTTCATTAAAACTATCGTCTTGTGTTGGTGGTTGGCTCAATTGACTTGATGTTTTTTGGCATATAGTGCAGCTTGACGAAGACTTTGTTTCGGTTAAAGCTTGTGCAACTTTTCCATCGATCATTGTAAGTGACATTTAAAGTTAACTTCGATGCATTGGTCATTAAATTCAAATATCAATGGTTGAAGTTCTTTAATTTCATCTGTTATTTTGTCAACTTCTTCAGTTATGACATCTTTAGTTTCTTTTTTGTAAGCAAACTTTATTGGTCTACAAAATTTTGTTGACGAGGGAATTTCATTCTTCCATACATCTATCTCTGCAGCTCTACTAGTTGGCAGCTCTGAACCAATATAAGTTTTTGTTAAACACAATGGAACGAAAGAAATTATGAATAAATTGGCATCTGATGAATTTTCCGCATTACATTGTTTGTATTGTTTCTGGCCAGACGACCCATCACATCCCCATTTAGAAATTAAAGTCATGCTGCAATTTTTAAACTTCTTTAAATAGTCAGCATCAAATGTCTTTAATAATCGTTCTGCAGTGTGTTCAAGAAGATCCTGCAATTTTATTTCTGCTGAACTTGAAGTTACACTAATAGCAGTTGGTGAAGGTAAGCAATCTTTTTTGGCAGAAACTATATCTCGATATGATGGAAAAATTCCCAAATTTTTTTCATTGGTTCGCTTCCGCAATTCTGTATATTGGTTTTTAGTCATTTTCCAATCCAAAAATAGTGCAAATGCTTCTTCTGGAGTAAATTTATTTTCTTCAGTTGGTGTCAGCATACTTTCTAAAATCCTTTTTGTGCGTCTGGGGCTTGCTTCCACTATTTTTTCAATGATAGCAATTTTACTCTTTTTAGTTTTCGATGGTTGAATTTGATGCAGAAATGAATCCTTTATGATGCTACAAGAAATTTCTTCATTGATATGTTTAAGCTTGCGTCTTCGTGATGTTTCACTACAATTATCAATTGGCTTTGCTGGTCGACCACCTTTTCTAGTTTTCGTGGTAGTTACTGATGGCTTTTTAAAAATAAGTTTATTTCTTAGCCATTCTTGGTTGCGTGAGTAAAACAATTTCTTGTTTCTGGAACATTGATTGTACCGTTTTCTTAAAGTATTTAAAAATTTTTTTATTTTTAAGTTATGAATTTTAGTTTCTTGTTTGTCGCATATTTTGAATAATGGATTATTCATTATATGTTTTTATCTTTCCGTTCAAAATATATATCAGATAGAATACTATAATTGAATTTAGCCATTGTTTAAACAATAATGAAGAAAAAAATGAATGCATGGATTAATATACTATTGCTAAGTTTCAACATGATCTTTTTCACCTCTTTGAAACATAATATAACAGGTACTTGATTTTACCAGTTATTCCAAATGAATTTCCAGATACCACATAATTTGAGAGTTCTATTGTCATTTTTGTCAAAATTTTGATACACCCTTCTATGTGGACTAGGTCCAAATATGGGCCAACTTCTCCTAATTTCAACAGAATTATTTTTGGGTCAATAAGAACTCTTGTACAAAATTTCATCAAAATATATGCATAATAGCCACTTTCACATACAAATAACTTCTCAAAAAATATGACGTGCATTTGTACCGAATATCTTACCTTGGGTCAGAAAAATTGCTGTAGCTCAAAAAGTGCAGTCCCGATGCATGGACATGTATGTATATATAGAAATGTAGGGGAGAGTTAGGACTACAAAATAGTAAATTTGTGTTTTGACTCAGCTTGACTCACAGGAGTTGTGCTCTATGAAGTAGGAAATTTCCGAGAAATTTTACCTTTTAAATAAAAAATTTTTAAATTGTTCTGAAAACAGTAGAGCTTCAATTTCTTTTACCAGTAATAGGAAATAAGTTAAGTTACAACACAAAGTTTATTTCGTCCAAAAATCTTGAAAAACAAAAAAGTTATGATCATTTAAACTTTAAAAATTAACTAAAAATATCATAGATTTACTAAATTCTGAAAAAGCCCATTTTGGACCACCCTGTTCTCAGTGAAATAGTTGAAGTAGAGTTCTAAATTTTTGGCTCCCGAGGTTTACTACTGTCTACTTTCATATGAGTCTAATAACTTTAAAATCGGAGAACAAAAACCAAAAGGAGTTTTTGGCCGCTATCTCAAAATATTGACCACAGTGCGGCGCATGAGTTGTAAGCAAATAAAAGTGGAACTTGGTCTAAATGTGACTAAACAAATAATGAGACAATATTAAGACCATAAATATGAGTATTGAGTGCCTAAACTATGTCTAAAACAACACCATGAAAATGCACATGTGGTATTTAGCGAAAAGTATAAATTTTGGGAAGATAAATTTAAATCTCGAATATTCAGTGACACAAAAAGTTTAATTTGGACGGACCAGATGGTATCCACAAAAATTAGATGGACGTAAGACGCCCACGGGAAGCATGCCACAATCGAATTCATGGTGCAGGCTCACTCAATATATGGGCGGTATTTTTTATCAAGAGGAAAGCCCAAAATAGGCTTTGTGCTAGGAAAATTGAATGCAGAACTCTACATAGATTTGTTACAATGCGAACACATTGATTTTGCTGGTGATTAACAACGCGATAACTGAACTTTCCAGTAGAATAAGGCACCGATCCACATGGTGAAGATCGTCTTTTTTTTAATTTTCGACAAATTGATTTGCTTGAGTGGTCTGCTTTAAGCCTATACCTCTATCCCATCGAGGATCTATGGAGAATACCTTCTGCCAAAATTCATACATCTTGAAGTTATATGACAGCTGAAAATACCTAAACAAAGACATATTGGTTGAATGGGTCAATATTGATGTGACTGTCCTGAAAAAACTGGTGGCGTCTATGTCCCGTGATGTCAAATTGGTCAGGATACACAAGAGTAGCACAACCTCTTATTAACATATATAAAAACTACTGGCTGAATTTTAATGAAATTTTGTGAGGTACCCAAGCATCTTGATTCCAATATAGAATACGTTTTTCCACAAAAACATCTTACTTTCAAGAGGAAATAGAGAAAATGTAGTAAAAGTACGCAATTTGACCGATTCAATGGTACTGCAAACTTAACAGCATCTTTTATTTTTGTCAGCGGTATATTTTAAACACTATTTACAGAACTCCTATTGCAGAGTTCTGTAAATAGTGTTTAAAATTAGAATTTTATAAAGTAAATAAATAAACCATAACTGCAGCAGTATTACAGTGAGTCTTAAAATTAAGAGTCGATTACTTTAAAAGCAAAATCGTACAAAATATTGTCAGGACGTCTACGTCTTGGCGGGCACAGCTAGTTTAAAATAAATGTAGTGACACCACAAGAGAATGTTCGTGTCAGGAATAAAATACTGATATTGAAATATTTAATAGGCAGCCGTGAAAAATACAATTTTTTTTGTGTAGCTCTGGCTGGACTTGACAAGTGTATTTATTTTTATTTTAGATTTAAAATATGAGTAACTATTGTTAGTTCAATTATGTATATTGACGATACATTAAAAAGTATTACTCCAGGTTAAAATTATCTTTGTTAATTTGTCTTTAATTTCGGAAAAATAAACAGAACTCTCATGATCCCTTAAAACGGTTTCATCTCTACGAAAGGGCCCTTTAAAAATGGCCTTGAAGCTATGTCAGATCGGGCAGTTGCGAGTTCAATCTCGTGATATTTAACATAAAAAAACTAAAGAAAGACATGAAAAAAGGAATTCAATTGAAAATGCAAATTTAAGCATTGATTTCACTCACTCAAATGGTTGGATACTTGGCAAAATTTAGAATATTTTCCTTTTTTACACACAAAAGGAACAAAAATGTTTCTTTAAAAATTTAACAATAACAATAACAAAAATAAAATTCTAAACTTCTTTTCTTTCAAACAAAAAAAAAAAAAAAAAAGGAAAAAAAAAGAACAATAATACTTTGCAACTGTATGCAGAACTACTTTGTGATTTCGTTCGTTTGTAGCCTTTATCCTTTTTTGCCAGTCGAGTACATCTCACCGAGAACACAAAGAGAATGACGAGGAGTACATTGAAATGCCAAACAACACATTTCTAAATGATGTTTTCTCATGCATGCAGTGCTTTAGTTTTCTTTTTGATACTTTTTTTCTGGTAATTTTTATTTAAGAAAATGTTTTTTTTTTTGAATCCGTACATTAGAAACTTTGCCAAAGTAAATAATCCGTTTTTAGGAAGAAAAAAGTCAAGTGATTTTATACTTAAAGCTTTATAACACCCCAGGGATTTTAAAGAAGAATAGTAAAATCAATGATTATGCATAAAATTTTAAGAATTTTTAAACATAAAAAAAGTCAGCAGAATACTGAGGCGACATTTTATTTATCTGGTGAGGAGAAATCCTTTAATAAGCAAACTATTGTTCACATTGGAAAGCAACTATGGAACACTCTACCTACCATCCTCTTAGTTTAATCCTAAAAACTTTCAAAATATTTTGTGAGTAGTTAAAAGTCATGTGAGTTGTTTTATTTAATGTTACAATACAATTACAACTTATATTATAAATTCATTTTATCACTCGTTTTAGTGAAATACCCAGAGTCTTTGCTGGGAAACAAATCCACAATCGCCAGACCAGCACACTGCCTACTAGCCTGCAGGGACACCCTAAATAATCTAATGAAATATTGTAAAACAATTTTTGTAAAAAATCATAAAGTTTTAAATGTACACTTCATATAATTTTTGATTTATTATAAATTCACTGAAATTAACTGTTGCAGCAATGTTCGAATAACTGCAAGTATTTCCTTTGTTGCTCAAGTCTGCTCGAAAATACGAAGAACTTAATTGGGTTTTATTATCACATGCATAAAACTCTATTTATTTCTATATTAATGTAGGGGGATTATCGAATCAGACCACTTTGTGAATGGGTCCCTTTTCGGCATCCTTCCATTCTCAATGATTAACCAGCTTTTAATCTAGACTTTAGTGAGTGTGTAGTAATTGCTAGCATTTGTGCGAGGATTAGCTGCCCTATGGCATGCAAATTTAGCAAGCTTCTGTCCGTGCTTCTAAGTCTTATGCTAGCCAGTACTAGACATTCACACACAATGTGCGCTACCGTCTTAGCATCTTCCATGTATAGTCTGCAAGTATCATCTTCTGCGATTTTCATCTTGTCTCGATGTTATTTGGAGTTTCCCAGACCTGCCACGAAACCAGTTATCCAGCTTTAGGTACTTCTCTAATATCTGAGTAATTTACTGGCCTTCCTGCCGACGGGCTCTTTGAGCACCAGAGTCTGTCTGCATGTAGTAGTAGTTCCCTCCACCATTTCAGGCTTGGTGAGTTCAGCCATTGTAGGACCTTGGTTCGTATTAGGTCATTACCCAGTGATGCTCTGGGTCCTGGTCCCCAGAAATTCATAGCAGAATTAATTTTTGCTTGTTGTTCTGCTGCTTCATTCTCCACTGTGTCTATGTGTCCTTTAACCAACATCAATGTTACCTCTTTAATCGCGGCACATATGTTAGATTTTAAAACATATTATAGCACTAGGTTAGAGTACACGTTCACTTGCCTCATGCATTTTATAATTGACTAGTTGTCAAGTGCAATGGGAACCTTTCATTCATGTACACCACTTTCGAGCAAGGTATATCCAACGTATGCTACAGCACAAGCAATTCTGCTTGGTAAACTGAGACGTACTCCCCCAAACACAGACAACAGGTCAGGTTAAGCTCAGCTGAGTATATACCTGCTTGTGCTATAGCGTCCATAAAAGAACCATCAGTAAAATTGCTGATGTCATTCTCCATTCGCTCATTGTGTATAACGTCCGATGCAATCTTTCGACTATTTTTCTTCTACTCATGCATTCCATCTACATTTGAGCTTCCTTAACCTCCTTACTAACTAGGCCCATAATGCTTTTACGCCCGAATTTCGACCAAAAGCTAAGCCAAATGGCATCGCTCTTCTCTAACGCAAAGCTGACAATCCCAACAAAGCCTCAATTGTTTGTGTTGGAGCAGCGCACATAGCACCACATATTCTCATACTAGCAATCCTTTGAACCCCATCCAACTTACGCTTAATTGTAATCTGAGAGGCTTTTGGCTACCAAAGCACAGATACGTAAGTTTTTATTGGTCGCACCATTATTGTGTAAATCCAGTATGCAGACTGTGGCGAGATTCCATACTTACGGCCACAACATTAATACAGCTCTATTTAGATACGAAACCTTAACTTAACCATTTATATTCTGATATGTTTATATGTATAAATGCCTTATACAGGGGTTTCCAATTAGTGCGGCTCGAAAAAAGTTGGAAAAATTTTTTTGGAATTTTTGTTCGTTCTTATCTTAGTATTATTATTAGTATTATATTAGCTGCATTTTTGATAAAATTTAATATATTAATAAAATTTTTGATAAAATTAGATAGCATCAAATTTTACCACGATAGCTCGTTTCACTGCTGAATTGGGAAAAAGGTTAAAACTACAAATTTTTCTGTGTATAGCTTTTTTGCTTACTACGATACAAGTACTTTTTGAAACTAATTTAAATTTTTATACGAATAGAAGAAAAATTGGGTTATAAATTGTAGTCATTCTTCCTCCAGCCTATTACAAACATAGTTAATTTTGATACAAAATTTATTAATTAATGTAAAATTTTCTTTGGATGTGAAGCATCGATTAAAAAAGTAAACGGATTTTAAAATCCTCATCCCGTGGCTGCAAACTACAAAATTTTTTATTACCGGTTGCGGTATGCTGTTGATTTAATATTATTTTTCAATAAATTTAGATCCAAAGACATGTCAGGAACTCCATATTTTCTTGCAAAAGTTGGAGTTCTTTTATCAGATAATCCAACCTTAGCCTAACGTTTCGGATTCCATCTTGTCTTTGCTAATGAGATTTCAGGATATGAAATTTAATCTGAATTCAGGATATGAATTTAAGCTTCCAGTACGTATTAAGACTGTTACTTATGCTTTCGGCAATTAATTATTGTACTTAAATAAAAGTAGAAATAGATTCATAATATTAAAAACTTATCAACGTTTTGTGGAAGGATATTTACTCGCGGAGCAACATTTTACCTTTTCAATTCCAACGTGCTTAGATGGTTAGCACGTTGACTACTAAGCAATGGTCACGAGTTCAATACTCAGCCGTGGCAACATAAATTTTTCTGATATGTATTAATTTCTCTTTATAATAATGCGTATCACAACGCCCTCCTTCGCCGGTATTATCACATAGCACTAAATCGCCGGCGAAGTAAAATAATTATAAATTGGCTATGGTAGCTTCAAATCAATTCGCCTAAATAACACCAGAGGCGCTTGTAATACTGTTCTAAAAAGAATCACAACGTGCAATTGCAGTAAAGCGAAGCTCTACTATCACTCTAACCATTTGTCTTATCTACTACTATCTCCTTCCAAAGGAAGTAATACAGTTAATATAGGCGTTAATTGCCTGAGTGTTACTTCTCTTTAAAAAAAAAGAAAAAAAACAGCTGTAATAATAAGCAGAGAATAGAAACCTATTAATTATTAAAATTTTAGTTTTTATTTTTGCAATTGGCCTTAAAACTAAAATTTTTCTGGTTTCAAGTTAAATATCATAGAACAAAAAACTGTCATTTTATATCTTACAAAACCAAGAGACCAAAGGGGTCTTTGTTGTTTAAAAAAGTAGTTCATTTTCTCCTGCACACACCTACACAAACATACTACAGTTTTTTTATATAAACATCAAATTTAAATACTTGAAAATGAAAAATATTAAAAATAAATAAAATACAAATGCACCTGGAAAGATTTAAAACAATTATAAACAAACAAACTAATACACAAAACAACATTTTTCATACTTAAACACTATAATTACTCTCACCTACACATTATTATCAGTCACCTGTAAATGAATAAGTAGGTTGGTGTGTGTTTGTGTCAGGACCTTTTTGTTTTTTCTTGTTGACGATGGTTTTGTTTAAGAGAATTTGTGTGAAAAAAAAAAATTAAATGGTGAAGAAGGAAAACATTTATGTGTTTTAAGTTGAAATTAGTTCACACACTAATTAGCACAAATGCGATGAGTATCTTTTAATAAAGCAGACGAAAGTAACAGTAACAGACATAGCTATAGCCACACGCAGAGAAAAACATGGTCATGGTTGAGTCGCAAGGAAAATATCATGGTCACTGTAACAGTATATGTTTGCGCTGAACAACTTAAAGTTGTTTTAATCATTACTATGGTCATGATCAATAAGTTGTTGTTACTATTTTATCATTATATGGTTGCTACACCCACATGGTGCGACTGGAGCTATATATGTAATTTTTGGGTGACTTTAAATCACAAGGAAAGTTTTATTAGTATATCAGAATATAATTGTATTTATAACCATAATATGTTATTAATAATTAAAATGTGTTAAAGTTGTTCATATGTAACCAAACTATGACTATATATATTTATTTATTTTTTAATTCATAACATCTATTTTTACGAGTTTATCTTTTGAAAAATAATAGTTTATGAATTGAGCCATTACTCACATCAAGTGGCTAAAAAATTATTTTATCTTTTATTATATGGTATGTTTATACAAACAGGCGTCTCGCGTATGACATTATAAATTTTTTAAATTTAATCTAACCATATAATATTTATATTTTATCGTAGTAAAATAGAATTTCATTATACTATGATAATGTTATAATGTAATATATTTTTATACTTCAAAAAATATTATGACAATATTTTACAATGTAATTATTAAGTTAGACAATAATATGGTTCTAACATATCAATATTATATATTATAATCAATATATTATTCAATCATAATATGTTGCTTCTAGATTATGGTTACCTCAACCATGTTTTTTCCTTGCGTGCAGGAAATGCTTTGTATTTTTGATGTTATAAAGCTGGTAATAGGAATAAGAATATATTGTTACTATATAATAGAAAATCTATATATATATAAAAATGAATGTTTGTATGTCCTTTATAGAATCGTAAACTATGCATCTGATCATGTTATGATCTTAAGCAAAGTTGTTGCCCATGAGCCGGCGAAGGTTTCTAAGTTGGTTCGATTAACTTCCGACAGGTGGCGCCACGGAAAATTACTCTAAATTAATTAAATCGTAAGCTGTTCATTTGATGATGGTATGATCTTTAGCAAAGTTGTTGCGCATGAGCCGACGAAGGTTCCTAAGTTGATGGGGTTAATTTCAGATAGGTGGCGCCACAGAAAATTACTCAAAACGAATTAAATCGTAAACTGTGCATTTGATCATCTTTAGCAAAGTTGTTGCGAATGAGCCGATGAAGGATTGTAAATTGGTTCGATTAACTTCCGACAGGTGGCGCCACGGAAAATTACTCAAAATTAATTAAATCGTAAGCTGGTGGGCAAGCAGTGCACTTATTGCTTATGAGTGGCAAAAAAGTCCTCATATAAATGCTTAATTTGGTTTTTCTTCCTTTATTATTATGTTTCACTCTAAACATGGCTTTATAACTATTTGTCTATCTATTATTGCTACACGCTTCAGTAGAGAGCACAAAGATTAAGGGCCAAATTGTGCTGAGCTATATTTAATATAAAGATGAAAGCACCTAATTTCTTCTTCCATTCAACTGCAATGCTTTTATAAGAATAACGAAATATTGATTTTTATTGAAGCTGAATTTTTAAGGTGCTGCACACTTCCAGTGAATTTTAAGTTCAAGAACGTAAGTAATTCAATCGAAACTGCAGTTCTTCTTGTAGTTTAAGAAGACTTTAAAATTGCGCTCTTATGAATATTTACTTTGCAGTGTAATTACCAACATGCACAGAACAAATTATTTTCACCAATTAAAGATTGGTTTCAGAATAAAATTTAATTAAACAATTAATTGATTCAATTAATTGTTTAATTTCGAAATAATTTTTAGTCTGTTTTAAACAAATATGTATATATTTGAATCAATTAAAATAATTAATTGAACTGTAATTTAAAACTGATTAAAACCCTTAATTTGTGAACACTTTTTTTCTGTGTGGCATGATGCAAGTGAACGTGTACTCTAATCTAGTGTTGGAATGTGTTTTAAAATTTAACAGATGTACCTCGGTTAATGCGGTAACGTTGATTTGGACTAAAGGACACAATAGGTACAGCGGGGAATCAAGGATCTCTGTGATTTTAAGTGGACCAGAACCCATAGTAGCTATGGTCTAATGCAAGCGAAGAACCTACAAAGGGTGAATTTAATAAATCTGAAAAGCAAAGAGGCAGGTTACTACATGTAGACAGGCTCGAATAGTGTTCAACCAGCCCCTTGGCAGGAAGGCCAGTAAGGTGCTCAGATATAATATAAATACCTAAAGCTGGATAACTGTGTTAGTGACAGGCCATGGAAACTTCAATTAGCATCTAGCCAAGATGCAAATCGAAGAAGATAATAGTTGCAGACTGTGCCTGGAAGAGGCTGAGACTGTAGCTCACACTGCGTGTGAATTTCCAGCACTGGCTAGCATAAGACTTAAGACAGTGGCTAAAACTTATTAAATGTGGAAGCCATGTCGACTGTCGTGACAGTCTGAAATGTCTTAAGTCAAAAGTAAATACTGGCGGTACCACATTACTCAATGAAAGTAAGGTTACCGTAAATTAAAAATCGGTTGCCTACAATTATTGTGGAAGGAAGGGGTTGAAAAGGGAACTATTAAGGTTGTGATCTTCTTCTAGCTTTCCCATACATGCTATCGATTTTGGGAATCGTATTTAACTTAGAATTCTTCATATTGCGAAATTGTTTATTTGTTGTATTAAAAGTAAGATTGGTAGTCCTGTATTAATTAAGCGATTTATTGTCTATTTAGACTTCAAAATAACTGTACAAAATATTAATTACTGAACAGCTAACATCACTGGTGCAAAGTGTGCTTATTATTTTTAACCAAACTGTTTTTTCTTCATTTACCAATGCCTTTATACTCTTTAGCTTTTGTGCTGTTGCTGCGTCATTTCTTGTTGATATTTTTATGCTTTTTACGTTTATTGCTAGTGACATTAAAACAAAGGAACATAAAAAATGAAAGAAAGAACAGTAAAATTCAGCGCAGCAAAATGTGCCAACAATTAAGATTAAAAACAGGCAGCAAAAAAGTAGAGAAATTAAGCAAATAATTATAAGCCAAAAGCTCAAAATAAAAATAAAATATTTTAAGCGAATCTGGGATTTAAAAAAAGCTTTATAACAACGCAAAATTGCTTAAGAAAATTGGTAATTTCTGTTTTTTTTTTTTTGATTTTTTGTTGCTAAACTATTTTAACAGCTTTTCCATTACCTTGCAAAATTTTTCGTGATTTGCCAAAATGCGTTTTCTCTTACCTTGAAAAATATTAATAAATGTTAAAGAAAAGAAACATGTATCGAATTTTAATGCTTCACCTTTTTACTTCTTTAGAAAACGCATCTCCCTAAGACGTTCCACGCGTTGGCCAGCAGATAAAATGGTCGTCTAATAAAACCGTGCTAGAAAAAAAAACACTTGAAATATGAAATTCAATAATTTTGAAACTAAAAATGCATTCTAAACACGTAAATAGCTGTTTAGAAGAATAAATAATGGATTAAAATTCTTGTCGTTATCAGGAGAAATATTAAATGGAAAACAAACGATAAATGTAGAAAATGGCTTAAATATCAGCAAATAATTCAATGCAGGGATAATAACTGGAATTTAAAATTTGTACTTACTAGCTTTTAAAATAATATATTTTGGTCATTTACTTTTTCATAATCATTTTGTTTTATCGAATATTTCTTGATGAAATTTAAAATAAGCAGTCAAATACTATTTCTATAACTAAATTGTTGTTTGCAAATCCTATCAACAAATTAGTTAGAAATTCCTTCTCAACAGTTTCAAAGTTTCAATTCTTCTTTGCCTCTGGTGCTCACTACACTACACAGTGGGGTAGAGAGTAAAAATATGAAATATGCAACAACATTTTCATAAGTTGTGGAAAATTTCGAAATTCAAAGGGGTTAAACATTTTCAGCATTGAGGTAAAGGATGTCCCACAATCCCCTTAAAAAAAGAACATAAATCACAAATTTTAAATTTTTTTAGCCTTTTACAAACAGAGTCTACGTATGGTGTAGGGATCGTGAAATACTTTCAGCAATCAATATATACATATGTACATATATATAGCTATAAATATAGCTAGCTTTGTTACAGCAGTCTTCTTTTTCCGATCCCAGCTTTGGGATTTTAGAATATGTAGCCTGAAGTCAAATGTATAACAGATCAATTTGGAGGTCTTTAACTTTCTACAAGGATCATCACTATTACATGAAATTTAGTTTAAACGCGCATATAGTAAGCCGACACAAATGTATACAATTTTTATATATATATATTCCTTAAAAAAAATTTTCTATTGAAAAAAATATTTTGGTTACAATACACAGAAATGCAATACTTATGGAATTTTCAAATTGAAATTTGTCTAGTTTTTTAATTTCAATTTAAAATTTTTTCACAATATTTTAAAATTTCCCTGCTTTCATACAAGAAAAAATTAAAAAAAAATTGCTAAAAAATTGTATTTAATATTAAAAAAAAAACTGCCCCACGTAATCGAAAAATTAAAAAAAAAATTTTTTAAATTATGTTTTTAATGGATAAAAGTATCCATTAAAAACATAATTTATGGATAAAAGTATAATTATAACTAGATCTTTAAGAATTTATTTTTTAATTTATTTTTTAAAAATTTAACAAAACTTGCCAAACCTTAAAAAAAAATTTAAAGTGCGAGGATACTAAATGATGACCAGTTTCAAAACTGCTATGATCATGTAAAATTTTAGATTAATCGGCCAAGCCCTTTACAAAGTGTATGAATAATTTCCAAAATATTTTGTTTTTGTCCCACTGTGCACTGCAAAGAATTTTGGACATAAGTTCGCTGTAATATGCAGTTTCTTGTTAAATTTAAACCCTGTTCATATTTCCTACAGGCATTTTGTCGTAGGAACTTGGACACTCTTCTTTGTATGTTTTGTTGAACGAACAAGCCGAACGCCACACCTGAATGTTGTATATACACATAGGATTCAATTTATTTGTACAGAAGAACTATATTTTCCAAGGCATGATTTAAGTTGAAGCCTTCGAGCACTTTTCGTTTTAATAGCTGTTGTTTTTGTCTCAATAAGGAGCGACCTTATTATGTGTTGATCAATAAGAATTTCAAAATCTTTGATGTGGTTTTCCCTTTTGGTCGGTATCATTATGGCATTATTTTAATGGCTGGACAATTATTTTCATTTAAGCGTGAAAGTTAAGTGAGATCGATTCGTTGAATTTAGCCTTACCTATAATTTTTTCAACCAATACTTTAGCTGAATAATATGTTGTTGTAGCTGATCCGAAGCAATCACCCTTATTGTGTTTGGAGTTTCTGCGACGACAGTTGGGCGTTTTTAAAAAATAATACCGTAAGTGACGTAAAACGTCAATGAATACGTCACTTTGCAAAATCTATTACAAAAATGCCATTAAAATCTGACCGTGTTTGTCGTATTTGTCTATCAAAAGTACATAAAGTTGTCGTTAAATAATTTGCTCACGACATATTTAAATTAAATAAAAATAAGTTCAATGGCAGAAAGTAAAATGTAAATTTACAAAAATATAATTAATCAGGCATTTCCCAAAGTAGTAAAAGTACTTAAAGTCTAATTTTCCTACTTTTTGATTTTATTTTTATTATGGTTGATGTGAATTTTAGCGTAGAAATTACAACTGCATGACAATTTGCCAAATTAGTAAAAATAATGGAACAAAAACCTTATTTGGCCAAAGGCTTACCTACCTACTTGAGAGGGTTGGCTAAAGGTGTGGGCCGATTTTAAATTTGAATTGAAAAAAAGCTCGCTCATAATAAAGCGGAAAGTTATGCTACAGGTGGCGGACCTTACAAAAAATTGTTTTTTCGGCTGTTGAAGAAGCAGCAATAAATTTAATGGACATTCGTATTCTTATCCAATATAAACACACATTTGGACTAAAAAGAACGCAAACAAGACCCCGAGCAAAACTTAGCTGCTAATTCCACCAGAACTGACGAAATCAAAGAATTATGTACTGAAGAAGAATTTTTTAAGCTAAAGAAGAGAAATTGCATCTATATAAAGCAGAACTAAAAAAAGGATGAACACAGAAAAGCTATTTTAAAAATTCGGAATGCTAAACTTGATATTAAAAAGTGAAAAATCGCATTCAAAGAGTTAAAACTTGGAATGACTTTTTTTTAAGTTTATATATATAGAAGTGTAGGTATTTCAGTTATTTTAGGTTTAGTGTTTCCAAAACCCTAAGTTTTATATTGCTTTAAATTTTTTTTGAAATTTTTTTTACTTGTAATCTATTTTTTTTTGTTATTTATAAACATTTTTAGACACTTTTTTAACAGGCTGTTTCATAATCGTTTAATTCCGCGCAATCTTATACATTACTACTACAAATTCTACTACAAATTTTGGCATGTCGTAAATTTTAGACGGTAACATAAGATTTCAAATTCGACAGCTGTCGTTTTTCAACTACGCCAAACACAATAAGGGTGAATATTCGCAACTTAGGTCGACATATAGGTATTTGAAAAATTTTGGCTTCTCAGCTGAACTACTGTGGAGGACACAGTACACACTTCAAACTGATGAAGATTGATGTTTTGGTCCTACTTTAAAATTTCCATTTGTCAAATAGCTTTTAGGAGCCTTGTAAGTATTCTTTTGAAGTAGTTGCGAGATTATGATGAGCGGCCCATCATGTTATACTTTGGCGAACGCCTGCTAAATATCTATACACAAAGCCGAGCAATATTGTAGGTTATCAAAAGCCGATTGAGTAAGTGTAACAACTCTATAAGAGTAATTTACTTTATTGACTAATTAATGTTAATTGTCATTAATTAGTAATGTAATATTTTATAGATAATGACTATTGTTTTTTGAAAACAATAGCAATGATTAAAAGGTTTAAAAATAATGGCCCCTAATCGTAGTCGCAGACTAAAGTCGGTTCTTTTTAAAAACGACTTTAAATTTAAAACTTGTTATTAACTATTTTGCTCCTATAGTCAAAAAATAAGTATGTTTTAAGTCCAACCGACTTTAACTGAGTGACGATTATGATGCAAAAAAATGTTCATACAATGTTCAAGAAAATATAAGAAAGTGACATCTCTAATCAACTGACTTTTAAAATTAAAAAATCATAAGTGGCAAAATTTAAGATAATAAATCAATTTGTAGTGTGAATTTATAAGATTTTGTAAATAAAGAAGTAGGTATTTGTGATGGAAAAAGTTGAACAGGTAATATTGTTATCATATTCTTGGTTGGTTATAGTTCTACAAACAATAGTTCGCAGCAAGAACATAAGCCGAGGGAACGAGAATCAAATTGGCGAGTTGCGGAAAAGAATTTACTGCGTGAATGTATAAATACCCATATTGATATTGTTGAGCATAAGGGCAATGATACCTCCAACGATACCTATATCTCGAAAAAAAAAACTCTTCATCGTCAAGAACCTATTTCTGTATTTTTTTGTTCTTCTTTCTTCCCGTAAGTCTTCCAGAATTGCGAAATCCCGGTCAATATTTTGGATTGTAGACATTTTCTTTTATTTTTTTATGTATATGATATCACCACATTTTTTTCAGCAACACTCAAGCACTTGAACCTTTTTATTTTTAACAATTCGTCTGCCTGTTAGAATAAAAAACTTTTGAAAAATTTATTTTCTTAGGAAGTGTTGTTAAATTAATTAATAACAGCTTCAGCTAGCTTTAAATTTAAAGTGTGTTTTTACACCTAAAGTATATTTTTGCTTGTCTATGGTACAGTAAAAGTGTGGTTTAAACAAAATTATATTTTAGAATTCTTAAAGTGTATTTTGTTTTTGACTATGGTTATGGACCAATATTATTAAGAGTCTCATTTTTCCCCAAAAAAACCATCAATGTCGAACCTTTTTGTTGTTGCCGGGTGTATTGCATAGGAGTCATATACAATTTCACATCATACCCAAATATTCCCACCAACATCTTGCAATTTTGTTGTTTGAAAAAATTCTCCTTCTACCCACTATCACGAATAGCGGCGATGTCAAAAATGTTAGTGTATTTCGTAAAGTTACGGCTCTTAGAAACAGTTTATTCTATCTCGTTATATTTCTTTGTAGTCTGTAAAAACTTGGTATGTTTATTATTAAAATAAATCTATTATATACATAAAATAAAACAGTAAATCATTTCCTGTCGGTCTGTCTCTCTGTCTGTATTCGCATCACATAAAGATGTATGGATTTTAACAAAATTTTGTGAGGAGATACTTTAGTATCCTGATTCCAATATATCCTATATTTTTTTCGCAAAAATATTTTATTTCCGATAAAGAGTGGAGAAAAAGCAGTCAAAGTAGGCCGATTTTTTTTCAGCGATTTAAGGCATCTTTTATTTTTGAAATCGGGTAATTTTCAACACGGTTGCCCAACAGATGGCGCTGTTTTCAAAAAAGAAAAAATATGAATTACTTACTGCCAAATAGCCAATTGAATAAAATTTGTATTTTTACTTTGGAATTACATTGTTAAAAAAAAAAATATTTTAAACACCTTTTACAGAGCTTTACAATAATTTTTAGAATTTTAAAGTTTTATATGAATTTTAGCCAAGGATGGGTACCTTTATATAAAGTAAATACATAAGAGTCTTAAAATTTGGTGTGGATTACTTTCAAAGCAAATCGAACAAAATATTCTTAGGACGCACAGCTAAATTTAAATATTTTAAGAAATAAATTTACTTATTGTTTTAATTATTGAATTTATAAAAATGTACTTTTTGTTTCTTTTCAGGTGAGTTTTTTTAAGTTTTATTGAAGATTATTGTAAGTACTAGAATTAAGCAAAATACTAATGTCAAAATTAGACTAATGTTTAACCACTGAAAATTAATTGCTTCTTCTTTATTTACTAATCTTTATTTGCTAATTCGACCTTTGAATTTTAGCGATCAATACAATTACAGTTTGTTAAATATTTCATGTTTCGAAAAATCATTTTATATATTTTAAAGCACCTACGCAAAGGCATCTCTATCTTAGCTCTAAAGTTTGTGTATATCTCTGATACCAATCTATACTTGTATATAAGCAATTCATGTTGTTTTTGTTCACCCTCTAATAGCTTATCCTTTAATATTCGCTCAGATTATGGATTGTATATTGTGGTCTTCTCGTAATATGTCCCAGGCATGCTGTCTCCCTTTGAGCTGTCTTCCAAACTAACCCAAAAATTTACCTAAGTAGGGATGTAGATCTGAAGATAAGTAGGTTATTATACAATTAATAGACTTTTAGTCAAATCTACAGACGATTTTCGTTAAAAAAAATGTTATTTCCTTGCATCGAATAAATTTCTTCAATGTGACTATTATTATTTTTACAAAGCACAGCATTATTTTTTAAAAGTATTTTTTTATAAAATATTTTTCTTTATAGTTATCAAATTATTGAATAAGTTTCTAAATTAATTCATTTACTTTAATATTCGATTCGCAATCGAATAAATTTTTAAATTGAATGACTCAATAAGCGCATGAAATATTTTGAAAAATAATTAATTTAAACAATTTATATTATAGCAACATATGTTTGATTAAATTTTCAATTTTAAATAAATGGTTGCATACATTTAAAAACCACAAATACCACATTATAAATAAAAACAATTTACGCACACATTAACAGGTTTCAAGAACACTTTTAAACAATGAATTTTAAATGTATCGCTACAGGAAAAGAAAAAAGGCCTGCCATGTGTTTATGTTAAAAGATGATTAAACAGGCCGTAACATTTAAAATCAGTTTTAGGTTTTTTTCATTGTCTGGCAAGAAAGATGATTGGAAAGAGTTTAGCACAAAAGCTGGCTGGATTGGAATTCTGGCTGTGGTACCTCCCATACAAATTGAAAAATTATTATCGTGTGTCTGAGAAACAGTAATAGCTAGAGTTTTTAAATTTTGTACAAGTGAACCGAATATTATATACACGTATAGTCTATGACTTTTGGTCATAGTGAGTCTAAAAACATATTGGTTTGGGCCAGTGCAAAGTGAGGCAGAATCATAATACTTTGGAAATATCCCAGCCATTTGTAAAGGGCTAGGCTGATTAATCGAAAATATGGCAAGAGCATACTAGAGGAGTATCTCAGCTTAAATGGCGGGCACCATTCACTGGCTAAATATTATTTAATATATTTTAGCAAAACTTGACCAGGGTATCAAAAATTATAATTTTAAAATACTTATAACTCACTCATTTTAAAAGATAATTTACAGATTAAACCATAATTTTAGAGGTGTTAACTAGACCCTTAATTTTTAGACCATGTAAATTTTGTTAAAATCAAACAAAAATTTAAGAAATGTCAAGCTCTAAAAGAATTTTCAGGGCGAGGTACCTAAATTGCAGACCACATAGCGCCACCCCTGATAAGTGGATGGTACCTACCCACAAAACTTACTCCTCTGCTATGCTCATGCCCAATTTCGGATCAATCGGATCAGCCCTGAGTTATTTAAAAATATTTTGATTCTGCCACACTGTGCAGAGGGAGTTATACCTTGAATATAAAGTGAAAAGTTACTATCGTGTATCACGTGAGGTGATTTAATTTTGCACGAGTAACACCTCATCAATATATGCAAAAGTCTGGCAGGATTGAAATAGTGGCCATGGTACCTCCCATACAAAGTGAATAATTATTATCAGGTAATTAGAGAACTATGATAATTGGTAGATTGGTAGATATATATGAAGAACACCCTACTTTGCCGCACAAGCAATTGACTGGATTGGAACACTAGGTGTAACCTCCGTATTATTTTAGCAAAAAAAAACTTGGTGAGTTAAAACAGTAAACTTCATATTCTTATAAAAATTGAAAATTATTGCCGTGAACCTAGGAAACTATAAGAGGTAGGGTAATGAAATTTTGTACTCTGAAAATGACGCGTATTTAGCATTTAAAGCTTGGCGATTTTACCAGACTGCCAGGTAACTCCCACATAAACTAATTATCCGTAATTATCAGTTCGAACCATAATGCATGTATATCATTCCAAACTCTCCCAAACTCTCTTTTTGGTCGAAGTTTCATTGTATTTGGTCAGTTGTTGGATGGCTTTAGTATTATCGAATATGTATTCTTCAGATTCAGTCATAAGTAAACTCCTCTGTTGGATATGTTTCATTGAAAAGCGGCTACTAACCGAATTACTGCCTACACCGAAGAGACTAAATTGGCAAGTTTGGTATATAAGAGGGAGTTTTGAAAGAAACGGCGGGAAATGCATGCAGTTTATACAAATTTTATCGGATTTTCATTTTTCTCCAGAAGAGGGTAAATTCTAGAAGATACTTAAAAAAACGATGCGATAATAGAATTATTAACAAGATAATCGCAGTAGAATCGTTCTGGATGGACTTTAAAAACAAAGTAAATAGTTATCGCTAAGACGTCTTGTAGTTTAGTTGGCTATATTTATTAAATAACAAATTAAAAAGGTTGCATTGACTTCTTTATTTGAAACTAAAATTTTGGAAATCTGTTATTGAATAAATTATTTATTATTATTTTATATTTAAAGAATTATTCAACAAATACTAACAATACGGAAATTAAATTTTTATAGATAACAACGTTCGATGCCAATTTAATGTTTTTGATTTTTAATTAAATCACACATGGTCTGCTAAACTGTAATGTTCCTTTAATTTGTTCTAGTGTGCGTTTCAGTTAGAAATGTTATGTAAGTAATAAATGAGTTGAAATAAAATAATGGAACATAATAAATCAAATTTACTACTAAAGAGAAACATATTTTTGCTTATAATTGTGTATTTACTAAATATAAATTGTGCTTATTTTAGCAATACAGCTGTTATTTTGCTTAAATCTAAAGCAAAAAACTCACAAATTTCACAGTGAATTATCGTCAATTAATTTTAAGCTCAATATAATATTTCATTGAATTCATATCTGTTCATTGCGCACGGGTAACGATGAGTGGACAATAATAAACACCGAAGACCAACGAGCTAAATGCGATAAGCTTGCAGAGTTTAGGCAAGCATGTTTACATGAGGAAATGTTGAACATAATAACAATTGGTGGACGGTGGACGGCCTACTAAATCAAACACAGATTTCAGCTTAGCTTCAATCAGTAACAACTTTAATTTATAATTTTATAGCAATTAAATTATGTTATACAAATTCATTTAATTTAAATTCAACTTACACTTGTGCTTTTCTTAGACTAAAATACTAAATTTGCTAGCGCCCGGTCTCACAACAAAGTTTGCCACTCACAAACAAAATAAAACTTTGCAAACGACCAATATAAAGTTAGACGAATTCACAAATTTAACAATTAAATATCTACCCTTATAGGCACTAAAAACAGGTCGTTTTTTAACAAGAACTAAAAAGATGGCGAAAAGTTAAATCATTTTGATTGACATATACAGTGATGTTATTTTGTGACGTAGTCAGTGATGCCAGATAACCAAAAAATACAGTGGCGTGATATAGTTGGATTTCCAGGCAACAAACAATGTTGAACATAATAACAATGATGTTGTGCGAGTTCAAGCATTTTTATGCTTTAAGTGAAACACAAACACAGTTTCAGTGTACAAATAAAATACACAGAATAGGCTTCTTATTTTTTAACCGACTTCAAAAAAGAAGGAGGTTATCAATTCGTCTGAATATTGCTTTTTTTTATGTATGTAACCGCAGAACTCAGCCATTTCTGAACCGATTTTAAAATTTTTTTCTTCATTTGAAAGGTTATGCTTTCAGGTTGGTCCCATTATATTAAAAATTAAAGGGTGTCCCCATACAACATACATGTTTTTTACGTGTATTAAGAACCGTAAAGGGCACCAACTTAAAATTTAAAAAAATTGCGTATCGATATAGCTCTCAACGGCAGAAATTAATAAAAAAAAATAAATATAAAATTTAAAGGGTGTCCCCAAGGGTGCCGTAATTTGACCTATATATGCCTTTCTTTTGAACCGTTATAGACAAAACCTTGAAAATTTTACAGAATGTCGATTACTATGACCGTTATAATAAAATATATAAATATTCAAAATTTTAAATTAAAGGGTGCTCCAATAGTTCATTTAATTTGATGTCTTTGATGTCTTTTGAACAGTTGTACACAGACCGCTGAAATTTACAAAGAGCCTTTATTGCTAAGTCAGCTATAACAAAAAGTATAAAATTTGAATTTGGAAATAAAAGGGTGTCCCAATAGTTAAAGTTATTCTATGTATGTGCCTAAACTTGTTAACTGTTATAGACAGACAGCTGAAATTTTCAAGGAACCTGTATTCCAAAGTCCACTATAACAAATATACAATTTGAATTCAGAAATTAAAGGGTGTCCCCATAAATTATATAATTTGATCTATATGGCCCTATCTCTTGAAATGTAAAACACAAACACTTGAAAATTAAGCAGAATATCCACTACTTTCTCTGGTATAATAACAAGTATAAATATTTAGAATTATAATGTAAAGGGTGTCCCAATAGTTCATGTAATTTGATATATATATGACCAAACTTTTGAACCGTAATAGACAGACAGTTGAAATTTACAAAGAATCTTTGTGACCACGTCGTTTATAACAACATGTCTTTAATTTAAAATTGTAAATTAAAGGGTGTCCCAATATGAGATGTTATTTGATCTATGTGACCCTATCTTTGAAACCGTTATACACAGAGGCTTGAATGGTGTCCCCATAAAAGACGGATGCTGATGAAAATAGCTTAACTTTTGAACAGTAATAGGGAGAGGCTTGACATTCACATTGTCTTTACTTCTTTTCCCTCTAATTTTGGCGCATATTTTATTTGGTTTAAATCTAAATCTTACAGATTACTTCTTACATTTTTAGTTTAGAATTTATTTATGCCCTTATATCTGTTTTGAAGTCGGTTTTTTTTTTTTGCAAGAATTATCATAAAAACAAGATTAAATAAAAAAACAAAAAACTACTGGATGAATTTTATTAAAATTTTTCCGCACAAATATCTCATTTCCAAGTGAAAATAAAGATAATGTAGTGAAAGTACGAAACTTTACCAATTCAGGGGTATTGCAAACTTGACAGCACCTTTTATTTTTAATAGGAATAATTTTCTAAGACTTTTTTTAGTCAGCTTGACTTATTTAGTCAGGGTTACAAGTACGACACTAGATGACTTTATAACTGTTAGCAAACGATCATTGTCCTCTCTTAATATCCCCTTCTGGCCCCTCTTAATATCAGGACAGTAACAAGTGATACTCCTTAAGTCGAGTTTTGGAAAACGATTAAAATAAAATATTTTTGTTAGTTCTCATAATACAATTTTGACAAATTCTTATATTTGTAGGTTCGTAGAATATATCTAGTTAAATAATAATGCCTACATATATTCATAATAAATAAAATGTACTTGAAATGTATTTTGTATGAAAAATTATTTCCAAAATAAATTTCAAATATATCTGTGGCAATAAGGAAAAAGTGCTTAAGTCTGATTTTTAAGTTTTTTTAATCTTTAAAATAAATTTTTAAAAAAATAACTTATCTTTAAACTTTACCTATGGGAGTCAAACGTATGATTTGGAAAAATATCTTATATCTACCAAAAGTACTCAGGAGTTGCAATTAATAAGTTGTGTAAAAAGTTTTTATGATTTCCAAAAATAGCTTGTAGTTTCTTAAGCTTTTTTCCAAATGCGATTCGACATTAAAAAAAGATAAGCAGAAAGTTATTTTGCTATAACTTCCTGAAAAATTTTACAAAATAATTGAAAATTTGCACATGGGTACTTTGAAATACGGAGATTTCAAATTTTTGCTTAAGTCGACTTAAGCACTTATTCCTTATTGCCACAGATATTATAATTATTTTGAATATGGGTATAACTACATACCTATATTTTATAGAAATTGTATTTAATATTTATGATTTCATCTTTGAAAATGTTTCACTTAAAAATAATTTTTAAAGAATTTTTAAATTTAATTTAAAAACTGCATCTCTCTACTGCTTACTGCACTTAAATAACTTCATTTTATATCCCAAATAAAACTTCTCTACTTTTTCAATTAATTATCGATTTTGTAGCCTAAATAGCAATTCGCATATGAAATTTTCTTTTCTATTATTCTTTTCTTACAAAGTGTATATGTACAGAAAGGAGTAGATGTGATCTAAAAGCAAAGTATCTAGAAAGTGTTAAGAGATTACATGCCACATTTATTGCACATTGACCATTTGTAAATACTTGGATTCAACAATTTTATTTTTACAAATGTAAGAAGCCAACTGCAAGCGTAAGAACTTTTTAACCCAATAAACAATTTAGGAATAATTTGGGAGAAGTATAAAAAAAAGCTTTCTCTCCCTATCTCTCTGATTTTTCCGATTTAGTTCTGTAAATGGTTTTATTTTAACAGCTGTATAAAAAAATAATAATTTAACTTCATGGAGAAAGTTCTGAAATGGCTTTAACAATACAACCAACTAATTGGCCTTCTCTTGGGATTTTAGATCACATATAAAATCGAAATTTGGATGTAAAATAAAGAAATTTAAAGTAATATTTATAAAAAATAAAAATGATTTAATATGTATTTTAGACCAACTTTTGTATGAAATTTTTTTTTCTAAAATACATTTCGAATATATTTTATTTTTTATAAATATGGGGGATAAAATTTTTATATATTCCTTAAGAAAATTTTTTGCTACTAAAAGATTGACGGCCTTTTTAAGGCTAACATACACAAAAATTCAATAATTTTGGAATTTTTAAATTGAAAATCGTCTAGTTTTTAACCCAGAAAAGATTGAAATTTTTCCACAATATTTTAAATTTCGCTCACTAACAATTCGCTGAAATTTTTTTTAAATACCTTAAAAAAAAGCTGGACCAGGGTATCGAAAAATCAAAAATTTTAATTTTAAAATCCTTATAACTTAAAATACTTAATGCTAATTTTAAAATATGATTTACAGATTACAGTTATTAACTACACCTTTAAGACCATGTATAAGTTTTAAAAATCAAACAAAAATTGAAGAATTTGCAGGTGCGAGGTAGCCAAATTTGAGATCACATAGCCCCACCCGCGGCAAGTGGATGGTGTCCATCGTCAAAACTTAGGCTGAGATACTGCCCTGCTATGCTCCTGCCAATTTTTAGATCAGATGGCCTAGCCCTTTACAAACGGCGGAGTTATTTTCAAAATATTGTGATTCTGCCCCACTGTGCAATGCTGGAGAGAGATGTGAATCACTCAGTGAGAACAAATCACCCCAGGAGGATAAATAAGTATAGTCAGACCCTCTTAAAAGCGATAATAGCAATAACAGGGCAATCTTACGACTGTAACCAGTAATCTAATAATGTTTATTTTAATTCCAAGAGATTTCTTATTTATTTCTTAGAGTTGATTTTAAAAGTACGTTTAGACTACTTTTTACTTTACTATACAAACGTAGTGTAGGTAAAGTATAGTAATCGCGAAAAAATCGATGTCGGAATTTCGGTGTATACTTATCTACATTTTAAGGTCTCCTGAATACATTTTGACTATTTTTGCGATGATGTCTGTGGGTGGGGGTGTATGCTACTAATTTGGTAGACGATCTAAAGATCATACCATTTGACAAATTAAACTAAAATTTACGATTCTTTGGTATATGAAGATGAAGAGCTGTATAGTTTTTTGGCATTATCGGGAAGTTGGTCGATATCCCAAACCTAAACTAAATTTTTTTCAAGTATGATTCAACAATAAACGTTAAATTTTACATTTAATATTCTATTAGGAATATCTGCAAAAATTTATATGTTCGAACAAATATGTCTGTCCAAACAAAAAAAGGGGTTTTAGGGGAACTGCTAAATCTAAAATCTAAAATTTTGAGAGATTTTTTTCTTTGGTGGGACATCGATTCCATATATTTTGAACTTCTATACTTTATGTAATATATCCATAAAAATATCTGTTTTGAAGAGGTATAGTAAAGTTAGGTGCAGGCCACTCCAAATTTTTCTATTTTGTTATACTATAAAAAAATTGCACAACTTTTATTTTGATAATCTTGCACTTGCATACTTGCATGCTTACACCCTGACAACTTTGTAACGATTTTCCAAAATAATTTAAGAAGAAACTTGCAATTTTGCAACTTCTTCTTTATTCATGCCAGGTATTTGTTAAAGTAAAAGTTTTTTGTCAACGAAATAAGTGCCTTTTGCTTAATGCAATTTTTGCTTCGACTTATTTCTGCAATCTTTTCTGCAATTATATTATTAACAACAATACTATCTGCCTCCATAGGATAAAGAAAATTGTCTGTTGGGTTCAGTTTCAAAAGGGAAACCATAGTAATTTTACATTATCAGCCTCATAAATATTTACAAACGCTATGTCCTAAATGCTGGTCTTTACGTTGTTGTTGTTGTTGTTGTTGTAAGTGTACCTAGTAATGCTTGCCGATGTCTATTATGTATTGTATGGGTTTGTATTAGGTGTTTCTGTATATGTAATTCAATTTTTATTTTTTTTTTTTTTTTTGCCCTAATCGTACTCGAAACTCTTCGAATTTTCAATAAAAAAAATTACAAAAACTTCTCTCGAAACTGTACACTTTTATAAAGTACATGTTTGTATTTCCTAAAGGGAAAAGGAAATTGAAAAAAATTCTTACTTATGTATTTATACACATTTGTAAGTGTATGTGTTTAAATTAAAAAAGTATTAAGTATTTCTAATGTGTAATAACAGGAGATAAGTTTTGGTTTGATTGTAACGTATGTTTATTACAAGATTATTGTTTGTATTTTTGGACTTAAAAGAGTTTACATTTTCGAAATTCTAAAGAAAATATGTGCATGTGGTTAAATGCAAAAGCAATAATTAAGGAAACTATATATTGCAGTTGTGAGCATCGTTAAATAAAATTTAAAAAGTTCGAGATATCAGTACTGGAGATTCTTGATTGTTAAGATTTCTTAAATTAGTGTGGTGGAATATACATATGTATGTGTATATCGTCGCGTTTATTCTTAAACCACGTAAGTGCCAAAAAGTCGTTTTTCAGAAAACGAAAAAAACTTAATAACATTTTTAATATGGGTTTCAAAACAATTTTTTTTACAAAAACATGGCTGTGTGACTCTCTGAAGGGTATAGAACATTTTTTTTTTAATTTGTTACTTACAATTAATTGTAGCCAAATCTGTCGCTTACGTGGTGCAACCAGCAAGTTGCAAATTTCTGTGTGTAAATTATCATTTATTTTTGTATTTATAAAAAAAAAAAAATTTAACTTTACCAAAAATGCTCCAATTGGACTGAAACTTTCCTGATTTTTTATTCTTAAATACAAAAAACTTATTGGTTGAGTCTTTAACATTTCCAAATTGAAATATAAAAACCATTATATTTTGCATGCAAATGTAATTTTTATGACGCTTACGAGGTTTTGAAAATGAATTTATTTATTTTTCATACAAACTTGTTAAGATGAGAATGTAGTCTGGTGGCAAATGTTATTTTCTACCATAAAAACCAAAAAAGTCAATTGCGAAAAAATTACGCTTACGTGGTTTAAGAAGTAACGCAACGATATGTGGCAACATTTGTTAAATATACGGATGTGTATGGTAGTGGTCACGGATCTCGCCAAAAGCGAATTCGTGCCGAAAATTGCACGTAAATCGAGTAAAGAAAACTTTTAAAATTTTGTAAAATTTTTCGAGAACTTTAAAGCCTCTCAGTGAACGGCTTTAAAGGGTTAACTAATTTTGTTTTATTAGGGTTTTATTAGGGGAGTGGTTAAGCATATAGTGAGCAATCGAATGGAAGTGATCCCAGGCCCCCTAAAGTGTTTCTGAGGTCGACAAAAATAGTTTTTCAGTGTGTAATTTGAGTACTTGAAAAAATCGGTTATAATCGGTAACAGTTATGTTAGTGACCAATTAAATTATGCAACTTGTGTAACTGAAATCTTTCGCTTTTCTTCTTTAATATTGCATTTGTGTTTATATCGTGAAATTTTTGTTACAGCAATTTGTACGGATGTACTTTTTATACTCCAAAGTTAAAACTACGAATGAGAGGACAAAATGAATATTTTTAAACAATGAAATAAAAATTTATATTCGCTATCTTTTGACGTTCCTGACATTACAAAGCCCGATTTATAAAAAAAAGGTTGACAGTTGTTACGTTCTTAAAATAAAAATAATGACATGCGTTATTAAGAATATTCTTGAAAACAACCATACTTTCTATGCGTGAAGGCATTGTAGAATAAGTGTAATTGTTTGTGACAAGTTTTGCTGAAACGCAAGAAGTAGGTTTAACTTGTATTGCAATTAAATTTGAATAATTGCATGAAACTGAATTTTTACAAATGCCAATTACAAGTGTAACAATTAAAAAAAAAAATAATTCAAAAATTTCTATTTAATGTTATTGTGTAATTGCATTTGTAACTAACTAAAAAAAGTATCTGACACCCACAAGACAAGTCAGGTAATTGTTAATTTCTGATACTTGAAAAAGAATATGTAGTAACATTAGGGCTTAACAATTTCTAAATATATAATTTTTAATTCTCTTCATGCCAACACTCTGAAAGGAACACAGATAATAACACATACATACAAATGTATGAGTAAATATGCATATGTGTTTTGGTGTGTGAATTGGGGGAGTGTATGTTAATGAAAATGCCTGACCGAACTTAACGCAGTTCAAGTAGAATTGAAAGTGTTATGTAATCTTAACACGTCAAATACTTTTATTGTACTCTTGACTATTCATGCGTAAGTATTAGACTGCAACAAATTTTTTGAAGAAAAAATTCTTTTCTTAAACCACAGTTAAGGTTTTGATGCAGAAATACAAAGAAGTTTAATGGCCCGCGCTATTGGTTGCTAAAGTAGGGCAAAACTTTGCGCATTTTTTATTCGATTTAAACTTGTGTCTAATTGTAAGCTTTGCAAAACAAAACTACGGTCAGCAAGTTATACACATTCAAAATAAATCGTCAATTTTTCAATATATTGGCCCCTGCTTTTTCAAAATCGAATATAAGTTTCGAAGTGAGTTAAAGAGCTAAATTTTGAAGAAAGAAAAACAAGTAAGAGTGATATATTCGGCCAATCTTATATACCCTTCCCCATAGTACAAAAATTTTATCGAATTTTTTTTTTTTAATTTTATCGATTTTTTTTTGTAAAAATTTTATCGATTTTTTTTTTTGTATTGAAATTTTTTGTTAAAATTTTATTAAAATTTGTTCCAAAAAATTTATCGAAATTTTTTTGTACAAATTTGATATAAATTTATCGAAAATTTTTTGTAAAAATTTAATATAATTTTTTTTGTAAAATTTTATCAAAATTTTTTTGTTAAAATTTATTATTTTTTTTTTAATTTTATCGAAATTATTTTGTAAAAATTTTATCAACTTTTTTTTTTAATTTTTTTCTTTTTTTTATTACAATTTTATCGAAATTTTTCTTTTTAAAATTTTATAGAAATTTTATGTTAAAATTTTATCGAAAATATTTTTTAATAAATTTTTTTTAAAAATTTTATCGAAAATTTTTTGTAAAAATTTTATAAAAAAATTTAGGTAAAAATTTTATCAAAATTTTTTTTGGAATTTTTTTGCAAAAATTTTATCGAAAATTTTATGTAAAAATTTCATTGAAAATTTTTTGTAAAATTTTCACATCACTTTATCAAGTTGTCTATGTATAACCATCCAGAATATATATATACTTTATGGATCGGAAATGAATATTTAGAAATTACACACGAAATGACAAACTTATACATACCCTTTCCACCTGTGGTGAAGGGTATAAAATGAAATATTATGAGAAACATAATGCTCTCTATAGCCGCTTTCTCTAAAAACCCGTTTTGGGTCTTATAACCTAACTTATAAATTAGAATCGCAGTATATACTGAAGGAAGGTTAGTCGTTACTATAAATTACAAATTAAAAAAAATCTTAATTTAAATATTTTTCTTAATTTTTTGCTGCATGCTAATGAAATCTATTTGTAAATTTGTTAGAACTTGTGTGTGAAACAACAAATGTTAAACAAAAGCTTAAAATGTTAACAAGTGTGTGACCATATAAAATTCAGTGCAGGCTGTATTGGTTGGTATACATTTGCTAATTCCATAAAGTTCTTCATAAAATAATTGCTTAAATATAAAGAAGATTGTATAAATAGACGAAACGAAAGGAAACATGTAAAGAAAATTTAAATTTTAAATTCAAAAGCATTGCTTATTTTTGATGGTGAGAAGTTTAAATGAATGTGAATTTGAAACTTTTGGAATAAAGAATTTAAAAAGTTTTGCACAACAAAGTACAGGACTGAGTATAGGGTGGTGTGGTGGTAAGAAAGTACATACGTGTTAAGGAACAGTTATATCAAAAGCTTTGCCAAAGCTGACCACTACTAATTTAAGTTTCATATTAACGCCAATAAGTCGTTCAGTGGTCTCCGATTGTCACCACCTGATAGTTGCTACTCTCTTTCTTTACATGGACTCCAATTCATGGCTTTCATATTTAGTATGTGTCTAGCTGTAATCCAGACAACGTGCCCGGCCATCCAAAATATTTCACGCACAAGCACCCCTTGGTTTTTATTTGGATCCGAGTATTTTTGATGTTGCAATGTCATGTCAACAGCAGAGTTATCAGCATATAAAACTCAATTGTGTCGTTTTTACCCTTGTGTACAATTGCTTCTTGAGCAATACCTGACATGATCATAATTTTTTAATCTCTAGACACCTGCTGCCCTTTTCCTTGGTTTATTCTCTGACATAACAATATTTCTGGCTTAAGGGTAGCAAAGAGCCATAGCACAAATATTCAGCTCTGTTGCTATCTATGCAGTTTTTTCCGCTCCGTGGTTCGACTTACTAGAGATTCGATTTCCCACATGGAAGAGGAAAAACCATTTCACCAGGACTAAGCACCACATTGAGTTAGTAAGTCTGTGTTACAATTACAAGCCAATGTATTCTCTCCGGCCGACTAACAGCCTGCTTCCGACCACCACCTCATTGCATAAGTCACTATTTATTGACAGTGCAACTACGTGAGATAGGGTTAGGTTGCAAAGATGGTGAACTTAAGTCCTTCTGAAATCATACTGAGAAAAAAGTTTCAAAATACAGCAGGTAACTACCTTAGACCAACTGGTTTTCGTGTTCCCAAACTATTCCTGGTGAAAGAATTTAAACAGAACACCCGATAACAATTTCCGTATTTTGATGAGGCCTAATATCATTATAGAATCATATAATACTCCATAGTTCCTTCAAAGATTTCTACCTAAATAACGGAACAACTATTCGGCACCCTAAACTGCTTTGACTTTTAAAACTGAAAGAAAACTACACCAATAATTGTTTTGTAAGGGTATTTCCCGACATGTAAGCATAAGTCAATTACGATTTCTCCTATTTGGTTATTTAAGAAATACAGAAATATGCACAAAATTACCTTGTCTTGTAAGCATTGTTTTTAATCTTTAGAGCCGTCGAGAACGTTGTAGAGAAAAATAAATTTCGTGCAAAATTTTAACATTTTCGTTTTTTTTTTCTATATTTTTATAAAAAAATAGGAATGAATAAAATGATGTTTGCTGGGATATACAAAACACTTGCATATTATGGTATGGATTTTTGTTAAAAAATGCAGTTGTTGGATCAGATGAAAGTTGTTTTTGTAATTATTCCATGCTTTAAAGTAAAAATATAAATCAATTACAAATTTTATTCAATTGGCTATTTGGCAGTAATTCATATTAAGTAATTATTTTAAACCAGCGTCATCTGTTTGCGCAACCGTGTTTAAAATACCACGCTTTCGATTCATATTTCGTCATAATTTTATAACAACGCCATCTTTTGCGCAACCGTATTTAAAATATCCCGCTTTCAAAAATAAAAGATGCCTTAAAGTATGCAGTACGTTTCAATCCGTAAACAAAATTGGCGTACTTTCAATGCTTTTTCTCCACTTTCTCTACTAAGGTATCTTCTCTCAAAGTTTTTTTTTTGTAAATCCATCCAGTAGTTTTTACATGATGCGAACACAAACAGAAAGACAGACAGACAGACAGGAAATGAGTTACTGTTTTATTATATGTATAGATTTACAACAAAATTTCAAAGTCCATATAAAAATAACACAATTGTAATTTATGAAATGGATTTTAGTGAAGCATAACTGTTGGTTCAATCATCTTCGTCGGATGATTAGAACAAAGTCTTCTACTAACTATTGTTTATGTATTTTTTTTTAATTTTTATTATCTAATAATTTTGTTTTTTTTTTTTGTTTTAAAATAAATAAATTTCTGTCAATAGTGCCAACTTGTAAATGAAGTTATTGCTCTTCATTTACTATTTGCTGAATCAAGCTTTTTCTCAAACAACAACTTCACTTTGTTGTGTTGGCCACATCAAAACAAAACCAATTTCATTAGAAAATTGATACAAAACAATTTTAACAGACAACCAAAAGTTTATGTACACAAAATTAAAACTTTGTGTAAATATATGCAAAGTATCAAAAATTCATAAAAGAAAATTTTAATCTTCTTACAGATATTTTAATAATGTTAAATTCTTTAATTATGCAGCAACACTTTCCTTGGTTTGTCTATTTAATTAAATCAAACAGAATTTTCTGATTGAGTTGATTCTATTTTAATTCCATATTTATTTTTAATGAAATTAATTTATTTGAGTTCTAGAGGAGAAAAAAAAAATAACAAAAAAAATTTTTGAAATTAATTTCAATAAATTGATATTTTTCATTTATAACGATGATGATGATGATGGCGATGATGATTTCCATTTAAAAAAACTCAGTTCAATAGAATTTTGTGTTCTTTGTCAATACAAAAATTCATTCACTTTATCAATATTTGTCTCTAAATACCTCAAAGGAAAATATTGACATACATTTTTGTATACGTACATATGTACATATATTTTTCTACTAATTGAAATTCTATTTTTTTATTTCAAGCAAAAAAAAAAACACAGGAAGCTTAAAGGGAATAATATTTTTAAATGCATTTCCATAATTTGCAAAAGATTGTTGGTTCTTTAGGGAAATTTAAGTAAAAGTGTATGCCTTTCATTAACGTCTAATTATCGTAATTATTTGTATTGAAAAATCTTTATTTATTGTTTTTGGACTTGTGTTTGATATCAATTAATTTGAATTTCAACACAAATATCTTTTTGTTATTAATTTACCCCAGATAATTGAATTTCTTCGTTAGAACATTTGTTTAGGCAAATAAGAAATAATTATAAATAAATTGCTGTTTATTGTTTGAAACTGTTTTCGAATCATAATTTAATTAACCAAAAGAACTTATATGGTTTTTCATTCATTTATATATAAATTAAGCCTGTGAACAATTTATGATAATTCTTTTTTTTTGGTGGAAAAAAAGGTAAATTATTGAGCAGAACGTGCCGAATTGGAAAATCGGATTTAAAATACTTAAAACTATTGAACAAAATATTTGTTATACTTGTTTAAAATATACTTTTTAAACAATTTTTTTCTTAGGCTGATGTCAGAGTGCGCGCTACAAACGAAGCTATAATACTAAGCTACAACACGCTATAAACCACTGCATGTGTTTTTCTTACGTGTTCGCTCAAAATACATATGTCAAAGTGAGAACGAAGATGGATGCGAATTCATGATACAAAATGAGTTGTGTAATGGTTTGTAGCGTGTTGTAACACGTTGTAGCTTCGCTTCGCTTGTAGCGCGCACTCTGACATCAGCCTTATCATTTTAGTATTTGATATTTATGTTATTGAAAAATATTTTTTCAGTTAACTTTGTCATATTACTTTGTAAAGCCTGGTACGCTGTTCAGTTATTCATGCGGAATGCTGTCAAACTACATACATACAAAAATGTGTATGTAAGTCATGAAAAAATGTTGCAGAAGTAGTACTCTGTTTTTTGAATTATTTCTGGAAACATTTTACCAAATCTATGAAATAAAGTAAATGAGCATTATTTCATATGTAATCGTAAAATCGTAAGATTATTACAAATCGCGAGATAGACAACACATTTTAAATGTCAAATTTTCCTTGTAAAATAATAAATGTGGCCAACATTTTTCACAAATTCGAACAGAGCTTTACACTGAAATGTTTCTTAATATACAATCTACATATCGACGCCTCGATTCTATAACATTTTAAGTCGAAAATGTGAGTTTTGAGTTACGAGCTCTCAAAGTTTTCACGCGATATCTCATAAACTATATACGATTTGTTTATTCACTGTTCTTTCACTGTTTTTAGTAGAATTTGAGTAGAATTTTTATAGTATTTTCTGAATTTTCAAATTTTAATTGGATCATAGCTAAAAATGATATAAAATGTTTTAGCACGGTGAAAACATTGGCTATTGGTCGTCTAAGTGTACTTAGCATGTTTTTGATAGGTCTGTTGTTTTTAAGTTAATCACCTAAGTATACATATAATATTTTAGTTTGGACAACAATTTTAGAAGATTATATTTTCCTACATAGACGAATTTTTAGTTAAAATGTTATACAAAAAAAAAACTATTATTTTATTTTTAAATTAAATTTATTCGTAAAACAAAAACGAAAATTAAATATGTATGTATAAATTCAGTTCAAACAAAAAGTAGTTATAACATAAATTCAAGGTTACTTAAAAATAATTATAAGAATAAAGATAACAGAAACAGTATTAATTCAGTATAACATTAAATAAGTAGAAACTATATTGTATTATTTAGTCGTCATTATCTGACACGACTACATATTCTTTTCCATTAAAACCATTAAGTTGTCTGTAGAAATTTTGGTAAAATTTTGGAATTACATTTTGATCACACAGATATAAAAGATCTTTTCGTTTTTCTTCCGTTATAGGAAATCCGGATATGTATGCTTTTGGTATTTCGTCAATAACAATTTTATTTTCTTTTCTTCTCTTCCTAGTTTCATCATATATCTTTATTTCTTTGAAATTCTCATAAAATTCATATTTATAAAATAATTTATAATTTTGTTCTTTATAAACTCTTTTTTCTCGGATTTTTGATAGACATAATTTTTCATTTTGTATATTTTTTGTCCAATTTGTTACAGAAGCAAATTGCTTGAAATCCAAAAAATCATCATGGTTCATTTCAATTACAATGTATAATGGCGGTGTTTTCTCAGCATTTCTTATCACGGAGTACCATTCTATCGGCGTGTATATTCTTTTATTTTTCTTGCACTTCTCTATAAGTGCAAAAACACCATCACCTTCATTTTGAGTGACCCTTTTCTAAAAATTTGCAGATGAATTATTCGATGTGTTATATTTGCAGTCACTCCCGGGATATGCTTCGTTTTATGGCCTCTGGAAAAGTTTCAAGAAGATCCGACGATTTCGAGGCAAATTTTATTTAGCGATGAGGCCCATTTCTGGCTCAATGAATATGTAAACAAACAAAATTGCCGCATTTGGGACGAAGAGCAACCTGAAGAGATTCAAGAGCTGCCACTTCATCCAGAAAAACAACGGTTTGATGTGGTTTGTGGCCCGGTGGAGTCATCGGTCCATATTTCTTTAAAAATGATGCCGGTGCGAACGTAACCGTCAATGGCGACCGTTATCGTGCCATGATAACCGACTATTTGATGCCTGAAATTGAAGCTCGTAATCTCGGCAACATTTGGTTTCAGCAAGACGGCGCAACTTCCCACACATCGCATCAATCAATGGATTTATTGAGAGTACATTTCGGTGAGCACATAATTTCACGTTTTGGGCAGGTCGATTTCCCACAAAGATCGTGTGATATCACACCCTTAGACTTTTTCCTGTAGGGATATATCTAAAGTTTATGCGGACAAACCAGCTTCGATTCAGGCCTTGTAGGAAAACATAACGCGTGTCATTCGCCAGTTACCAGTCAAAATGCTCGAACGAGTCATCGAAAAATAGACTCAACGGATGGACCATCTGCGACGAAGCAACTTCCAACATTTGATAGACATAATCTTCAAAAATTAAATGCCAAGAATGTTCTTTCAAATGATAATAAACATTCTCTATTAAATTTGAACTTTTTGTGATTTTTTCTTTGAAAAAGTAGGGAACCTCGAAATCGAGCACGCGTTAAAAAACAGAATCGAAAAAATACGCGTTTCTCAGGAATAATATGCCGATTGTTGTTTCGTTGAATCAATAGAGCTAAATGTCTTTACTCCGTCGAGTGGCTTAAAAATGGACGTTGAACCACAGTTTTATACATAAAAAATTTACTATATATTTAATGGATACATATATGTATATGTTTATTGGATCCTTAATTTATATATTACCTACTACTAGCGATAAAGTAGCATGAGACTCTACTTTACTTTATATCATTCGATCTTACGGGGTTTAAGTTCTACCTATCATAGATTAAGATTTTGTAAAGACTGCTATTAAGCATGACTTGCCTCATGGCTTAAAGCGGTGGTATCTAACAGGTTAAATTGAATAAATATGAATGCAGCGAATGCAGCAAATATTTATCAGACATGGGGGATTTAATTATGTTTCAGTTACATTTAAAATTACAGGTAATGTGTAATTGCATTTTATCAATTACACCTTACAAGTAATTATAATTTAAATTAGGCACTAAAGTCAATTACAATTACTTGTAATTTGTAACTGAAAATTTTCAATTACACATTACAGGTAATTGTAATTGTAATCAGGCAATAATCATTACTTAAAAATAAACAAAATTCAATTATATTTATAATAATTTTCCATTACATATAATTATTATTGCATTTTTACATACAAATGGAATTGGAATTTTTTAATTACAAATCACTAGTAATTGTAATTTTTCAATTACAAATTGCATGTAATTTGCAATTAAAAAAATCTCAATTATAATTACAAATAGTTGAATGTAATTGTAATTGAGAAATTATAATTACAATTACAATTACATATAATTGTTAATTGCAGCTGTGATTAATTAAAAACTTTAATTGACATCCCCCAAGTCTGCTATTCAACAAAAAAGTGAAAAAAAAACAGTTTAACATAGAACTGACACCAAAAGCAAACAAGTTTTAGTGGAAGTGCAGTATTTTGCATTCTATGAGAAGCTTTTGACTTGATATTTGAATCTAACAATTTCTTTCCACTTAATTAAGACGATTTATAATTTTATTTATAAACAAATTTTCGCCTGGATGCGAAACAACACAAAAAGGATCATTAAAACAGTGGATTGCTTCGATAAACTTTTAACAAAGAATGCTAAAGGAGGCGTGTAGGCACAGTGTTTTTTTTTTTTTTTTTTTGATGCATGTGGTGTCATTTATATTGATAACCTTGAAAAGGATACCACAAATCCCGGCGAACATTATTCAGTGCTCTTGGACAGATTCAATATTGATGTGAATCAAAAATGGCTTCATTTAGCGAAGAGAATGGGGTTGTTCCATCAAAGTTCGAAATAAAATTGAAGTTCTCTAGATATAAATATCAAAGTCGGTTAATCAACCCAGTTTTAATAAGAGAATATATTAACAAATAATATAATATACATACTTATATTTGAGAACCCATTTCCGAATTTTAATCGCACTAACGTCTAAAATGAACCAAACCTTTTTCACATTAAATTTGTTCATACATGTGTTACCTCAATACAACATGTCACACACATATTTAAAAACTTTATTTCACATAATAATGATCCAACTTGTAACAGATACATAATGTTGTTAGCACTACAGATTTGCAATTATTTCTCTAAACAAATGTTTGTGGCTCCTAGCCTTTTTCTAATAATGCTGCTGCATGCTGTGGGCTTAAGTAGTTCGTTCATTTGTTTGTTCGTTCTATTTTAGATTCGTTTCTAAAAGGGTGTTAAATTGTTGACGTCAAAAGCAAATACCATTTAAGAGTTTGTAAGGCAAAGCAAAAAAAAAAAAAAACAACAAAAATTGCCAACGCCATAATGCTTACTAACTAACGTTGTCTCTAAACGGCAAATGATGTGAAAATTCATTTTATCTATCATTTGCTGTTTGCAACAAAGAGAGAAACATCAAGAGACACATTTTAGGTACGGACAATATAATGACGTTGAAGTTGGCTTAAAAGCGAACACAATTCTAATTGTAGCAAATTTGTGGGCAATTTTTGGAAATATTGTTGACTTGCAATTTTATAGTTGCCAGGTAATAGAAAGATACAGCTCACAAAATTACGAGTATAATGGAAATAAGTGTCAGGTACAGTTTTGCATTTAAACAGAAAATATTTAGTATTTTAAGGTAAAGCACAACTCCTGGGAACTATTGGAATGGAAAATTTATGCAGAGGTATAACAGCGGGTAAGCTTTTACGATACGAACTGGCTAATTGAGTCATACGTCTATTAGAATTTTAATGGGAAAATAAGTACTATTAACTTAAATATTTTATCTTTAATAAAGGGGGTGGTTAAATTTGTAAGGGCAGATGTTGATGTTGAATAAAACACAAATTATTTAGGAAATTATTGTCATTTCTTTTTATTTTGATAATATTGGTATGGTCCAATTATGTATGGAACGGCGGCACACCTCCATCCGATGCTCCAAATTTTCGATGATGCTAGGCATAATTGGGGTTCTATGCCGTTAATGTGCCGAATTATCTCATCCTTTAGCGCTTGAATTGTTGCCGGCTTATCGATGTACACATTTTCATTCAAATAACCCCAAAGAAAGAAATCCAACGGTGTAAAATCACATGACCTTGGTGGCTAATTGATATCGCTACCACGTGAGATAACACGGCCATTGAATTTGTCGCGCAAAAGAGCCATTGTATCATTAGCTGTGTGGCAAGTGGCACCGTTCTGTTGAAACCACATATCGTCCACATCCATATCTTCAAATTCGACCCATAAAAAGTACGTTATCATCTTACGATAGCGAACAGCATTCACAGTAACTGCCAGACTGGCCTCATTTTGGAAAAAAAAAAAGGCCCGATGATGCCGCCAGCATCGGTTTGACAATCACTCTTGTATTATTATTCACCCAAATGTGGCAACTCCAATTATTGACGAATCCACTGAGGTGAAAATGTGCCTCATCATTGAACATGATTTTCTTCGAAAATTTCTAACGTTGCCATTTCTTGCCACCATTCTGACCATTGGCGATTCCATGGTTCAAATTGAGTTAGTCTGAAATTGAGAAATGTCAAATTAAATGCAGCAAAAAGCTTGGCGTTTAGGTGTGCTTGACATCCAACATCGGCCCTTAAAATATTAACGCCTATATTCATAAAAACCGAAGTTTACTAGAAGTATTCTTTACGATAAATTTTGTATGAAAATCTGTCATAAGAATGTATGTTTAAATGAATAAATGTTTTTTATAAATAAAGGCATAAGCTTGAAAATCATCCGAACCTCTTGGCGCGTAACATTCTAAATTAACATTACATTCGACTCAAAAGAAGAGATACTGCTTTTCTTGGCCGCATATTAGACGGATAACCCGCAAACGATTGCAACAACCTTGAAACAAACATTATATTTTGGTCTAGCACTGGCTGGGCTTAAAAATTATATTTTTATTTTAGATTTAAGATATGAGTAATTATTGTTAGTTCAAAAATATTGAAGAGACAATAAATAATAAATGAACTAAAAAATAAAAAAAGAATAAGGCAAGGCATATTAAGAAGGTAGACTTATTGGTAAAACAACTACATCCACAGGCATTTTGTTTGTGTCAAAAAAAAAACGATTTGTGTTATAAACAAAATATTAACTTATTCAGAGACATTGGCACATATGTGTAAATTTAGCTTTTTTTAAATTAAATTATTTAAAGAGGAATTACCAAAAAGTTTTACCGCCAATTTTGCAATATATAAAATTTCGAATTCTTGTATTTTCTTAACTGTGATAAAGAAAAAAAAAAGATGTCTCTTCTTGAGTTTAAAGCGTCATTGGCCAGCTCACTAATACGGATAGGTAAATGTAACAAAAAACGAGGTAAACGCTGTACAATTTTTGAACCATCTAAAAAGTCGAAAACAAGACTAAAGTTATTTCAGAAATAAGACTAGATTCTATAGGACACTATCCTTTAAAAGTTGAGCACAAATAACCCCCACGATGTCATGATAAAAATTGTACGAGACGAACGCACTATATGTGTGAAAAGTGTAAAGAACCCGTATGCCTGAGGGTATGAAATCTTTCCATTCATAGATGAACTCTACGCTGAATGGCCAAATTCGTTATCTTTTTTTGTAATTTTTTTTTATTTTTATCTTGTATTACTGAATTGTTATAAATATAAGGTAAACAACTAGTAATAAAGTGAAAAATAAATTCAACGTTTAAAAAATTCGTCCCTAAGCAAGGCATATTAATCCCCTCGCCACTGAGGGAATTTATTAAAGCGAAAATAATACATTTTTTTTATATTCATATTGACAGTAAACTTACAATTTTTTTTTAAATTTTCGCCTTAATATTTCCCCTTTTTTAGAACATTAAATGATGCAAGAAGAGACGGGCAAAAACGAAGTTTTCTAAAAATTTAATCAGTACATTATTTAATTAATTAATTATTTATAATTTAATCAAACACTATTTAAAAAAAATTAAATAATTTAAATTTAACAAATTTAGTTTCACTTTTTGTTCTGTTCACTTCTTTAAAGAATGTAAACAATATAAAAATAAACATGAATACTAGGCAAAACTGACAGCCCAGATGAGTATCTTCTTTATATATAGTTGTACCCTCTTATGGCAAAATTTGTGTATTTCATTAAATAAAATTTGAAAATAAAATTTTATTGCCCTCTTTTTATGTTCTTTTATTTTTATTTTTCTCGTTTTTCACTTTTTACTTTAAATATTTTAATATTTTTACAAAAACTAGCAAAATTTTTCTGTTTTGTCTAACAAATTTTCTTCTTTTTTATTTTTATTTTCTTTGCTTTTGACAACTGTGGCTGTTTTACACAAACAAAATTGTCTGTGGTTGTTTTTGTTGCCACATTGCGATTACCTAGTATTCAATTCGCCTTGCATAAAACACAAAACAAATTTGGAAGAAGGCAAGGCGAATTTATATAAGGGTGCATCCAAGGGTGCACATTCATTAGGTAGCCTTACTACGAAGGCGAAATATTAAGGCGAAATTTTTTATATGGAGTTTGATAATTCAACTTCCATTTAAGGGGAAAAATTGTAAGTGTAACCATATAAAAAAAAATTATTATTTCGCTTTAATATTTCCCCTCTGTAGAGAGGCTACCTGATTAATATGAATTGAGTGCATCCATGGCGAATTTATATCAGGTGTCATCGCCGCGACAACAAAGCAAACACCAAAAAACACCCACATGTATTTTGTTGTTGGTAAAATATAGGGCAATCGCCAAAATCACTAATTAAAATATTACATCCAACAACTAAAAACACTTCTTCTTCCGTACCTTTTCTGGTAGTAATTTGTTTTTTTTTTTTAATATTAAAACATTTGTATTTTTAATTATAATTTTTTTTTAAATTTTAAGTAAATAAAATAATTTCTGACAGCTGCCATGCACAAAAAAATGTAAAGCAAAAAATAATTAACTTCGGCGTGCTGCTACCTAGTAAAATGGATTCGCCTTGGAATAAGGCGAATATTATTTTGACACTCAAGAAAAGCCATACGATGTCGAATTCGCCATTGAGTTTACCTGGTATGAATTTGCCTTGAATAAGGGTATCGATTTCATTGCAGTTCTATGCTTTTAAAGAACCAATGTTTTAAAAGTGTAACACTACATGTACGTATTTTGTTGTAGAAAATTTTACATGTCAGATGTAGAAAACATATCGTGTATTAGGCGTTTACGTGTCAGCAACTACAAGATAAACAACAGAATTTTGGGGCTACATTTAAAATTAAAAAAGGTGCTTAAATTAAAATTAAAAAAAGTAATAAGTCAATTTATTTCTTCGTTGTATTCAAGCTATATTTATTTTACTAGGTAGTGACGTCCCTACAACAAATACAACAATACAAGAACAACATGGCATTTTGTTGTTGCTTTGTATTTCGAAATGTCAAAAAACATAGAAGAAAATTGTGAAGGCTTGTATGTGTTTTATTGCTTTCTCACTTCTACACTATAAAATTTCTGAACACATACAACTTTTGACATGTCGAACTACTCAATCAGCTGGGCGGACGACACTACCTAGTAAAATAAATATACCTTGGTTTTATTTTTTTGTTATTGGCATAACGAAATTCTAAAAATAAGATGACAGAAAATGTGTCGACTTTTAAAATAAATTATGTATTCTCAATGAAACTTCTTCAAAAGTTTTTATTGATTTTGTTAATAGCAAAAAAATAAATCCGAAAACTTCCTTGCTGTCTCTGTAATTTTTCATTAATTTCTGTTTTTTTTTTTTGAAAATTAATTAGTTTTTTTTTAATTACTCTTGCTGAAACAATTGTCATTGTTAGACTCTTACTGCCTAAAAACGTCTTCTGGGAGAATGATTAACAAAATGAAAATATTTAAGAAATTTAAGACAATTTGGCCTTTGGGGTGATACAAATGTTTAGTGATATCAAACTTGCACTAACCCATAGGCCTTCATTTGTATACACATACACACATACAAGTAAACAATTCTATTCTTTTAATTATAACACAAGAGGCACACACACATACACACACAAACACTCTATTTAACTTCTTCTTTGGTTTAACATGGGCCTAAAGTTAAAAACAAAAAAAAAAAACAAATATCATTTAATTGTTAAAAACTCACCAGAAACATTAAGGGAACATGACAAATGACATCTCTAACAAAACCAGCTAAATAAAATGAACAATTTTGTGTAATTGCAATGGTGGATTTAATGGAGCAGATGCTACTAGTATTTAATAGGCAAAAGGACATACACATGCTTCCACTCGTATTCATCTGGTAAAAATGCGACATGGCAACTTCATACAGACAAACTCTTTCTCGATTAAAGGAGTGTGATCAATAATTAATTTACACACAAAAACCCAAACCTGAAATCTTAAGACAATTTGCCTTAAGAAGCAACTAGGGTACTGGCCTATTTACAAGAATTCCTAAATTGATAATTATCTTATAGAAACGGTTCGATTTTGAGCACCTTTCGTCTCTCCTGGTCGCTCTAACAGCCAATCCTAAATAAATTCGTCAAGCCGTTATTTATCTATGTCAAAAATTATAATGTGTGTGCAAAATTTATATAGAAAACTGAAATAGCGCGTCGTCTACGCTTTGCAATTGGAAAATTCGATTTTTTTTCAGGGCGTTAAGTAGTGAAGTTGGCTGCAAACTGCATAGGGTTTTTTTTCGTGGAAAAATAATGAGATTTTAGTTACTTTTAAAACCCAATAAACATACTTAAAACCAAATAGATTTAAAGCCGTTAGTTGGACCTGAACGTCTTTATATATATATATATATATATATATATATATATATATATATATATATATATATATATATATATATGTATTTTGATTTTGGGTTTCATTAAACAAGACAAGTTCAAATTACTCTTCATGATATAATGTTGCGCTCTTTTTAATATTGTCCTCGCAGAATGGATGTAAAGGTCACATAATTATTAAGAGCTATTCTCACCCCTAGCAGGCATAGTTTCTTGCAATTTGACTCTCTTATATATTCGGTTGTTAGATTTTCTTAAGACAAATAAGAACATATAGCTAAAATTCACAGAGATAGAAGATAGATAGACGGACAGACGAACAGACAGACCGACAGACAGACTGACAGACAGGCAGACAGACAGGCAGACAGATAGATAGAAAAAAATAATGTCGTTACTTATAGCAAAAAAAAATAGTATGGAACATAATTACCAACAAAGTGTACCTTCCAACTTGGCAATTCACTAAAAAGTCAGTAGCACAAAAATTCTTATTTTCATCAAAAATTTTAAATACAACAAAAAATCCACTAAAAAGGTAATAATTCAAGAGAAAAAAACTAAAAAATATATATGTACCAACATCTCAAAGGTACAATTATAAGTCAAACTTTTACCAAAATATCTCATTTCCACTAAAATATCACTCAAAATTTAAAAAAAAAAACCAAATTACAAAAAAAAAAGAAAATAAATTTACGCAAAACCTGGATCGCTACACCCTTCTTTAGTATTTTGTGCAGCTATCTACTTTGGGTCATGTTTGGTTAAAAAAAAATCATATATTTAACCAACCCAACTAAAATAAAGGAATACGAGAAACTTGTATTCCAATCATTTATCGTCAGTTGGTGAAAACAAAGTCTTTCTTGCCTAAAGCCTTGCAATATCCAAATACGAATATGTATTTTGAAAGTGATTTAAAATATTTTCGACAAAATATCTTATTTTCATTAAAGTGTGAAATTAAAAAACTGATTTAACTGCTACGATATAACTAGAAATTGAAACTTCACCAAAATATCGTGATTTCACAAATAATGCGAAACTTCAGCAAAAAATCAAAGTTTCGCTAAAAATTTAAAATTAAAAATCGAAAAATCTCAAAAAAATAAATGAATAAAAACCATAATTGAATAAATGAAATCGGAAAACATAACATAATAATATAAGGTATAATTTTAAATCAGTAAGTTGAAGGGCACTAGTATATAATAATTCGTCATCACTCTACCACTTATTTATTATGGATCCTTATACATAAAAAAGTCGATTTAACGATGTCTGTATGTGATGGGGTTGAAATGAATTTTGCAAAGGCCTCATAAATACTACATACAAATTAAGTATACCAATCTGTCAGGCATAGCTTCGAAAGATTTGCTATTGCAATCCTACAAATCGTACAAAAATGGGCCCATTAATGGTGATGATATGGTTGAAAAGGCCAATGCTACTTACTTTATGTTTTTCTCATGCTTTTGTATATTATTATTGTTTTTTACTTTGTTGCATATAAAACCGAAAAAAAACTCTAGATTACCAATAATCGGAATTTCACTAAACAATTGAAATTTTACCAAAATATCACAATTTTATTAAAAAACTAGCTGTGCCCTCACACGTTGTGAGGGTTCTGAAAATATTTTGTTGGATTTTGCTTTGAAAGTAATCCACACCAAATTTTAAGGCTCTTACGAATTATTATTTTATTATTATTACATTATTTTTATCGCTGGATTAAATTATAAAATTTATATGTGACCCGGCCTATGAAAAGGTGCCTTATGACTCAAAAAAATATTTCCAATTTTTTTTAGTTTCGATAGTTTTTGAGACGCTCTTTGACGTGGTGAAAACTAGAAAGTCCTAACTTATTTAGAAGTGTACTCAAAATGTAGAGAAAGAAGAGCACAAATGAAAGAAAAACAGAATTTTATTGAATTTTATTTTTAATCTTCGTTATCTGTAATAGACAAGTTCAGCTTGAAACAATGCTTGTAGTTCGTCCTCGTAATTGATACCAACATCATCGAAAGAATCATCATCATTCTCTTCGTTTTCACAGAAATATATTTGAAAAACCTCGCTAAATTCTTCTTCGACAGACATTATTCACAAGTGACACACGTCAGATGTTAAACAATTACAAAAGACCAAAATTGAAAATATTCAAATATTAGAACAGAAGTTATGGTAAGTCAAAGTCGATTTGGGGATTTTTTTGGGGATAAAATCTCCAAAAACCTGACAACGCTGGGTCAGAAACTGGTTTGTGCTTTGCATTGAAAAAAACATCGCTCTTTATATACACATACGAACTTATTTCATTTATGCTCTTTTGCATTTTTTGGTTGCCTCTTGGGCATGACTGTTCATAATGCAAAAGAAAAACTACTAAGAAACTGAAGAAATGCATTGTTTATCTTTATCAACTAATTTTTCGAAATTTTGTTTTTGAGTCATAAGCCACCTTTTCATAGACCGGGTCACATATAACATTCTAACAAATTATTGTAAAGCTCTGTAAGAGGCGTTTAAGATATTTTAATAACTATGTAATTCCACAAAGTAAAAATACAAATCAAATACAAATTTTATTCAATTGGCTATTTGGTAGTAAGTAATTTCTATTTTGTCATTTTGTTTTAAACAGCGCCATCTGTTGCTCAACCGTGTTTAAAATATCCCGCTTTTTTAACGAAAAGATGCCTTAAAGTATACAGTACGTTTAAATCGGTAAACAAAATTAACACACTTTCACTGCATTCTCCACTAACTCTTCGGAATAAAATAATTTAGAGGAAAAGAAAGTATCCTATATTGGAATCTGGATACTGGGGTACCTCCTCACAAAATTTTGTTAAAATCCATCGAGTATTTTTTAAGTAATGCGAACACAGACAGAAAGACAGACAGATAGGAAATGAGTTACTGTTTTATTATATGTATAGATTTAAATTTTATTACGAAATTATAATTCCGATAAAAAAATTTCAATTTCATTAAAAACCTAAAAACCGAAAATGCGCAAAAAAAAACTAAAAACATCATTAAAAAGTTCGCTAAAAAGTTTAAATAAATTTGCTGAAGGCTCTAGTTAATTTCCAAAAATTTTCTGCTACGTTAGTCTGTCATATATAATTTTGAGGATTTTTCTATTTAAAGTCAACCAATCAAAGTGTTGTAGATATGGTAAAAAAAAGCGAACGTGTCTTTTTGACATACGTTTTTGTTGTTGTTTTTTTGTTTTGTACGTTACTGCTGTTTTGCTTTTCTGGAAAAATCTGAGTTTCACCAACCAATCGAAATTTGACCAAAATAGCACAATTTTTACAAAATTATACTTAAAAATTTAGAAATCAAAAAATTAAAATTTGATTAAGAAAATGCGCAAAAAAACTAAAACATTAACATAATTTAGAATTCAGCAAAAAGATTTAAGTTTCGCCAAAAGCAAAACACCTAAAAATTAAAACAAAAAAACTAATAAACATTTCGTTGAGTCATTTTTTATTTTAGAATTTTAGTAAAAAAGTTGAAAACCAGAAGAGTACAAATTGAACAGAGAGAGTTGCGAAATAGGAAACATGACAGCATAAGGCAACATCTAGCTTCCGGCCGAATATATGTTTTACGTGTTTTTTATTAAATCGATATATCGATACTCCTACGTGTTTGTTATTAAATCGATACTATGTATATAAAAACTATATGATAATCACCAATTCTAAATGCATTCCCTGTAATTCACTTTCAGCCTGAATGACCCTCGTTTTTCATTTCCTCTAAAACACAATTGTTTTTAATAGCCAACACATGGAGAATAATTCTACTATCATAATGAAGGCTTCCTGTTGACATTTGCTTTCCAACTGCAATTGTTCTTTGCAACACATCTTGTACATGTTACTCCTCTCGTGGCCACCACGTAGTGGTCAGGCACAGTTTATTGAAAACGAAAAATGAAATTGCAAAATGAACGAAAAACAGAAAAACGATTTGAAAACTTAACACACAGCACTCTTAAGCTTTTATCTTAATTGCTTGTCTGGGAAGAACACAAAATAATGAAATGAAAAAGGAACGATGATTTCCTAACTGACACTAACATCCTGCAGTAGCTGCGACGCCTTCACTTTACTTTACTCAGCGAGTGTAAGTGTATTTAATTTTCTACGGATTTTGTTGCTGGTATGGGCGAATGTGAGTGAATGCTTTAATTTACATTGTTTGTTAGGCTTTTAGTACTAAAACTTTGTTGGCAGTTAGTACAAATTGTCTACGTAACCAAAAACAAAAAAAAGAACAAAAAACTATAGAAAATGTGGTAGATAATTTACAGCTTAGACCAATTAATAATAAAAAATAAAACAAACAAAAAAGAGAAAATAAAATATTGATATTCGCGGTTGCAAAATTTTTAAGTCTGTAGAAATTATAAAAATATTTAAGAAATTAAAAACAAAACAAATAAAGGTATGTTTGTTAGAAATATGGAATTCTTCTTCTTCTGGATTGTTGCTCATACAGAGCAGCAATGTTTGTGCCAAATGGTAAAAAGCAGCTTTTGGTCATGTCCAGAAACGACGGTTAGGTTGAAAACAATGTTTTATTTATTTTAGTTTTTCCTGTTGTACAATTTTTCTAGTCATATGTAGTTTATTTGTTTCATTTGTTTGTTGCAAATCCTTTTTTTTTCCTTTCGTCAGATATATATAAATATTTTTCTATAATTTATATGTATGTTTTTTAATGTTTCATGTGGTTTCTTGATTTCGAAGTCGATTTTCAATTTATGCAAACAATTTAGGTTATACACGATAACCCAAGCGATTGCACGTGGGTGATTAATGCAACCACCAATAACTGTACCGTAGTGCAGCCATTCGAGGAAGCCGATCAGCCATTGCAAGAGGTAGACGCAAACCACTCGAAGGCCGAACAACAAGGATGGCCTGATTGACTTTAAGCGATAACGACAATGACTCGCGTTAGTGTTCCTCCACCCAGAGCTACTTTACGACCTCGAAATATGGAAGTGATCGTTATTTGTTCTAACTGCATCAGAGTCATGGCTGCCAGATTTGACAATGTATCGTCACTTTGACGATTTTGATCCAAAAAATTGCAAAACTACGATTTAACGATTTTTTTCATAAAATTTGACGATTTTTTACACTGCCAAAAATATGAGTCTTTCAAAATACAAAGTTTTGGGGTTGTTCAAAGTATTTTATTTAAATTTAAAATGGATTTTAAGTTTAAACGATTTAGAAAATTGTGGTAATTATAGTTAAATAAATAAATTAGTCAAGTGCGATTTAGACTCACACATGTAGGGTTCCGTACTATATTTAGTACAACTTTTAAAATTCAAGTTGTTAATTTTTTCATATCTTATGAGTCACCCTTTAATTTTAAAATTAAAGTCAAATTGCATCACTGTTGGAACACCCTTTAAATTTTAGATATTTTTGTTATAGCGGCCATGGTAATACACTATCTATAGAAATTTATTGATGTCGAACTATACTAGAAATTAAGCGCCACATTTTGGCCTGGGTTTCGCTGCCCTATCATGGATGCAAGGCAAACTAGAGAGAAAATAAAATTGTATCAACCGCCAAGTATTCTCACTGGAATAATGTTGCTCCCTGAAATTTGTATTATGTCAAGTTTTGTATTCTGAAAATCGCGTTTCAAATAATATTTGGAAAGCGATTTTCAGAATACATAATATGTTCCTTTCAATAAAATAACTAAATGAGATGTTTTTTTCGTTTCCTCAAAAAAATTTTAGAAATGTCGCTTAATACATTCTTATGGGAAGGTATCGATATAGATATCATCAGGAGGACACCTTGTACAGACTGTCAAAAATAAAATACACACAATTATAGTAAACTGATTATTTTGAACAAAGCTACACAACCACCGTTGTGGCTGTAGTCATATTAGGGTGATTTCTATTTTTGTATGCGACAATCTTATTTTTTCAATAAAAGAAAATGTCAAAAAATTAAAAATTACAAATTCATGTACATGCCAAAGATTTTTAAGAAATTTTTATTATTTTTTTCAAAAAGTTATTTTATAAGAGTAAAATACATATTTTTTGACTTTTTATGTTTTTTCTTAACAAAAATAGTTAAAGAACTACTTTTTTAGTTGTCCGATTTTTTTTTGACGATTTTTTAAACCTAAAAAGACGATTTTTTAAGTTTAATCGGAAATATTACCATTTTTTCTTAAATTGACCTGGCAGCCCTGATCAGGGTTAAAAAAAACTGTCACGAAAATCAATTTGCCATATGCGAGTTAAAAAATTTTTATTACAAGGAGTTAAAAAATTTTATTACAAGTTAAGATAATTTACAAAAAAAAAAAAAAAAATATCAGAGTTTTTGAAAAATATATCTGTAATATCTCAGATTGTAACGATTTTGTTAAAAATAATTTTTTTCTACAAAACGAAAATTTAAAAATATATCACATTTTTTAGCGAAGTTGTTATTTAAAAAAAGTTTTAGTTGATGCGATAAGATTAACTTGCTATTGGGATTTACGTTATTTCCTCACAAGTGTATCCACAAAGTTACTTGGGTATCCTCGGATCATGTAAACGGAAATCAGATCGATTATTTTACTATAAACAGGATGCCTCTCCACATCACTGCAGGATATGTGGAACAAGAGAGGTGCCAAAGTGAGTAGTGATCATCACCTGATAGTTATAAATCAGGGGGAACTGTAATCGCTCGTATAATATTATTTTGGCGCCTTTGAATTTTTTCTTCATTATTTTCAAACCATATTGGTTTGAGGATCGAAATGTACAGTATAAGTTTGCCATCTAAACTGAGGGTAGAGTTTCTGCCAATAAGCCAATTTAGTTGTTTATTCACCTTTAATCTCAATTTCTTCAACCATTTTTCTAAATTGAATACTTGGTCTTGTAAATATCGTGATGATACTTCGGGACTTTCGTGAATGCTTGGAAACGCTGTGTCGTCAGCAAATGTCGATGTGTGGACACGGTTTTTAGGCTACTTGACTGTGGTAAAAAATTAGTATGAAATGGGCACAAAGTACTACCTTAGAAAACTCTGACTTCAATTGGCTGAAGTGAACTTAAAAAAATCTCCTTTTACAATGATCGATAACGGTTCAATAACAATCTAAAATATATTAGGCCTTCATGCCGTACCTTGTCGAATGCTTGAAAAAGCCCTGTTTAAATACTTCAACTAATCTGTGTGTTTGTTTTTTTTTTTTTTTTGTCTAAAGCCGATTTGATAGTTCGGAATGCAACCTTTGTCGCTTAGAAGTTATTAACATCTTCTCAAAATTATTAACATCTTCTCAAAATGATAGTAATAAAATTTTGAGAAATTTTATTACTGCTTAATATCATTCTTATTTTTAGTTTAGGTTAATATAAAAAGATAATATCACAGATAGTTATAATAAAAAGAAATTATTTTATATTCGTAAAAGCGTAAGCCTTGCTTCTATTTTCGTACTTATGTAAATACTTTTGAAACTTAATATTAAATTAATATTAAATTTAATATTACTTAGAGTTTACATTTACGAACAGAAGTATTAACACAAACGCAATCCCAAAAGCAAACTTGCGTAAGGACCTTAATACACACTTGCAGGCATTTGTAATCAAACAAATGTACGAGCATATGAAGGATAAGCACAACTACTAGTAGACTTAGGAAAACTAAAACATTCACAAAGAAAAACTACCACAAAAACAAAGTTTCTTAAACGAATGAATGTGTGTTATGTCGCCTACAGTCTCAAAGCCTCATCTAAAGGGTAGTCCCAAATATTAAAATTAATCTATTAAATTAAATTGAATTTTAAATAGTTTAGATTTATTTCAACAGACAGAAATTTTTATCGTTTTTATTGTTTGAATATTTTCAACTGCGGAACACTGATGTCAAAATCAGCTGAAATCTTCTAAAATGAAACGAATATTTACAGAATTGTTAAAGATGGTATTCTGTAAATGTTGTTGTCCTTATTACATTGTCAATTGACGTGATTATACGGACCATACAAAGAATGAAGATTTTCCAATGGTCTATATGGCATTTTGCTTCGTTGCCCGGAGCTATGGAACTAAACATAATATAATTACTGTCCTAATTTATATAAGTTAAGCTGAAATTAAAGCCATTGAGCCGAATCTGCGGTAAACATTTAATCCACTCTGCAAATTTGAATTTCTCTGTTAAATTATACGAATATAGAATATATACTGCAAAATCACCAAAAAGAACAATTCATTCTATTGGACAAGATAATACAGGTATCGGGGCTTGAAGTGTTGCTAACTTCACATATCGTAGCGTTTATTCTTAAACCACCTAAGCGCCTAGAAGTCGTTTTTTAGAAAAGGAAAAAAACTTAATAACTTCTTTAATATGGGTTGCAAAATAATTTTTTTTGCAAAACATGGCTGTGCGACTCTCTGAAGGGTATAGAAACCCTTTTTTTTTAATTTGTTACTTACAATTAATTGAAGCCAAATCTGTAGCTTACGTGGTTTTGGCGCAAACAGCAAATTTCTGTGTATAAATAAACATTTATATTTGTATTTATCAAAAAAAACTTTTAACTTTACTAAAAATGCTCCAATTGCCCTGCAACTTTCATGGTTTTTTTAATCTTAAATACAAAAAACTTAGTGGTTGAGACTTTAACATTTCCAACTTGAAATATAAAAACAATTATATTTTGCATGCAAATGTCATTTGAATGGCACTTACGGGGTTTTGAAAATGGATTTATTTATTTTTCATACAAAGACTAGAATGTAGTCTGGTGGCAAATGTTATTTACTACCATAAAAACCAAAAAAGTCAATTTCGAAAAAATATCGCTTACGTGGTTTAAGTAGAAACGCGACGATATATAGCTATGACAACTAAATGGCCAGAGTTTTTTTATGTTAAACAACGTAGGCTTGTAAACGCCTACGAGAAAGCACAGAAGCTTTAATTTTTCAATAATATTTGTTTTATTTGGTGTGAAATTATAAGCAGATAAAATTCCACCATTTCCAATTTATTTATTATATCTTCAATATTTTGAACTAACAATAATTACTCATATCTTAGGTCTAAAATAAAAATAAATATACTTCTTAAGTGCTAGACAAAAAATTGTATGTTACACGGTTGGTGCTGTCATTTGCTGGTCATCCCTCTGATGTTTAGGCGAGATAAGCAATTTCCCTCCTTCTTAAACGAATGTAACCACGTTCGTTTAGTATGTAGCGGGCCAGCGGATTTGGATGTGTTTCAAGCTTCTTTAAATCCGTTACTGCATATTTCGCTTTGTGAATATTCGAATTTTTTATATACCAGGGGGCACTGTGATCATCCGTAGCAACTTATTTTGGCGGCTTTGGATTTTTTCTACATTGCTAGCTGAGGCAGTTCCCCATAATTGAATGCCATAACACCAAATTGGTTTTAGAATTGACTTGTGCAATAAAAGTTTGCAATCTAAGGCGAGAGTAGAATTTCTGCCTATAAGCCAGTTTAGTTTCACTGCATTTAACTTAATTTGTGTTAATTTGGATTCAATGTGACGTTTCCAAGTAAGGCGCCAGTCAAAATGTATACCAAGGTCTTTGACGTCCGAAGGCTGAGGTATTTATTTATGCGAATAGGAGGGCATGAGTCCCTACGCAGTGTTAAAGATATGTGAGTACATTTTTGTTCATTCACCTTTATACTCCATTTTTCTAACCATTTTTCCAAATCGATTATGTCGTCTTGTAAATGTTGTAATGCTACTTGGGCGCTTTCATTAATACTTAAAAAAGCTGTGTCATCAGCAAATGTTGATGTGTGCACTCGAGTGCTAATTGGCATATCTGATGGGTACAGTAGGTATTAAACGGATCCAAAAATACTACCTTGGAGAACTCCGGCTACAATAAGCTGAGCCGAGTTTAAAAAATCTCCTTCTTTTAGAATTAACTTGCGATCAGTTAAATAATTTTCTAACAGCTTGTATATATTGTATATATTATATATTAGTGCCAAACCTAAGCGAATGCTTGAGAAACGTCGATGAAAAGCGCAGAGAAACGTCGATGAAAAGCGCAGCGCAGCTGCCCCCATCCACAAAAAAATAAAATAAACAGTTGGAAGCAAAAGTGTGGCCATGCTTAAACACGAAAACGCACGTGTTTTCTTCAATTTTACTTGTGTTTTGAATTAAGAGAAGACCATGTACACATTTGTTTATTGGTGTTAGTAAGAATTTGATTGTCGTATTACTCCCAAAGTACTGAACCGATTTAAATAAAATTAAGATTGTGCACATCTGTGTAGCAAAAGCGTGTTTGCCTATTAATTATATAGATTCTCTCAAACAGCTTTGATATGTTTGGTAAAAGACTTACACGCTTTTTTGTTGCTCCATCTTTTTCACCATTTTCGTGATTACCTTGAAACTTAGTACGATAAAATATTGATTTCAGAAATTAAATTAAATAAATTGTTAGAATTTATTTCTATAAAACTTTTAAAAATGTTTACGCCTTTGTACTTTACCAAAGGTAGTATAGGTACAGTATAGTAATCGTGAAAAAATTAATGTCGGGATTTCAACAGATTTATGCGTTTTGAGGTCTCCTGAATCCATTTTGACTATTTTCGCGCTTATGCAACTTTTTTTGTGACGGCTCTACAGTTCATACCATTTCTTAATGAAACTCAGTATGTGTCTTTGGTATATGAAGATGAAGAGCGCAATCGTGAAGGGCAAGGGGTAGTTTGGCACCACAAACCGATAATCCTTATTTTTGATCCGAATATACTTTGAACCTTTATTTTTTATGTAATATATTCATAAAAATATCTGCTTCCTTGAGGTATGGTAAAGTTGAGTGTAGGCCACTCCAAATTTTTTCTTAATACAGCAATAGAAAACAAGACAAAACAACAAGAGTCTTATATTCAGCAAAATTTTGAACAGCATAACTTTTTTTTTTTCAGGACAAAGGCTGATGTCTTGTTCTTTATCAATACAAAAAATTAACACGTATTTCAAAAATACCCATTTTATGGAACAATGAAAAAAATATATTAAAAATATTTCTGCTTTAGTTATCTATTTAAAATATTCTAAACATTTAGCCAAATATCTGAAATTGCTGAAACCATTTAGAAAAATCAGATAATTTTAGAAAATCTAGAAAAATACTACAATGTATAATCCTAGTTACGCAATTTGAAGAATTTGTTGAAATAAATTCGATTTCGATAACATTTCTTAATGCTATAAATAAAAAAGAAGAGATAAGAAATCTGTATTTGGGCTAACCCTTATGTGTAGCCAATGATATGGTAGTATATCGGACCCTAAATACAAAAGGGTCACAACTCAAAATACTACAATTGTCAGGAGAGACAAAAAACTGTTCATGGGCAAAAGCAACACACTTAACATAAAAATAGACATAACTGTATTTTTCCAGTTAAAGAAGATAGTGATGTAAAAGAAATGTTTGCAGTAGTTAAAGATATGTAATCTGAATTAATTTATAGAAAAAAATCAGTTTTGAAAAATTTTGAATTGTGACCCTTTTGTATTTAGGGTGCGATATGTGTCGTGCCTGATTATACTATGTATGGTTGTGTGTACATGCACGTATGCCATTCTATGCCGGTAGTATTATTGTGAGAGGACTGTATGCTTTGCATATTAGTTTACCAATGGGTAAGCAAAGTTAAGTAAAGCGGAAAACAAAAGCTCTTTTGTGTTTAACACAACAAACAAATGTGAAGGAAAAACTTTTACGCAAATGTGTGAGGTTTGCAAGGAAATAAATTTAAAAACAAAATTTTGTTAGTGTTTTATAAAGTTAAAACTTTATAAAACACGCTTTTTGAAATTTAATAGTTTATAGATTTATCAAGTCTCTCAATCTAGGGGTTGAGGGTTCGATTCCTGCCAAAGCTGGGAGCTTCGCAACTAGTAGTGTTCTAAAACAAAAGATGTCATCTTGTCCTTGAACTGCTCAACATGCAACGGATCTAAATCGGAATATTTCTGTACTTTAAATATTATATTTAAGACTAGCTGTGCCCACACACGTTGTGTGCAACCTGACAATATTTTGTTCGATTATGCTTTGTAATAATAAGTAATCCACACCAAATTGTAAGACTCTTACTTTTATAGTGCTTCACGTATTTACTTTATATAAAAGTACCCTTGATAAAATTCAAAAATTTATTGTAAAGCCGTGTAAAAGGTGTTGAAAATATTTTAATAACAATATAATTCCTCAAAGTAAAAATACAAATCAAATACAGATTTCATAAAATTGGTAATTAATATTTTGTCATTAATATGAAATAGCGCCATCTGTTGAGCAACTGTGTTTTTACATTTATATCGGTAAAAAAAATCGTTGTACTTTCACTGCTTTTTCTCCACTTTCTCTTGGAAATAAGATAATATTGAGGAAAAAAAGTATCATCAAAAGTATCATAACTCCTCAAAACATTTTTTAAAATCCATCCAGTAGTTTTTACGTGATGCGAACACAGACAGAAATACAGACAGTCAGGAAATGAGTTACTTTTTTATTATATGTATAGATTGACATAGTTAATAATAATGATGACATTATCTCTTGTTTTACTGAAATAATTGACTTTTACTTGAAATTTTTTCCCATCAGGTTTGATATGAGTATATGATTAATATATTTTATTTTCACGCACACCTTTTATAATAAATCCTATACAAAGTAGTATATATTACTGCGGCAAGAAAACATTTTAATTCGCGAAAATGTTCTGATGATTTGGGTCTCCCGAAACGCTCATAAATTTCTTTAACTTTAGGAAGCAAAATTTAAATTTCCGTCTCTGCTACCCCGTATCGTTAAAATTGCCTAGTTTCAACTCGAAGAAGTACGTTCTTTTGCAGTTCGCTAGGTAAAGTGTGCTTACTTTACATGTAGGTATCTCGCTGCCGTTATACCACCCAGCTTTAACGCGAAAACAAACGTTATTCTCAGAGTTTTTCACTTTGTATGAAATCCAGCCAGCTCACGCAAAGAAAAAAATGGTTATGGTATGGTCACGGCAACCACACTATGTTCTCTGTAATAATAGATGTTTGCTGTGAACAAATTATAGTTATTTAAAACAATACATTGGTCACGATAAACAAGATTTTGTTAACAGTTAATCATTCAATGGTTATACGCACCAAAGAAGCAACATGGTTGATTTGAAATATATTAAAATTCAAACCACAACCAAATTATTTTTAATATTTAAAAATTATAACCATAATATATTGTTATTAAACATAGTATGTTAAGTTTGACTAAAAATAAACAAATAATGTTTGGTTTTAAAAATACATATTTTGGTTTTGGCCTTTTTTCAGTTCAGAAATATGTGCGTAAGCTATCGGTTCATCTAAAACTGTAAAAACATTAAACACATTTGTTGTCAACATATAAATTTGTTTTTTATTTTAAATGATAGTTTTAAATTCAAGATATTGTTACGTTTTTACTTTACGTTGGGTTCTTTTAATTGCAAAATAATTTTACTGTAAGTCACTTTATTTATTTAATACCACTGTTCAAAAATACAGCAAACTGTTAAACACTCTTAATATTCGACAACTTAACTCTTTGACTTTTAAATTAATACTGCCATACTACTCGCCAGCACGATTCACTTTATATAGGTGCTTTAAAAGCACCAGAATGTTCTATTCCAGACATATCTGGCAGCTTCGAATGTTATTGCTCTTGTTTTCTGTTTGTGTGATTGGTTATTTCTTTATACCTGTGTTTGTGGCTATTTATTTCTTTATACCTGTGTGTGTGGCTGTTTATTTGTTTATGCTTGTATTTATGTATGTGGCTGTGTATTTAACAGAAGAGTGTTTATTTTAATCTGTGTGTGTGTATGCGTAATTGTTTAAGGCGTTACTCTTTATTGTTTGTTTCTTTCTATCATCATTGTAGGAAAATAAGCCATTAATGTTGTTGTTGTTGTTCGAGAGTATTGTTGTTCAGAGCTTATAATAAATAAATTCTTCTTTCGTAACACTACCCCCTTCTCAAACCTGTTCGTCCCGAACAGACACAGATGTACCTTTTCCATAGTTGGCTAGCCGCTCTAAGTGCACAACTTTCATTTTTGGTCTTGGGCTCTGAAACTTCTGCATTCTGTAAACTAAATCGTTTAGCTGCTTTATTACTTCATAAGTTCCATCCCAGTGAACTTTCTTCTGTTGTGGGTTAATCATCGGTCCCTCTTTAAATCCCTCGGAGTTTGCAGTACGTTCAAACTTGGCCTTCATTTTATCACTTGTGGACTCAATCCTCTTACGCACAAATTCATGGAGCTTCCGTACTTGGTTTCGTCTCTGGAGAGATATTTCTCTGTCCACTTTATCCAGCAGACCTGTTGCCAACTTGTGGTCACCCTTCTGCGCCTTACTACATTCTTTACTCGTATCTATGTATACACGTCGCACATTTACGATGTGGTGTCGTTTCTCGTCCTTCGTACTATTTCTGCTTTTCTGATGGCGTATTTCTTTTATTTTCCTCGGCGCCCTGCAGTTACGAGCTAAATGTCCCTCTTTACTGCAGTTGAAGCATTCTGGTGGAGCCTTTCTCTCATACCCGATTTTAAGTGGTATCTTCACCTTTCTCCAAATCATTATTTGCTGACTCATACGCAAATCGATTCCATTATAAATCATAAAGTCGACTCCGATAATTACTTCATCCAAAATATCAGCCACAATAAATACGTGCTCCACACTTAGCCTGCCGATAGATACCCTGAGTTTTATTTTGCCATAGACCGTTGCAAATTCTCCAGTGGCAGTACGCAGTCTGACATAACTTAGCGGCTCCATTTCTCCTTTTACCAAGTCGCGCCTGATTATTGATTGCGACGCTCCTGTGTCTATCGTCAGAACGTGCTTTTTACCGTTGATGTAACCCAGAGCAGTCAGATTCTTGTTTTCCTGCTGCATGACCGAGATGGAAATTAATGGTCCCACAATTTCGGATTTTGGCCCATTATCCATGATGCTAGCACTTTTTACGTCCAATAGTGGCTCCTGCGATGGCTTGTTCATAACCTTGTCATTCTCTGGTGGCGAAGCAGATCTCATTACTCTTTTTGGTGCCTTGCAGTATCGCTGTAAATGGCCCACTTTCCCGCAATTGAAACATCTACTGTATGTCGTTTCGTCCTTAGGCGAAGAAAATCCAGTCTTTCTTGGGGACTTGCAATCTACCTGAAGATGGCCAACTTCTCCGCAGTTGAAGCACTTAGCTTTACTTCTGCATTGGAGTTCTTTCAATACTTCCTTTAGCGATTCTAGTAATTGCTTAAGCTCGCCCCTTGTGTTTTTTTCATGCTCAGCAACAACTTCAACTTTTCGCACTTTGTATGACTGCGGCCTCGAAATGACTTTTGCTGTTTCTTGCGTCAGCGCATAGGCGACAGTCTCCGGAAACGACGACTTCGGCTCAGCGCACACCGCATATTTTACGTCAGAGTCACGGATACCATTTACAAACGCATCCACTTTGAACTGCTCTAGAAGTGGATGGTTTTCCCCGGGGTAACTCAGATGCACCAAACGCTCCACTTCCATGGCGAAATCCTGAAGCGTCTCATTTGCTCTCTGCAGCCTGCCACGTAGCTCCATTCTATACAGCTCCTTTTTATGATCGCCGCCATATTTCCGCTGTAACGCCACCATTATGTCCTCATAATTATTTCTGCAGCTAATTGGTAGGCTTTCGAGGACTTCTGCTGCAGATCCTTTAAGTGCCAGAATCAGCTCAATCGCTTTTTCTTCATTGCTCCATAGATTTTTACTGGCCACTGTCTCAAACTGAAATTTGAAGACGTTGAAGGGTATGGTGCCGTCGAAACTGGGAGCTTTTATCCTATTTGTGTTTTCCGGCACTACTCGTACTGGACCTTCTCTTATTTCCAGACTCATAATTTTGTTTTCAAGCTCCTGCAGCTTTACATCGACATCCTTCACCTGTACTTCGACGCCACTAGTTTCTAAAAGATTCACTTTTCTGTTTAAACCGGACAGTTGCACATCTATGGCTGAGATTTTTTCGTCGAACTTGCTGACCTTAATTTCTACGTCATCTACTCGCTTATTGAAGGTCTCAGAAATTTCTTGTAGCTTCTCGTTAACTTTTTCTAGTTTCTCATTGTTCGCTCTAGAAACTTCTTGAATCTCAGTTAGAAGTTGTTGATTTTCACTTCTTACTTCAGCTAACAGTTTCTCGCTGTTTGCACTAGAAGCTTCTTCACTTCTTTTAGAAGCTTCTTTAACTTCTGAAATTTTCTCCATCATAGCAGCAAACATCGCATTAAAGTCAATGCTGCTTGTTGTTGCACGGGTACATACCTCAATCACCTCTTTTTCTTCGAACTCATATGTACCAATGTCGATGCCACGTCGCTTGAAATCATCTATGAGCCTCTTCTGTAGGTCTGTTTTATTACCTGCTGTTGGCAAATCCAGCTTACTTAACTCCTTTTTCAGCTGCTCCACTTTAAGTTCTTCAAATTTCATTTTTATTATTTTTTTTTTTAAGTTATTTTATTTTACAATTTCACTTCTGTCACCAATTGTTACGTTTTTACTTTACGTTGGGTTCTTTTAATTGCAAAATAAATACTTTCTGTTATTACTTTTACTGTAAGTCACTTTATTTATTTAATACCACTGTTCAAAAATACAGCAAACTGTTAAACACTCTTAATATTCGACAACTTAACTCTTTGACTTTTAAATTAATACTGCCATACTACTCGCCAGCACGATTCACTTTATATAGGTGCTTTAAAAGCACCAGAATGTTCTATTCCAGACATATCTGGCAGCTTCGAATGTTATTGCTCTTGTTTTCTGTTTGTGTGATTGGTTATTTCTTTATACCTGTGTTTGTGGCTATTTATTTCTTTATACCTGTGTGTGTGGCTGTTTATTTGTTTATGCTTGTATTTATGTATGTGGCTGTGTATTTAACAGAAGAGTGTTTATTTTAATCTGTGTGTGTATGCGTAATTTTTTAAGGCGTTACTCTTTATTGTTTGTTTCTTTCTATCATCATTGTAGGAAAATAAGCCATTAATGTTGTTGTTGTTGTTCGAGAGTATTGTTGTTCAGAGCTTATAATAAATAAATTCTTCTTTCGTAACAATATCAAACATATAAAAAGGTAAGCAGAAAATATCAAAATATGTATGTAAGTCTATAAGCATTTACATGTTTCAAATTATATTATAGTATGTTTATATTATAAACATAACTATGGTTGTATTTTACAATGTTATTTTTATGTAAGACAATAATATGTTCCAACGACAACAATATTATTTTTATATATAACCATATAATTCACCCATAACATGTTGCTCTTAGATTATGGTTACCTCAACCATGTTTTTTCTTTGCGTGGTGTTTTCTCCACTAAGCACAATAATACGGGGTTTATTCGGGTTCCAAAACTCTAGCTATTATAGTTCACAAGTTACATATTGATAATTATTTACTTCGTTTAAGAGCATTGTCTTAGAAAGGCCATTCTGGAGGCGCAAACTCCTTTCAGACTAGCTGTAACCCTCCTAGAATTTATAAAAATTACACTATATATCCATTTTAACCATATTATTAAATAAATTACCGGGTTATGACCGGCTTCCAACACAGCCGGTTTTTTTCTCGTCCAGGCCCATAAATAGGGGAGATTGTCATGCAAAATCTCAAGGCTGTACTTAATATAGTTGTTTAGGTACACGTTTATAATATTTAAATTTTTACGGGAGAAACCTCACGCGCTTTTCCAATCTAGCATGTTTGTTGCTCGATTAAGGACATAAATGAATGGGTTATTTGCACTACTTTTTAACATGCTACGTATTGCAGTTCTCTGGATATATGATAAATGTTTTCCACCTTAGATGGAAGCAACCAAGCCCATTGCTGTAACAAGACAATTACTGGATTCTATGTAATGCAGTTATCTAAGTGATGATAATGTTCCGCTATTCTCCACCTTGGAGCAAACGGCCTCGATTAAAAGATTTCCAGCGAACTCTTCTTGTTGCCTCGTTCTAACTAAAATCGGGTAGTTCTAGTCCTTTCACTACTGTGGAACGCCATATATTCTTCGGCCGACCTCTGCTATGATTGACTTGCTGGTTGAATGTCATTGCTGCCTTAGATATTGTTGAGGTCGACCTTAATGTATGGCCTATCCATCCATATATTATTGATGTCTACATGCACCGGGATTTGGTTAGTTGTACGGTGAAGGTTTGCGTTTGAGATTGTTTTGGGCCAGAAACATCGCACAATTCGTCTTAGGCACCTGGTCGTGAAGGTTTGTAGTTTCTGGATAGATAATTGCCTAAGTCATATTCTGCGAGAGATCATTTGATCTCAATAACTAAACAGTTATCTAAGTACACGATAATAATTTTTGAAGTGTTGTATGGAAAGTTCCACGCCCACTATTAATATACAGTTTGATTTTTGCTAGACTCAGTAAATTACTAAGATGTTTTATTTACCAAATTTCAAGACTCGACTTACTTTAGGTACACGATAATATTTTTTCACTTTGTATCAGAGGTACCACGCCCACAGCACCTATCCAGACAGAATTGATAACGTTTCAATTGGCTGGGGTGAGCGTAAAATCTCCTTTCACTATGAACTTTCGATCTGTGAAATATCTTTTTAACAGCTTACAGAAGCTTTTAGCAAAAGCAAATTAAGTATTAACTTATTCGAGTATGTATGTTAAGCTTTTATCCACACTTTTTCAAACGTTTGAGACAAACCAAGAATAATATTTTTCTCGCTTAGAATTTCGTTCAGTTAACTATTAGTATCTTTTCAAATAGGTTTGATGAGTTTGCTAAAAGACTTGTAGCTATGTATTATTCTACTTTTGTTTGGTCCTTTGTAGGCCTAGGAATCATAGTTATCAAATTAAGCACTGCATGAGCACAAAAAACGAAGCTTATAAGATGCTCATTACAGTGTTTCATGGAATTCATTGCACGCGATGAACGATGATTGGACAATAATAAACACCGACGACCAGCGAGCTAAATGCGATGAGTACAGAATTTTCATGAGCAAGTTTCAATAAGTATGAGTAAATGTTCAACATAATAACAATGAACTTGAGCGAGTTTAAGCAGTTTTATGCTTTGAGTAAAACACGAACACAGTTCGAGTGTACTAGCAGCAAACGAAGAATTGTGTAACAACATTACTTACATTCATTTTAAGGTCTTCATTTCTTAAGAAATACAAAAAAAAACCACTAATACAAGCAAAATGCACTAAGTCTTATTTAAAAGTTCTACACAACTAATAAACAAAATAACACACTGAGTTTCGAACACGAAACGATTAAACACGGCTCTCACTCATATAGAAAGTTCGTTTTACTCGGTCAGATTGTGTTTATTATGCGAACAGAGTTTAGCTCACTAATAGCATGTTATAAGTATGACCACTTGCTCATGAGTTTATGAGCATACCCATTGGATCAGCTTGCTCATGCAACTTTCCACTTTGGGGGAAACTAAAAGCAACGGTTTATTAAAGCCTGCAGCTTCTTTGGGGATTAAATCAGTTTTTGATCTTTCAAATCAATTCCAATCTTAGGGGCCAATGGCTCACAAATAGATTGCCTTTTTCGATATTATTTCTTGCCCAACCCACGACTGACTTACGTATGACTGACTGCATGCACGCCATAATGTAAAATTTAATTGTTGAGTTGTTTTGAGGTCTTCCAGGTAATTTTTAGAGATGCTTCGTGCATTGCTTTAAGTAGAGGAGATCTGATGAATTATTTTCCAAAACAAATGATCTCTAGCCAAATAATTAAAGAAATGGTACCGTTACACTTCTCATATCATGTTTTGATAAATCGGTTCATGTTCATTTTGCTGGGGTTGCGAATAAAACGTTATTTGAATTTAGGCAACTATCAGGTTATAGGTGAATAAAGTTTAAGGATGTTTTCTTAAAAGGAGAAAGTTGAGAAAGTTAGGCAATAAACCAAAATTGCTTTTGGCTTTGATGTTTTGGTCTCCCTACTTTAAACTCTTATTTACAGACAACAACTTAAATTGCTACAAAATCGAATTTTTGTGGATTTAAAAGTCTGTTATAAACATCACGGATGTTGATTAGCTAAACAACCGTAATGTTGATGAGATGTCTGTCTCTGTGTTCATGGCAGTAATACTGTTCCAACAGCTGTTGACGTTAATGGCCACCTTCCATTATCATCTTTATTCTTTGCATAACAAACTTATCATCCTAAACACACGTTATTGTGAACAGCAAAAAAAAAAAAACAACAGCAACTGCTAAAGAATAATAAAAATACGTTAAAACCATGGCATGCACACGGTTATCAGTTTAATGAATAACAGTTTACTTTGTTCTTGATTGTTTATTTTACTCAGTATCTTTTGGTTTTACAAAATTCTCCGTATGAAGTTAAAATGCGCCTGATGTTCGTTCATATTCTTATTTGTTTTTATTTTTTGTTGACATTAAAACTTGTGTCATCTTGTGCCCTATGTCGCCACTAACCATAATTTCATATGCTCTTTTTTATACATACCGGAGTAGAATTGTTTGGCCAGTTTGAAACAAGCAGTTGTTTCAGCGAAGAGCTTATTTTTCATAGTTTGTTTATTCTCTCGTGTTTAATGATTTAAATAGTTGATGAATTTAGTTTAACGTTTAATTGCATTACAAATTGATGTATTATTTATGAGTGAGAAAACCAAGTGTACTTAAGTTTACTTAAGCATAAATTAAACAATATTTACTTGTTGCCTGTGTTTCCACCAATTAAGTTTAAAACTTATAATTATTAAGGGATTAATTTATTTTTTCTTTTGCTACTTTACCTGATTAAGCACACAGTGCAACAGTGAAAAAATTCATGGATTTCACTGTATAAGTTCGTTTATACTACCAAAGGTGGTAGTATAAGCAAAACCCCGTACTTGGTTTGGCGAATTAGTAAATAAAAATTACCGGCCTCGAAAAATTCTGAAAATCAGTGGGCCTTTCAAAATAGGTGTCATGTTTATATGTCTACTGTCTTATTCATACTAAATGTGCTTTTACACGGCGTGTATTTGTCATATGACTAGTCACTTTTCCATGTGTAAATTCTAAACACATCATGTAAACCTTTTGAAACATAACATGTGTGTTTTCCATGTGTACAATACATATAACATTTTTCATTTAGAACGTGTTCTATTTTGATGTGACATAGCATCTGACATCCTGTAATGCCAACTTGATATTTTGCTATTTTAGGTTTTTTTGTGGTACCAAAAGCACTAAAAGCGTGGCAAAACCACTACGTTTGCATCTTTGCATCAGCTGTGGTTGGCAATACGAAACTGTGTGGCGGAAAAAATATATATTGTAGGTTATGTCAGATGTAATTACACATGTACGTTTGAAAGCAAAAATTATAAACCGTATGTAAAATGTCTAGTTTGACAAACACATGAAATTACATATGGGTTATCAAACTGACAAGTCATATGACAAGCACACGCCGTGTAAAACCATTTTAAGTGATACCGCTTAATAATGAAGCTGCAGATTCGTTAAGAAAATGTTATTAACATTTTATGCCAAAAAACTAAATTACTTCTGCACTTTTTTTTAAGAAAATTAAAAATATTTGTTTGTACCTTTTTTCAGCTAAGCGTTCGGGAACTCAAAATTTTTCGTTAATACTATGAATATTATCATAGCCACTATGAATGAATATTATCGTAGCCACTGTAAAACTGAAAAACTTTTGTGAACATACCAATATAATCTAAACCATCCTTTGGTAGTAGAATCTAACACGTACTTGACGCAGTGTTGAGATTTGTGGTACAATTGTACCTAATTTGGTACAAACGACACATCAGTGGTACACTAGTATACTTCCTGCAATTTCATGTCAATTTTTTTTAATATATGTATTTTTTTATTTAATCAAATTTTTTTTTCTACTTTTTCTCCAATAATAAACATTTATTATGACTGTTTGATAACGCAGGGCATTGACAAAGATAGTGGAATGTATTTTCCCCTTTTTCGCCACACTATCTGCAGATATCATCATCACAAAGTCGAATCTTTTTCAAGAAATATCTAAAATCATTATGTCCTGTTATTATACTTACATAAATTGATAGTTTTGACTTACTCATACATAACAGCTTATCCCTTTCTCCAATACTTTTTTCCTCCAGCAATCATTTTGTCTGTGTGTGTGTCCCAACCAATTATTCCATGTTGTGTCGGCATCACGTATAAGTTTCTCTTATCCTCTCATATGTAGAATCGAGAACCCTGGTATATGTCCTCACATCTGACGCTTATGTCTAAGTCAGCTCCAGCTCGCGCCAAATCGCCTGCAGCTTTGTTTCCTACAATATTGTTATGACCGGGCACCCAGCTCAATTTCAGTGCGTGTTGTTCAATGATAACTTGTAGCTCTCTGCGACAACGGCTGGCTACTTTCGATCTAATTCATCTATTTCCTAGTGCTTTTATAGGCGCCTGACTGTTTATGTAAATAGAAAGTAACCTGGCAGCCTCAGACACAGCAAAAATTTCGGCTTGTTGCATAAGCTACCCAGTCTAGAACTGTGTCTGATACCTAACTTTTCGTAGCATACACCACTTCATGTTCCATTATCCTTTTTTGAACCATCTGTATAAATCTCAATTCATTCAGTGAAGTCATTCAGAGGTTTTCAGTCATCTTTCCTTGAGATCAGTAATTCCTTGTCCCAATGTATTTAAGGGGTCCAGTAATGGGCCCCTTAAATATGTTCTCTATGTGATATTTACTTATCAGCGAAGAGTTACCATAACTTTTAATATTCAAATATTTATTTTTTCTCAATCTTAATTGCCTCCTTAAAGCATATTCTTTTATACTACATAAGTTTAAAGGGTCATTCCAAGTATTCTACACAGTGCGTCAGTTGCTGTTGAGTTTCAAGCTCCTGTAATACTTCTTGTTCTTATAGAACAGTCTTACAAACAAAAAGAGCAAGAACACATTTTCCAAAAAATAAATATTTAGTTTTTAAAATCAATTAAATTTGCAACAAACCTTCATAAGCATTGAAATAAAACATTTGTGACCGGTCTGCAATTGCTGAAATTATTGTAGTGTAAGTGGACAAGGACAATTATTTTATCAATGCTGGCATATTTGCAAAATGTTTTTAAATTCATCAACCGCTCATCCATTCATTGCAACAGTATTTTATTCATGCATCATGCGCTGCTCTGCCGCATACATAAACATGAAGTATTTCCCATCAAATGGCATGAGAATTGAGTTGGAACCTTCATTTTATGTTAACAAATATCACTTTCACTACTTTGAATTTATGACCAAAATATTCTCCCTGGATTTTTTTCAACTGTAAAAAGAGTAAAAAAAAATGCTTTTAGTTGTCAACTTGTTTTTCAAAAAAAATTGACAAAAAATAAAATCATGGACATTGGGGAGGAGTAAAGGAAAAATTAAAGCAAATCGCTTGCTAAACTTTTGGCTGTAAACTTTTATTATAAAACTAATGATTTTTCCAGTTTTTCTGTCTTTTTCCACTTGAATTTATTTTGAACTCAACACACTCAGACATTCGCACAAGCAGTTTTAATATAAATTGAAATAAATTGTAGAAAACAAAAGAGGAAGAAAAAAAAATAAATAAAAAATATAAAAATAAAAATAACAATTTTTATTGCATGTAATTTGTGATAACAAATGGCACGTAATATTTTAAATATTTTAACTACCAAACAATTTTAATTAAACCGTATAAAGTATGTTGTTTTTCTATGGACGAAGTGTGAATTAAATTATTTCGAAATTTAATCAAAAACATACATGAAAAATAATGTTTATATTAATATATTTACTTACAAATGCTTTCAGTTATTATTTTGTTTATCTGGTTAAGTAATAAATGCAGTTAAAAAAATTCCACTAAAATTGGTTTGATTTTGTTTGTGCAACCCAAAACATAGGAAGGTGCATGCAGCAGGCTTTGAAAATATTAAGTTATTTTAATGAGCTTTTTAGGGTGCCTAGACACATTCAGATTGTAACAGTGTGTTTATAAGAGTTGTTCAGTTTTTAGAGGCTACAATTTTTCCATATATTGCTAATCAAAATTTAGGAGTCGCTGTAAGCTACGTTGAAAAAAGTAAAAAAAAAATATAATTTTCTTTTAAAAAAAGTTCAGCAATAAATTATTTTTTTTTTTACATAAAATGTTAAAAGAATTTATTTACCGTATCCCTAGCTACATTATTGCCGACCAAAGTTAATACCTAGTATGATTGACATATTATACAAAAACTGATGATACATTTTTTGGGCCTTGATTTTCGAATTTTTCAAGGCCCATAAATAAAAATTGGTCTCTAATTTCATTGGTCTTTAATTTCAGTTTGCAGTACAATTATATCGGTAAAATTGCGTGCTTCACCAACTAAAATTCATCAGGTAATTTTTACGTGATGCTTGCACAGCCAGACGAAAAAAATTCTAACATTTTTATATTCCATTTCTATTACTATCTGCACCAGCAAAAAAATTTTCAAAAAATATATCTGGTATAGAAATGGTCCTGCAACAGTTTCATTATATGTATAGATATAGATTAGTTTTGGTATACAATTTTTTCTTCTGTGTAATTTTCTGACACGAGCTAAGAACACGACTTCATCAACAAGAACAGCAATAAATAGCAATTTCATTGCCTCCCTTACCACATGAGTTGCGTTAGCAGGGAAGTCACCAGTTTCAGTGATATTAATACAAATATGAATCAGATTTGAATAAAATAACTTCATTTAAATACAACTCTTGTTGCCATGTTTCAACACTTCTGTCCGCCTTCGGTTATTAGAGTGTCCAATTGTGGGAATGCATTTGGTATGAAAACTAATGAACATGTGGAATTTACAAAACTTATGCTGTTATTATAGTTATGGAAATTGGCCGTTATGAAAGGTTTCACTGTACTTAAAATTTAAAATCGAATACCCTTTCGCTATTCACAAGCTAAATTTCATTTTCACTCAATCGATTCAGCTGTTTCAAATGTTTGGTACTGCCCTAGAGCGCAGTATATTTACGAATTTAAATTCGTTTAAACATTGTTAAGAAACCTAAGTATTTTTGGTAGCAAATCCTTCAATCAACTCCAGGCCAAATAGATAGCATTTTATTGCTGTAGTACAGTGTTGCTTATATATGTATATTAAAAATAAAACAAATAGTCGTACTACACAAGTTGCATTTGTACGAAAAAAAATAAATAAATACAAATATTGTGCCCAACTCTATCATTACACATTTGTATGTATTTATGTATAAAGTGTGCACGTGTATGTGTAATTGTGTTAAAAGAAAAAATTTCGTTATATGTATTTCCCTTGATGCCTCTATACACTTGATTTTGAACCATTGTAATTGCTTAAGCACTTAAGGGATTGAGACAGTGAGAAAATATTAGGGTAGTCCTTATCGAAAAAGTCGCATTAAGGAAAGCTAAAAATAAAATATGGTTGATAAAACCAATTGAAAAAAATAGTTTTTCTACCATTAGCTATTTTAAAAAATTAACACTTTTTTCTAATAACGGCTGGTTCAGAGACAAGTATTTATTATTTCGACACAAATAGATGTCTGTCTCCTAAATATTGATTACGCTTAGTAAATGTTTTTTCGAAGTAATTCTGTTTTTTGAAAAAAAGTTATGGCCGAAATGAAGCTGAGTTATAAACGCAAGTCTGGGCAAAAACTTCATGAGATTGGATGCTAGTGGAAAACATTCGATTATATGAAACTGAATAAATTTTGATTTCAGCATATGGGCACACCACTTCACATAACTCAATAAACAATCGATCTTTTGCGCACTTAGATCGATTTGACCTTTAGACTTTTCTTTGTAGTAATACCGTCAAGGGTCGGTGCAATACTACCCAGCAAAAAATTAGGCATTACCAAATTAAGTACTTACTACATAATGACTTACTTTTGGGATTACCAAATTCTGTTACTCGATTTCATAATACATTACATTAAAATAAAAAAAAAAAGTAATTTATAATTGAACAAATTCTTACAATTTAAGAGAGAATGCCTTGAAAATATTAAAAAAATTAGTCAATTTTTTCTAACAAATTTTTAAATTTCTAAGTTACCTTCTTAATTATTTAAAACCGAGAAAAAAAGTATTTGCACTACATTTTTTGCGTAATATATATTACGTAATCAATTTTGAAGAACTAGTTATTTTAGTCTCACGCCTTGTTAAAATCATTAAGTTGGTTAGGAAGTTAGAAAGTACTTCCACCAAAAATACTTAATTCCACACTTGATTACCATTTTTTAAATTTTTTGCTGGGTAGTAAACCAGAAACAAACCTCATCCTTGAGGCTGTTATCGTCCGAGCAAACTCCAAGCAAAGTATTGAAAAATTTGACTGACAGGATAGGCTAACACACTGTGTAATTTTTTAAGTCATGGCAAAATAACCATATACGCACACCACTACGTGATAAAAGACCAAAAAAAGACCCCTGTCTCCCAGTTTCCCAAAGTCCTCCAAGTTTTTTTTTATGGGCCCTCAAAGATGTGGGGCCTCGATGTCATTTTTGCAAAAAATGATCATTTACTCAAGCTCATACTTTGCAAACCGTTTGAAATTTTGATATACTCTCTGAGGCAAAGTTGTAGCTCTTGTCATTAAGAACAAAAATTGTGAACATATAAAATAAAAAAAGCTTCATCTTCAAGGTCAAAATCGCAAAAAACTTTAAAAAATTCAATTTTTTACCTTTTTTCCCCTGTTCTGGTCCATGGGTATCAAACCGTTCAAAATTCAAGGAAACAATCAACTACAAAAATGAACCTAAGATCTCAATAAACAACTTTCTAGAACATATGAACTTCCTAGGAATGATTCTCAGGAAGTTCATATATTCTAGAAAGATCCGTGAATTTAGACAACCCTTTATTATCTATTTTAAAATTAAAGGCCTTCCTAATGCACACGTACATATGCACCTACAAACAATTTAAATAAATTTATATCTGGTTGCAAATACCCAGCAATCGCAGTTTAATACCAAATAAAGAATCATTTCACATCAAACTCTTTCTCATGTGTTGAGCATTTCAAATAAATTTCTGAATTCTGAAGTAATAAGAAAATAATGAAAATATTCTCGTTTAGAAATGTATTTAATATGAATTTGATCTCAAATGTTGTTCCCAAATATTTTTTATACATTTACCACAGCTGGAAAGGATATATGTATATGTAATTTTTTCATTCCGTAAATAACTTCTACAATATACGTTTCCGACCCCATAAAGTATATTCATATATTCTGGATCCTTTTACATAGAGAAGTTGATTTAGCGATGTCCGTCAGTGTTCGGATTGAAATCAGCTTTGCCAAGGCACTAGAAGAGCTGCAGAAAATTAAAGCCCACTAATCCGCAAGGCATAGTTTCGAAAATGTTGCTATTACAGTTCAGCAACATCAGACCATTCTATTCGAGGCTGTCGGCAAAAAACAACGCCTACCTAATTTTTTTCACATTTCATGTCATTTTCACAACCTGATTTTATTTTTTTCGTTTGTAATGATTTTTGTTGGTTTTTTTTTTTTTTGTTACTAAATATTAGACGGCGACCAATAGATCTCATACAGGTCTCCGGTGGTGGGAGGGACGATTTTGTGTTTGTTTTTAGGTTAAAAAAGTTTTACTGCTTTGATCTGTATTAAATTTCTTTATAGTAAGCAATAAACTAATAGACCCACAGGGTGGCCTTTGAGAACCAGAAACGGTCAAATGGCTCCTTTTAGGGAGGGGCAATATGGGTGGTAAAACAGTAACACAGTGGTAAAGGGTATATAATATTTGGCACGTCTTGTTTTTTATAATTATGATCGTAGTTAAATATAAATAAATATAATTTATTGATTTTTTCATTCTTAATTCTTAAATTGAATTTTTATATAATATATACAAAAAATTTGTATTAATTAATTTTTATTTATTAAGAATGATTTTAAAAACGTCTGAAAAAGGAATTGAGAAAACAAAGTTGAAATATTTTTGTTCTCGAATGAAAATTAACTTAAATTCAAATATCATACTCGAACCCATGCCATCTTTAAAAAATATTTAAAGAATTATTCTTAATACTAAAAACATTTTATTCCAAACGTTTGACTTTGTTTCTGCTGGGTAGACGTAAACGGGTATGTACATCATATACTTACGTGTAAGTATGTGTGAAAGAAAAATTGTTTTTCGAATCGACATTGTATTGTTGCAACAGTTGTGGGTGTAACACAAAATGTTTACTGCAGACAATTTATTCTGTTTGCATTAAATTTATAATAAAATGCAATTTTTTTCTCTGTTGCATTTCTTTATTGTTCATCCCTTTGTTGGTTCAAGTTTTAACACCAAAAACATATAATTCTTCCTTTTAGTTGTTATTTCTAGAATCGTTATTGTTGGTTAAATAAACAGTTTACAATTGAAACCATGTTGTTGCGTAAATCTGTGTTTTCTGTATTTGTTGTAAGTAGTTGCTAAATTAAATAAAATTTTTTATGCTTTTAAAGTTCATTATTTTGCTATAAACATAAACTACAAAGATATACTCTTATAGGTTGAAAAGCCCTTGAATTCATTTGTGGTATATGTATCACGTTTTGCCTTTTCGGCACAAATTTTACATCTATCCAAGGTGTTTAAAATACTGGTTAATATAAGGAGAACATCAAAAAGAATTAATAACCACAACATTCAAAAAAAACTTAGTTTCAAATAAAATAATGACGAATGCACAAAGGTTTGGCCCACAGTTGCTCATTGATTGAAAAAATATTATAATCGAGATCTTTCTATAAATAATTATGCTATCGAGAAATTTTATACAAAATTATGTTATCGAGAGTTTTTGATAGATAAATAATATTTTCGAAAAATTTCGCAGTGGCCACGTGGACATAGATTATTGAAATAAAATTTCTCGTATCATATTATTTGAATTTGTTTGGTTACAACTAAACACCATCTAAAGTAGATACATAGTTGCGTAGAATATTGATGAAAGATGTAGTTCTCGAGAAAATGCATTACATTCTGCAAATGTCTAATATAAAATTTTTATTTAATTTGTAAAAATTATTTATTCAAGCCTATTGAGAAGTAGTTAGACAAAAAAATACGAACTTAAGCCTTACTTAAAAATTCATTTATATATCGAGCAATTGCGCAAGAAAATTTTGTTATCGTGAATTTTATACAAATTAATCTTTACTAACTTTTTATCAAAAATAATATTTTCAAATGTATGTTATTAAGGTTTCGTGTTACAAAGAATTTTTAATAGAATATTGTGTTATCAAGAATTTTTGGTTAAAAATTATATTATCGAGAATATAGATAGAAAGCGAAAGCGAAAGCACCGCTTTTACATATCCACCAAACAACACCTCTGCTTTTCGTCTTTTCGTGGTTCCCTAGCTACCAAATTATTTCCAAAATAAACTACTGTGTAATAGCGCACGAAAAACTAAAGGTTAACAACAACTGATTAAAAATGTCTTGTTTTATTTAAAAACGTTAATGACACCGTGTCAGAATTTTTCTAACAATATTTTATTCAAAATTTTATCTGATTGACAACAGACTGTATTGTTTGGTGATGTTGATAAGTAATTAAAAAAAAAAACTATCAGAGCCCTTCACGTCGCACATAGTGGTATTTTAGCAATCTAGCCGGAAATTACTTTTGTTTTAGTTGACTAAATTTATTGAGTGCCCCTTTATTAATGAAACTTCACAGAAAAATCTCTTATGGTCATAGGCTGTAAAAACTATAAAATAAGAATAATCACACTAAGGAGAAAATTTTCTTTTTTTAAGTTTTTCCATACTTTCGTTTAGCAAACGCAACTTTTATACCCAGCGAATGATCAAAAATCTAAACTTGGACCTTGAAGATTCTAAAATGCCATTTTTCGCCCTGTCTCTTTTGTGGGGGTGGGGCATAAAATATTATTTGCAAAAATAATGTAATTATTAAAAGAATTGGATTACATACGCCTGTACACCATAAAAATAAAATTTTAATTTTTTTATGGGCAGGGGGAGGCATCCCTCCCAATCCCATCCCCCGCAAGGTTCATGTGAATTGTTTAAAATTTTTTCTTTTCTGATTTCAAAAATATATTCATATTTGTAATTTATTACTTTACAAGCTGTGCCCACACACGTTGTGTGCGTCCTGACAATATTTTGTTCGATTTGGTTTTGAAAGTAATACACACCAAATTTTAAGACTCTCACTTATTAGTGCTTCATGTATTCGTATTTACTTTATATAAAATTCTAAAATTTATATAAAATTCAAAAAATTATTGTAAAGCTCTGTAAAAGGTGTTAAAAATATTTTAATAATAATGTAATTCAACACATAGTAAAATTACAAATTAGATACAAATTTTATTCAATTGGCTATTTGGCAGTAAGTAATTTATATTTTCTGATTATTTTAAAACAGCGCCATCTATTGCCTAATCGGGTTTAAAATATCCCGATTTTAAACCATATTTTGTCTTTATTTAAAAAAAGCGTCATCTGTTGCGCAACCGTGTTTTACTGCTTTTCTCCACTTTCTCTTGGAAATAAGATGTTTTGCAGAAAAAAAAGTATCATATTGGAATCAATAAAAACTTATCATATTGAATGAAAATTTTAATAAAATGAAAAGTTTATTAAAATCTATCTAGTAGTTTTTTCGTGATACGAACAAAAAAAGAAAGACAGACTTATAGACAAGCAGACAGACAGGAAAAAATTTACTTCTTAAGCTTCGTAAGCTTCCTTATTTTGAGTTGACGGTATTCCACTTTAAGACTCTTACTTTTATAGTGCTTAAATCATAAACCATATCTACATTTTATAAAGATACCCATTCCTGGGTAATTTCGCATCAACAGGCTTTATAAAAAATTCTAAACTTTGCATAAAATTCCAAAATTATTGTAGAGTACTGTAAATAGTATTTTAAAGTAGCCATTGACAAAAATAAAAGTTGTTGCCAAGTTTCCAGTACCATTGAATCGGTAAAATTGCGTACTTTCACTACTTGTTCTCTCTCTTTTTTAGTAATGAGAAAAAATATCCTATATTTGAACCACGATACTAAGTTACCTCTCCATAAAATTTTAATCCAGTAGTTTTTACGTGATGCGAACACAGACAGACTAAAAATCGTCTACTATCTGCACCAGCAATAAAATTTACAAAAAAATATTTCATGTACGGAAATGGGCCAGTTATTATATCTATAGATAATTTGGTAAACAGTAACAATACTTGAATTTATTTCTAAATCAATATTATCACATAGATATTTAAAAACTTCTGGACTCAAACGCTGATATGTGCATAGATAAAACTCTTAATTCGAACGAAATTTGTTGTAGTGAAATAAAAAATATTGCATTTTCTGGCATGTCACACATTCCGATGGGAATAAGTTTGATTTCGTATTTGCAATTCCAAATGATTTTGTTTTACCTTTTTCAGATTCTAAATTATTAAAAATATAATTTGTTTTATTTAATTAACATTTTTCGTTTTCTAAAGACTTGACTTTCGGAATTGAAACCACTTTCACACGGAATTTATGGCTGTTTATATTAAATTATTTAGTAGAATATACTTTTCATTTTATGCATGAAATTTTTAAACTGTTGTATTAATAATAATTAAGCTTTCCAAAGTATTTCCTATATAAAAAACGAAAACTTGTTAAAATAAGAGTAAAAAATAATTTTTAATTTAAAAGAATCTATTTTAAACATCAATTCATGCTCTTTTTTACGCATTAATTTACATTTAGTCCTTAAAATATTTATTCATTAAGTTAAATATAATTTACTTATATTTATATTCAATACTAGCTGTGCCCACACACGTTGTATGCGTCCTGACAAAATTTTGTTCGATTTTGCTTTGAAAGTAACGTAACCCACACCAAATTTTAAGACTTTTACGTTTTTACTTTATATAAAGGTACTCTGGATAAAATTCTAAAATTTATAGAAAATTCTAAAATTCTAAAATTATTGAATAAATTGCTCTGTAAAAGGTGTTTAAAATATTTTAATAACAATGTTATTTCAAAAAGTAAAAATACAAATCAAATACAAATTTTATTCAATTGGCTATTTGGCAGTAAGTAACTTATATTTTGTAATATTTTATTTTAAAACAGCGCCATCTGTTGCGCAACCGTCTTTAAAATATCCCGCTTTCAAATATAAAAATGCCTTAAAGTATGCAGTAGCTTTAAATCGGAAATAAATCGGAGTACTTTCACTGCTTTTTCTCCACTTTCTCTTGGAAATATAATTTGCGGAAAAAACTATAATTTATTGGAATCAGGATACTAAGGTACCTCCTCAAAAAATTTTGTTAAAATCCATCCAGCAGTTTTTACGTGATGTGAACGCAGACAGACAGAAAACGAGTTACTGTTTTATTATATGTATAAATGTCACACATTTATTCTTAAATATAATTAAGTTATAAAATAAGAAATTTGTCATTAGATCTGTGGCAAAAAGGAAAAAGTGCTTAAGTCTGATTTTTAAGTTTTGTAGGAGAACAATTTTAAACTTAAAAATTAATTTTTTTTAAAAAATATCTGATCTTTAAACTTCGCACATGGAAGTCAAACGTATGTTTTGGAAATTATTTTAGATCTACGAAAAGTACGCAGGCGTTGCAATTAATAAGTTGTGAAAAAAATATTTTTTGATTTGGAAAAATAGCTTGTAGTTTCTTAAGCTTTTTTCCCAATGCGTTTAGACATTGAAAAAAGATAAGAAAAATTAAATTTCGCTATAACTTCCTCAAAAATGGTACAAAATAATTGAAACTTTGCCCATGGGTACTTTGGAGTACGGAGATTCCAATTGTGCCACTAACTTAAATTTTGCTTAAGTCGACTTAAGCACTTATTCCTTAATGCCACAGAGATTTTGTGGCATATATTTTTTTCTATGCAAAAGCAACAGCACATACTCATTTTAAAAAATTAGTATGTGTGTATTGCATTTGCTCTAGTGGCTCAGCCATTTGTTGAGTACACTTTTCTGGAAGCATCTTTTCATTGTTTTCAGACGATACTGCTTTTGGCTTTTTCCTACGAGTCAATGTGGACTGTGCCTAAACTTGTTATCAAGTTGAAAACACCTAATTTCTTTATCAGTCTAGTTTCTCTCTAATATTTTGTACATACCTTTATATAAAAGCAAGCATCTTTGCAAAAATAATTCTTGATTCATAAAAAAATTGTCATACAAGTATGTATCTCTATTCCGAAACTTAAGTGAGAAATTTCTAACATTAAATTCTTATAGACAACTTGTTAATATACGGCTTTAATATGATTATTGAAAAATTTTATCTTTCTCTAGGTTTGAGCTTTCCTCTATTTAAAAAAGTTATTGACTAGTGTTTTATGCCGTTGTCATAACCTTTCGGTAGGTAAGATACGTCTTAATGTACTATCTATCAGGGATGACATAAGACAAGGTTACTCCATCCCGAAAATAAAATTGAAATTTTCTGCGCATGTCGGTCTAAAGACGTCATGAAATTGTCTTCCTATTGGAGTTTATTTGCAGGGTTTCCAATTTTTTATACGTATTTATTCGAAGCAATTTGTTGATTACAGACTTGGCAATATTACATTGGCTGAATAACGTCATCTAACGGATAGACATTCGCATGCCATAACCTTGTCTTCTGTTGGTTGCTATCTATAACGTGGCTTGATAACGATGTTCTCACATCGCCAACAGGGTTGTCAGATATGGCGATTTCTCCCCAAACGTGGCGATTTTCAATCTTATTTGGCGATCAAATTTTGGATTTGGCGACATGGTGACTTTTTGACGATTTTTAAAAAAGTTGGCGATATTGTGGGCCATTTTCACTGACTTTTGGCCAACATTAGAAACTGAATTAAGGAATATCAAAATGGATAACAAAGAAATTTAAGTTTTCTGTGTAATTTTACTTATGCAAACCGGAAACGTTCGGAAAATATAAATTTATTTAACCCTAGAAAGATAACGTTATTTTTTCGTACGGTAAAGATAACGTTACGTCTGAAAGACGTATTGTTTCTAACATCCTTTTAAGGACTTAATAAAAATAAATATTGGCATAGGAGTTATTGATATCATTTATTAACTGAATTTTCTCTTTGATAACAAAAAAATGTGGTAAAAAATATAATAGAAACAAAAAAAAAACAACAAATTCAATAGAGATCAAAAATTAACTTTTTATACACAGCCTTTCGCAAAGGACTCAAAAACTGTAATAAAAGGATTAAAAAATATTTTTTTTAATTCATTTAACTATTTGTATATAATAAAAGCTTTGTGAATAAAAAAAATCTTTCTTTTATGCCATTATATGCAAGTGGTGCAGATAACGATACGTCTCCGAGACGCATGTTGTGTAATTTCTCAGAAATATAATCAATTTACCGCATGAAAACAACCACCATTAGCAAGCTACTGAGATCAACTGAGAATACTGAGCATATAAATTTTCTCTCACTACAAAGCACAGAGATGGAGTACAAAATTAAATAGGCATACGTCTGATAGACGTAACTTATCTATGCAGGGTTAAAGTTCACAAACATCTTTCCATTTTCATATATAAAAATGTTTTTAATATCTAAATATGGTTTTATGCTGGGAACTAGAAACTTTATTTAAAGTTTGCAAACATCTTTCTGTTTTAAAATGTTGCAATTCCAAAATTCAAAATAAAATTTATTGTGTTCAAACATTTTTATAAATCCTAACATACTTTTGGAAACTTCTCAACCATAATAGAAAATATTAACTTCTGTTTTAGAAAGATTAGAAAAGATATGATATTCTATCTAATTATGTACAGCTACATTAGTTTTGTATTTGATGTGGTGGTAATTCCAATGAATTTTTTATAATTATTTTTTAAATACAAAGGAAGTTTTAAAGAAAGGATTAAGTACTTATATTCTCTCTAACTTAAAGGAATATTTTTTACTTTAATTTAATTTTGAATATATATTGGATTTTTTTTTTTAAATTTATATGCTGGATAAGATCGATTTCGAAACATGCTATACATTTTGTGAATTAAAATAAGGCATATGACACTCATCTGCTGATCTTTAGTAATGTCAAATAAATTTAATTCCTGTAAAACATATTCTAAATAAGAACTCGGTGACAAATACCTTATATGTAGATGGATATGTTTAGTAAAAATTTTACCTTTCTAATGTTCACTAATCATTTTAGATAAAAAACAAAATATTTATATATTTTGGCGAATTTTTTTCTATTTTTGGCGAAAATTTAACTATTTCGATTAAATTTATTTTTTGTGATTATTTGAAAAAAAAACATTTTTAATTAAAAATATTGTATATTTAGAGGCACATTTTAACTAAAAACTGTTTTGGCGACTTTTGGCAACTTTTCACATCGATTTTGGCGAAATAGGTGAAAATAAATCTGACAACCCTGCTCGCCAACCGTACTTAACAAACAGTCTTCGCCGAAAAGTAAGGCAATACTATTTGAGTTATTAGCAGCAGAATAATTCGAATAAATCTAATACCATACGGCTTTATGACTTCACTTTTATTAAAACCTAGTTAGAGGGCATTGTAATATCCTGTAATGTAATGTAAGATTTTATTGATTTTTTTCTTTAACTCGATTCTACAAAATGAAATATTTAAATCTGGCCATAAAATCGATTTCCTTACCACAGAGATATTGGACGCCTCAAAACTTACAAAGTATTTCACTTTTTTTTAATATTAAATTCTTTCATACCAATCATCTACTACAAATATTTTCACATTTCTTTTTTATATTTAAAGCAAACATCATGAGGCTAAAAGAAAAAGAGAAAATGACATTCTTACACACATACAAATATGTACACTCACATACAAATGTACTTCAATATTTTAAGAGTATTTTTTTATAAAACCATCACTATCATCAGTTTAACAAGAGTTGGGGAAAGAAAGAAATAAAGAAGCAGTCGAAGTACCAACAATAAAATAGGATTTTTTTAGAGCAAAGGTCACGTTCGAACAGCTGATTTTTATCAAGTTATTTAACTTGTGTTGTCAATTACAAAACATCTCAACGTACATCGTTTATATTCGCACAGAAAAAAGAATGAAACCAGAATTCCTCCCTCATCAGTTGCTGTAGAGTTGGGTGATGATGGAAGGTGGAAAAAAACATGTGAATAAAAAATAAACGATGAAAAATAGTTGTTGTTTTAATCTGAAATAAAAAAATAAGTTGTAATTTGAACCAGGCAAATGTTTACAGAAATTAGTATCGATATAGAAAACTAGAAAACTACAAAAGACACACACGTGTATGGCTTATAAAGGGTGTTTTTTATAGAGGTATAGAACTTTAAGTTGGCATTACTTTTCAAGATGGCGACCGATTTAACAGCCGTCAAGTGATTCATTCTCAGTTTGGTTTGGCAATTCATCATGAATAGACTCACGCCTGAACAACGCTTGCAAATAGTAGTCGAATGGGCCCAAAACGAGATTACCGTTGTTCCCGATTTTCATAAGCGAATTTTGTTTGGCGATGAAGCGCACTTCTGGTTGAATGGCTACGTCTACAAACAAAACTGCCGCATTTGGAGTGAAGGTAATCCTCAAGTGTATGTCGAAACACAGTTACATCCAGAAAAACTGACTGTTTGGTGCGCTTTATGGGCTGGTGGAATCATTGATCCGTACTTTTTCAAAAACGATGCTGGCCAGAACGTTACAGTCAATGGTGATCGGTATAGAGCCATGATTACTAACTTTTTCATTCCTGAATTGAATAACCATAAGGTCCAGGAGATGTGGTTTCAACAAGACGGCGCAACATATCACACAGCTCGTGCCACAATAGATTTATTGAAAGACACGTTTGGTGACCGCCTAATTTCACGTTTTGGACCTGTGAATTAGCCTCCAAGATCTTGTGATTTAACACCGCTAGACTACTTTCTGTGGGGCTATGTAAAGTCATTGGTCTATGCGGATAAGCCACAAACGCTTGACCATTTGGAAGACAACAATCGCGTGTTATTGCCGATATACGGCCACAAATGTTGAAAAAAATTTGACGTCCAGATTGGACTACATCCGTGCCAGCCGTGGCGGTCATATGCCAGAAATCATATTTAAAATGTAATGCCACAAGATTAAAATTCATGTCAATCGAATAATCCATCGTTGTTTTATTGCAACTTAAAATTCTATACCTCTATAAAAAACACCATATACATATACGGGTGCATTATCTGTGTGCTGGGAATGGAATAAATTAAATTTCTAATTGGTTTTAATATTCATACATAGAGTCCACTTACAGTTAAACTCTGTTCAAGGACTCTATACATTGCCAAACAAGTTGTTATCTTTCGGTGGTGTTTTTGTTATATCCCTGTCATGATTACAATATTCATTTCCATTTATATTTCGAATTCTTATAGATGGAGAATTCTATCTGAAAATCCTCATAGATGCACCGGGTAGACGTTGAATACATTTTCCGAGAATACCGGATAACTTTCTTAGAAAATCTGTCTGAGCAATTAAGCTTCAGAATATTTGATATTAAAAGTCATAATATATACGAGTATATATTCTAATAATACTATTTTCAGTGTAAGGAAAAATGATAGAAAGCTTCGAAGTGAAGTTGAGGAAAATACTAATGTTACAAATTTCTAATTAAAGCACACACACGTTGTGTGCGTCCTGACAACATTTTGTTTGGTTTTGCTTTAAAACAGTGATGCACATTTAGTGAAACAATTGTTTGTAAGTTCCACCTGTTCTCTTTAGTTTAGTCGTTCAACAAACGTTGGTGAATGCACATGTTAGCGGATGCCTATGAATCTTTTTTTCAATTTTACAGTGGTCAATATAAGTAAACATGGAATTAAATAATTATTTTATGATGAAAAATGTTTTTGGAAATGTTCAATGTCTTTTATGTCATCAAACATTTAAAAGCTATAGAGAAAATGTTATTAAAAGGCATGGTGGCTCTAGATATTGACAGGCAAGGCATACCTTTTACTGATGGAATTTTTATTAAAGAAAAATAATATATACGATTTGTCCATAAAAATTTTAAATTTCAAAACTAAGTTATATTTGCTGTTATCACAAATTAAGTTAGGCGATTTCAGAGAATTTCCGAAAACTTCCCTAATTATAAACCAGCAGAGAAAGGTTAGAACCCTTGATTATATTATGATATTTGAAACCCTTTTTATAATTTTGAAGATAATTTTCAAGACAGAAATAATATAAAATCACTTCTTGAACTTTTTGAAAACCCATTTAATGTTCACATTAGTAAATATGAATACAATATAAAAATAGAATTTATTATATTACATAGCGAGTTAAAAGCTCTACCGGAAATAGACAGGGTATTATTTTGGAAAACTTTAGATAACTCGGCCTATCATGAACTCAAAAAAAATTCTTTAAAAATTCTTTAATTTTTCCCCTCCACATACTTATGTGAACAAATTTTTTCGGACTTAAAATTCATTTGTACTAAACAACATAATAAAATTGGTTCTACGTCTTTGAAACATATATTGTTTTTACGAAACTGTCATAACAGCATTAACGTAGACAATTTCCTTTGACTTAATTTTTCTACGAAAATCTTTGCGGTTACTTTTGCTTATCACGGTATTTTAAAATTGCTCTCAAATTCTTACCAATACTAGTACAAAATAAATTTGTGCATCACTGCTTTAAAAGTAATCCACACCAAATTTTAAGACTCTTATGTATTTAACTGATATTTACTCACCCGGGATGACATTCTAAAATTTATATAAAATTCTAAAATTTATTGTTAAGCTCTGTAAAACGTGTTTTGAAATATTTTAATAACAATGAAATTACATTGTTAAAACCAATAATTCTTGCAAAAAAACCGACTTCAAAGCAGACATATAAACTAATTAATTATAAACTAAAAATTTTAAAGGAAGTTCAAGAGGTAAAGTCTTAGACGACAAGTTACTTCAGATATGAAGACCCTCTATTTTTTTACATTTATTATTACTGACTCAATAATTAAACTTATCCATACAGATTCTTTGTAAATTTCAACAGTCTGTTTATAATGGCTCAAAAGTTTTGCCACATACATCAAAGACACCCATTAATTTATAATTTTAAATATTTATATGTACATGTTATTATACTGGACATAGTAGTGGAGATTCTGTTTAATTTCCAAGTGTTTGTCTATAATGGTTCAAAAGATAGGGACAAAAAGGTTAAATTATATACTTTTTGTTATAACGGACTTAGAAACACAGGTTCTTTGTAAGTTTCTCTGTTATGTTATGTAAGTCTCTCTGTTATGTTTTGCCGTATACATCAAATTACATCAACTATTGGGAACCCTTTAATTTATTATTATAAATATTTGTACTTGTTATTATAACGGACATTCTGTCCAATCTTCAAGTGTTTGTCTACAATGGCTCAAAAGATAGGCCAGTTGACATCACCTATGGGGACACCCTTTAATTTTTATGTTTATTTTTTTATTACTTTCTGTTATTTGCAGCTATAGTAATTCACAGTTTTTTTTTTTAATTTTAAAATGCTGCCCTTTACGATTCATAATACACGTAAAAAACATTTATGTTGTATGGGGACACCCTATAATTTTCACAATTAGTATTTGATTTGTATTTTTACTTTTTGGAATTATATTATTACTAAAATACGTGTATTTAAAACATCTTTTACAAAGCTTTACAATAACTTTTAGAATTTTATATAAATTTTAGAATTTTATCCAGGGATGGATACCTTTCTATAAAATAAATACGTAAGAGTCTTAAAACTTGGTGTGGATTACTTTTAAAGTAAGATCGAACAAAATATTGTCAGGACGCACAGAACATGTGTAGGTACAGCTAGTTACAAATAAAGTGATGAATTTTAAAGAAAAAATGCCATTATTTTATTATAGACACTAGCAGAATGCAAATGTTTTGCATTCCTTCATCTTATTTGATATTTTTCTTTAATAATTCCTCACCTTATATGGGGCAAAACAAATGAAGTAAAAAAATATGTTCTCATTGCTAAGCGAAATTTGGCTCAAGCAAAATCGAAAATAAGGTGTAAATATTAAAAAAAGATAGATGATTAAACCTGTTTTCTCGTATTCCATTATCTGAATGTGACTTCAAAACTTCATCTACATGTTGATAAATAGTTCGATTAATACAATTTAAGAAATATTTATTAAAAAGGAAATTTTTTAATTTTATTTGCAACCTCACATAGTGCAAATATCCAGCTGGGTGTGCACATCAGACATGCGGGAATCAGTTAAATTTCAATTACAATTAAAAGTTAAGGTAATTGCACATTTTCAATTACACATTACAAGTAATTGTAATTTAAATCAGGGACTAAATTCAATTATAACTACTTGTAATTGTAATTAGGCAATAATCATTACTTGAAACTTAACAAAATTCAATTATATTCTTAACAATTGTTAAAATTGACATGTAATTAGGCAATGAGTAATTGAAAAAATCTCAATTAGAATTACAAATAGTAGTATGTAAATGTAATTGAATAGTTCCAATTACAGTAACATATAATTATGTAATTGCATGTGTAATTAATTACAAACTGTAATTCACATCCCCCAAGTCTGGTGCACGTTTCTAAATAAAAAAAATTAAACCCATAAAATATTTTGGATTTTTAAATTTATGAGTACGAAATAAAGTGTTGTTAACTATTTTGAAAGTAGTACGTTTAGACAATTTAACCTCTATATTTACCATACCTATAATGTAATTAATGTATGGTAAGGTAGTACGCTAGCCTACACTAGTACTTGGCGGAATTATTTATATTATAATTATATAAATTATGTTCGAAACTGTAATCGTATAAACCAAGAGTTAAAAAAAAATAAATAAGCAATGCCCTTAGAACGAGTCTTATACTAATATTATAAAAGGTGTTTTTTTAAGCTAGATAGAACTTAAAATTGTAAAAAGTAACACAAAAAATTAAATTTTGATGAAACATTTTTTTTTATTTGTTTCAGTATACTCTGACAAATCATCATGAATAGACTCACGCTTGAACAACGCTACGAAATTATAAAAATTTACTTTGAAAATCAGTCGTCGATTCGCGTAACTTATAGACGACTTCGTCATTTTTATGGCTTACATAATTGTCCATCTGAACAAGCCATTCGTCGAACTGTGGATAGATTTCGTACCACATACTCTCTAGAGGATGCAATAACACCAACACGTCGAAGGAAAGTGCGTACTGAAGAGAATATCGCCGCTGTAAACGAAAGTGTGGAAGAAGATCCAAATTTATCTATTCGTCGTCGGTCGCAGGAATTGGGGATCTGTCCGTCCAATACGTGGAAAATTTTGCGCAAAGATCTCGGCCTACACCCGTATAAGATCCAGCTGGTGCAGGAATTGAAGCCACGTCGTTCTTTCGCCTCTAGAGCAGTTGGCAACTGACCCGTTGTTTTATCGCAAAATTGTGTTCAGCGATGAGGCGCATTTTTGGCTTAACGGGTTTGTTAATAAGCAAAAATGCCGCATATGGAGTGAGACCAATCCACAAGAGACCCTACAGACTCCATTACATCCAGAAAAATGGTGCGGATTTCTCGCTGGTGGCATCATCGGAGGCCGGAGCTCGCGTTACGGTCAATGGAGATCGTTACCGCACCATGATCAATGATTTTTTGTTTGAAAATATGGATGACATTGATCCGGAGGAGATGTGGTTTCAACAGGATGGCGCTACGTGCCATACGGCGAACGCAACCATCGACTTATTGAAATTAAAATTTGGCGATAAGTTGATTTCGAGAAATGGACCTGTCAATTGGCCTCCAAGGTCGTGCGACTTGACACCTCTCGATTATTTCCTGTGGGGCTACGTGAAGTCACTGGTTTATGCTGATAAACCAGCAACAATTGACGCCTTGGAGGACAGCATTGTTCGTGTTATTCGTGACATACGTCCAGCAGTGCTCGAAAAAGTGGCCCAAAATTAGACGTCCAGAATGCGCTTCGTCAAGAACAGCCGCGGTGCCCATATGCCCGAAATCATTTTCAAATGTTAATGTCACGTATTGATCTTTCGAATAAAAAAAAAATTTGATTACAATTTAATTTTTTGTGTTATTTTTTACAATTTCAAGTTCTATCGGGCTTAAAAAAACACCCTTTACAAAGAAAAACATTTCCACAGACCTCACATCCCTTTACATTTTAATTAGATTTTGTGAAGGGTTTTTTTAAATTTATATGAAACTTGAGTCCATCTGTCTGACCAAACAAGTTTGTTTTGATGCATCACAATACTCCATTATAATTTTATATGAATCGTACCTGATATGTATTTTACTTTCAAAAGATTTTCTTAAATTTAAAGTTTCCATCTAAAATTTTGTTTAGATTTTATAGTTTTTTTTATCTGATTTACACTTAACAATGTTATTGCAAATATACTGTCTTACCATCAAACACTTATCAGGTTACAAATAGTATTCTACACTAGTATTAGTTTTCATTTGAATGAGTGTGTGTGTGTGTGTTTGTACAATTGTGGAAAAGGAGCTGTTTGGTATGCTTTGTGTGGTGATTTTCCCCTTTCATTCTTTGTCGCATTTAATATTGTTACCACTACAAAGAGTCCCTAGTGTAACATGTCGTCTTGAAATGATAGACACATTGTAATGCAACTATGAGCAAAACTACAAGTGTAAGAGCAAAATAAAACAAGGAGAAAAAATCAAATAAAATAAAATACATTTTGTATTTTAAAGTCATCTATTCTATTCTATTTATTTTTAATATTTATTTAGTTTTTCTGTTTAATTTGTTGTACATTTTTTGTAACAAAAGAAAAACACATGCATAAGAATGATATTTATATTTATGGCACAACAGTGAGGATCAAAATAGCGTTAAGTTTAAAGAATAACAAAAGTTGGTCAAGGACAAATTATAAAACTACCTCAGTTTCTTCAACCTTAACATCTGAAGTAAGAGATTTGGGGTTTGCAAAAGCATATATGTATAAATGTTCTAATAATATAACGTTATTGTTTATAAAAAATCTTTAAATTTCTACCTTATTCAAACGCAAATCAGTCGAAATAAAACTTGTTATTGAGGCTGTCATTTGAAGAAAGAAAAATTTGAATAAAATAGTAAGTAAAGAGATCACGTCAACTTAGAAATATTCTAAAGGAGAACAAATAAATGTATCCCTAAAATATACCAGTTGTAACAACTCCAAAACAGTTTTGTTCATTATGGCGTACATGTAAAAACCTTAAAAGATCTGTAATATGCAGGAAATGGTGAAATGTCAGTATGTTTCTTAACTATTTAAAAAAATGTGCGCTTCGCTACTCCCATCCACAGAAAACAGAATAAACACTTGGAAGAAAAGAATGGCTAACCTTTAACTAGAAAACACACGCCATTCGCACGACAAAACTGTTTCAGTTTATAAGCAAGGTACGTCCCACACTGTTCCCATCCGAACTGTTTTTGCTAGACTATGCGTAATAACACTATTATAATATTTCATTTGGAGGTACCGCTCCCACCATCCTAGTCCAGTCTATATTTTATAATACTATTCACATTAGTCTGTGGTTTATTCGTGCAAAGGTTTAAGACTCTACCTATTGTAATTCTACAGGTACACGATAATAATATTTCACTTTTTATGGGCGATTCCACGCCCACTGTCCCAATCAAGTCTGTATTTTGCTAGACTATGCACATTACCCTGAAGGTTACTTGTGCATAGTTTCAAGACTCTACCTATTGCAGTTCTGCAGGTAGACGATAATAATTATTCACTATGTACAGGAGGTATCAAGCCCACCATTCCAATTTAGTCTGTGTTTCACTACACAATGTATCTTAAAATGGCAGTTACTGATGAAAAATTCCAAGATGCTACCTATTGCAGTTCTCTAGATATATGATAATTTTTTACTATGTATGGGGAGTACCAAGATCACGGTCCAAATCCAGCCTTTGTTTGACTAAGCTTTGTGTATTAATAAGGGGGTTAATAGTGCAAAATTTCAAATATATATTCAAGTTTTCTAGCTACTTAAAATGTGGGCGTAAAGTGGGTGTGGTAAATTTTTATTTACGTAAACACCTAACTTGGTTTATAACGAATTAAAAAAAATTATAATTGGCCAAAACAATGCAGCCGTTCTTAAGTGATGCGATTACCAACGAGCGACACTTAACATTTTTTAATTTTTCATTAATAGCGTGCTATTATTTATATATTCGTAGATAGATATATCGCTAGATTCAAGTATGATTTTTAGATTTCAGACATAAATGCTAATTGTTAGTCAAGTTTAATTAAATATACACACAAAGAAAAAACATTGTTAGGTAACCATAATCTAAGAGCAACATATTATGGTTGTAGTGAAACCATATTATGGTTGAACATTATAATATTATGGTTAAATTAACGATTATAGTATGGTTAAAAAATATGAAATGTCATATGAAATGGATATGCCAGTTTTTTTATATTTTAAAATACAAAAATTATGATTTTATATAAAAAACAGATGATTTCATTAATACATAGATAAAAAAATTTAATTAACATTTTTCTTCTTCCAAACCGTGTTCAAGGATATAAGAGAGAGAGAATACCTTGGCCATCGATTTAACGGTATTCGCACATGGCCCATACCATCGCAGTTCATGGATTTGCCAGTATGTAATTGTTCTTGAAGGCATCAATTTCGGAGGATATCTTTTCCAATTCAGCCAACACCTTTTTCATGTTGTCTTTCAAGTACAAAGTAAAGTCTTTCTTGTCTCCGAAAGCATTCTTGTAAACTGTGATTGAAAACAACATCAACGACGGTCTCAACGGTTGAGTTTGTATCCTTATCAGCTTCTTCAGTTCAGGTATAAATATCTTCACTTTTAATGTCACCTGTACATCACCGACAAATTTCGCTTTGTATCTGCGAACATTTCATCAACAGTAATATTATCCCTGTTGATTTTCATGAGTTCGAGGTTTTATTAATTTTTCTCGTTTAAAAATTAAAAATAGGTTACAGTCTCATACCGAGAGGACTCGAATTGCGGGTATCTAGAGAAGATGGCTGCCACGCGCTCAATTCAACAGCGAAAAGGAAATAATTAAATATTTAATTTTATATTGAATTCCCGCAACAATTGTTTATACATTTTTTATTATTTTTTTAAAGCACAAACCAATAAACTCCGATGATATAAACAAACAAGAAATTTCTATTTTTAAAAATCTTTTGGTTACCTACGAAAAAACTTTGGTTGTGGAATAAACATTAAATACTTAAAACCAACCATGTTGAATTTTTTGTACGTAGTAACCATTTAATAATAAAATTTTAAACAAAACTTTTTTACCGGGACCAAAGTAATGATACAAACAACTAAAATGAGTTCATCGCAACCACATATTGTTACAGAGAACATAATGTGGTTCCTGTGATCATACCATAGCCATAGTTTTACATTGCGTGTATTTACATAGTTGCTTGCAATGGTCTGTTCTTAATTCATACACAAGTTTTCCTACATATACATACATGAGTCTGAACATAACCATCTTTAAGCCCGCTAAGTCGTGCTGTGAATAGCCATTTTGTGTTCCGAAAGACATGGGCAATGAGGGATCTGATGTTTCGTAGTAAGTTTTCCTTTTCAGTCCAATGTTTTTAAAAGTCATTTTAAGAAAGATTAATTCTGTGCTGGTAACAGTACCAGCTATTCAGTTCTGGTACTGATCAGCTGCAAACCTGAGTTATTGCCATCAAGTGGCCTCTACTATAGTTTCCGTTTTTAATCTAGAACAAATGGTTTTAGAGACTATTTGCAGTGTCCAATGCCTCATTTTTGTAATTTAGGTGAGAAACTTCTCACATAATGTAATCATTTTATTTAAGACGGCTTAAAGTTTATAGCGATTTTTTATTACTTTATGTTCAAAACTTCATGATTAGTCTTGATCCATCCTGTGTAAATCAGAATTACTTTTATATTTTTGTGTGAAAAATTTCTCACTTTTTTCAAAGAAGAGCTAACCTCGGCAAAGCTCTAAACAAATCCAATTGAATTAGATGTAAATTTGTATCAGTGCCAGCCTTGGTAATCTTACCACTGGCTAAATACAATACGTTTACCACTCTTTTTGTGTGTAGGCCGCATTATAATCGAACATTCTGTACCAACGTTGCCGTTGCGTCTATGGTTAACAAGCCATAGCACATTTCAAGAATAACACCCATTTACCAAGGAGTTCTCTCCAATAGCTAGGCCACAGTGTTGTCGTATCCCTTTTCTTAATATTTTAGGTCCCAGAGAAGCCTCGATTTTACCCACATCTACCGGATTTTAATTTGTGATAGACGTTGATACCTCTAGGATATCCCGATTCGCGAGGAATTTATACTTACAAGATTTTGTCCGCAGATGGACTTAAAATCAATTAGCATTTTAGAGCATATCAGCGTGTTTATCCCCATCCAAACAAAGCTATTTCGTATAACTCATATCAATTTGGGTGCTGTATAGTGATTGCTGCACTACAGTTGGCACATATTCAAAAAACCGCTTCGTTACTAATGGCGCAATAGTAATATTATATAAAATTTTATGCAAAAACTTTGACACACTGGCTTGCTAGTAATAAACACTTTTGGTCCCCGTCGTCGTACCGAGGGTATCGATGGCACTACCAACACTCTGCCGGCTACTAGTTTGCTACTTAGTTGAAGAACATCGATTCGCCATCGATTTCTACAACTGGTCATTTCACGAACCAGAAATGCGAATTTTGCACAAAGATCTCGGTTTATTTATTTAAGGAATCCAATTTACTTAGCAATTGAAGGCACATTATTATCTACTTCGTTACGAATTCTCAGTTTAAGCCATATAGAAGCTCCAATCGAATATTCAATGTGGCCAAAAAATCATCTTCTCTGACGTGGCACATTTTCATTATGTCAACAATCAAAGTTGTGGCATATGCAGATCGAAAAATCTACACGTCATGTCGAGAAGAGGAGCGAGAGTTTGATATAAATTTTTCTAAAATGTTGCCACTTCAGTCAATGCCGAGCGCAAAGTAGTCTCAATTACAGAAGCTATGCATTTATTTAATCTTTTGTTTCACCTGGATGACGCAGCATGTGGCACAGATCAACCAGCAATCGATCTTTTAAGCGATATCAATTGAACGCCTCGGATCTGTGATAGCCATTTTTTGTAGATTACCGATAAAATTCCATGCTACGTGAACTATTCAGAAACAATCTACACTCCTAATGCTTACGTCTTTTAAAGGATTCGCGAGTTAGATACCAGAAACGGCACGCAAAGAAAAAACATGGCTATGATATAAAAAAATGCAACTTGGTTGGTTTGAGCTACATATATAATTTTTAAACTGTAACCAAAGTTTTATTAGAATTCTAAAATAATATTGTATTTGTAACCATAATATATCATAGAAAACAAATTATGATAAGTTTTCTCATACCTAACCACAGTATGACTAAAAACAAATAAATAATGTTCGTTTTTTTTAGGTTTTGTGTTTAGTTTTTTTGTTTAAATCATTAGAATCTAATTTTACGGGTTTATCTTTCAAAAAATAATAATTTATGAACTGAGTAATTTCTCAAATCGCATGCCCAAAAAATAAACTAATAAATAATTGTATCTTTTATTATAAGGTATTTATAATATATCTTACAATGTAATTTTGAAGTAAGACAATAATATGGTTCTAACAATGTTAGTATTATATTAATAATAATAATAATAATAATAATAATAATAATAATAATAATAATAATAATAATAATAATAATAATAATAATAATAATAATAATAATAATATGGTTTGACTATAACAATATAATTCCATCATAACCACCTCTATTCTCTATTCACTTTGTATCGACGTCTTCATCAATTCGATTATAAGTTGGTATTCCCGTCGACGGGTTATCCACAATTTGAGTCAAATAAAAACCATATATCTATTATTTTATTTAGTTTACAATTTTTATTGAAAATTTTTTAAACAAAAATATAAATAAAATTAAAAAAATAAGTTTAAAATATCCTTGTTCAACGCTATGTTTTTGCAGCATCGGTCAGTTGGTTTTCGTTTGTTCTTTGAAATACAATCTTTTTCTTTTTGCATAGAAGTATTAATTAGAGTTAAATGCTGACTGGGTGGTTCGAATACACTTTCAATTTCAATTCAATATTTACGCTTGATTCTGCTTCCAATACACTATCGCACTCACTGCCAAATTTTCCGTACTATATTAATTGGACGGAACCTACAGGGTGAAGGTTCTTTTAGAATTGTTACAGCCCCTTCTAGGGGACTAAATATAAATTGTTTATTAGTTCCACCCCCAGTAGCCTTAGCCTCAGCTTTGTTGAAAACCATTTTCTTCTTTACCTTAAATATTAAGTCTTTCCAGGCCTGCAATCAAATTTTCGTTAGTTTTTTTAGAATTTCCTTTCCTTACCTTTTGCCACCCATCCTGAGATCTTCTTGAAGGGCCAAGGGCGTTTAATGCAACAACAAAACCATCCCACTGGTCATCCACTTTAGAACCGTCTTGCAAGGGAAGGATTTCTCTCTATTTCTTCCACTAATTTTACTAATTGGTTTGAATTTGTTATTTTATTTTTTCAGGGACCGTAAATAACAGTTATCGTTTTATTAAAAATATTTTACAATAGTTATTTTGAGAACTAAATTAAAAAAATTCCATCTTCACCAGTTATTTTTCAACGTAAAAATAAAAAATCAAAAGAAAGTTTTAAAAAAAGAATTTTATTTTCCGTCAGAAAATAAAACTCATTTTATGTAACTTGATAACCAACACAATCACCTTGCATTTCAATTCAATAAATCGTCATTGAAATAATGTAGATTTTAATTTTTTATTGTTTTATTAACGATCTTCATTTTCCCATTTTCGCTGGATTTTTCTGGAAAATTGATAATTTTTTTTCTGGGAGGAAATATCCATAAATTGCCAAAAAAAAGACAATAGTTAGTTCCTGCAACCAAGGGAAGCGTGGAAAGAGCATTATATGCTCTTAAATTGATATTGAGCGGCCTAATTTCAAATCTATCCACAAAAAAAAAATTCTACAAACAAAACGAAATTTATTTTTTGACGGAAAAAATAAAAGTCCTTAAAAAAGATTTATTTTATGACGGCAAAATAAATTTCTTTTTTTAAAACTTTCATTTGAGTTTTTATTTTTAAGTTGCAAAATAACTGTTAACTATGGAGTTGCCATCGATTTTTTAAGATCATCATAGATTCTGAAAGAGATCGTCAATACAAATCTATCGATATATGACAGCATAGATCTCCGTTGACTCTATCATAAAGAGTTTTTGAGTTTAATTTTTTTGGTAACTGTTATTTATGGTCCCTGCATATTTTCCATTTTTAATTTAATTTTTTTTCAAATCATATATAAAAACCAAGACAACAAAGTCGTCATCGACACAACATAATTTCGACGTCACTTTTTCTTACAGGGACCTAATCACCGTATTGGATATTGAGTCAACTATCGTACCGAATAACAAATTCGATCCGACTAGAGTAAGCTAGTTATGCCATTCGACATGTATCGCATCGTCATTTTTATCAAATTGTAATAGAAACATTTCCTTTTGCAGGAAAATACGATACTTTGTATTCGATATCGAGTGCCCTGATTCTAAAATAAAAAATTACGAGAGATTTTACTCGATATCAAATGCGGTGATAAAGACCCCAGAAAACCAAATAAAACTAAACAGTTATCGATAAATGATGTCGACAAAGGGAATAACAATTTAAGCCCGTCGACGACGCCAAATAGAATAAAGGTGAATATGTTGCTCTTAGATTATGGTTATCTCAACCAAATTTTTTCTTTGCATTCGTCAACAAAGAAAATTGGACTGACAAGATAATCAATTGCCGAACCAGCCGCGAAAATCAAATAAATGCAAACGTGTGCCATAAATACTGCAAATATTTGTTATCTTTTATAAATGACGTTAAGTTTAATTTATTTAATTTAATTTTTGAAAATATAATTGTATAGTAGCCCATACCATCCTTCCGTATATACGAGTATACTAAAGGCATATCCTTGCCGACGCTCTTTTGCAATTAAATACGAAAAGAATGTTTGTCATGTACGAACATATGTCAGGCATATAATATTGCAGCTGAGATCAAGGGCAGACACACTTTGCTAATCGAGAGATGGCACTGAAATAACTTGTCAAGCTAAAGGAAAATCTTTAAAGTCTTGCCCTTCACTGTTTTATCATATGCATACATTTTCACTTTGGATGAGATTCACTTCATCAGCATATTGTTTGTGCACACACTCATATAAAAACACACACACACACTAACTAATACACACATATACTTAAAGTTTATACTAATAACAAATCTGGTGGAATTTCATGTTGGTGGTATTAATTTGTACTTGGATCTTTTCAATGTTCTTTTCCTTGATTTTTGTTGGTTTGTTTTCTATTTCACCATAAAATCCTAACAAGTTGTAGTTGTCATTGTAACTGTAGAAGGTTTTGGGCGCCATTGAAGCCATAAACTTGAAGGAAAAATGTTTGCTCATGTTTGTATTAGATAAAACAAACCAGTTCAATCGAAAGACGAACTGTGGTGCCCAGTGATCATTATGGAATTTTCAACTATCAATAAAAAAATAATACATATTTTGTATCTTATTTTACTGACATTTTAAGGATATACATTAATACGCAAGTATGTGTATGTGCTTACATATGTACATATATTTTTGCTCGTTTGTAAACATATATTTTTTTGATTTAAGCAAAGAAATAATAAATAAATTCTTATTTTAATTTCCAGCATTTATAAACTACACTTTAATTAAATCTTAAGGAATTTTAAGCATTTTTTTAAAATATGTATTTATTTGAAATTTTTCTATTTTCAGGTAAGTTGTGTTAAACAAAACACAAATTGATGTTAAATTACTCGTTCTTATATTTTGTAAGTAAAATTGTTTTATTATTAAGAAAAAATTAAATATTCTTTTCTATGGTTTCAATGTCTTCTAAAGACATAATGAATTTAATCAATTTATCACATGAAATCTACCAAATATTTATTATATGTCAAGGTATTTTTTTTGCTTATTGTTGACAGTGACACAGTGGGGGATTTTCAAAAATAAATAAACAAAAAAAATAAAATAAAAAAAAAATTAGATTCTATGTTTCTTTATAGATTTGGAGTCAAGCTTAAGTGTTCATTTTGTAGGGTATATTATTAGAATTGAGATTTTATTCAATTTAATTATTTTTGTCATTTCTTAATTAAAGTGAAACTTGTAATAGATGTAGACTTGTCTATGCTTAAGTCTTCAATTAACTTTCCAGACTAAATATAACACCGTTCTACACACTTTTACACGCATGAAGAAGACCTACATACATTTGGAATCTGCATCGAAAAATAAAATACTTTTATCATCACCAAGATTTTCTAGATCAATTCAAGTATTTTGACAAAAAATGACAATATATCTTTTGTTGAAAATCACTCTAGTAAACGTATTTTTTATCAAATTTTATTCTATTTCAAACAAAAAAAATAAATATAATAATTTCGTAAGTAATATTAACGAAAAATTAGTAGAACCTTAACGACAAAAATTTGTTAAATCAACTTAACTTTTATTTAAATCTATATATGATTTATTCATATAAACTATTTTTTTTTCAAATTAACAGAATTTCTTTCGTTAAAAACATATTGCAATAAAACTTAAAAATTTTTTTTAATTTTTATTTTATTTTTTTATTTTACTTTTGAAAAAATTTAATATTTTTGAAAAAAAACTTAAAGTGGTATAAGTCTATTTTGACCAAAAATTTGTGAATGTTAAAAATGAACACAATTTACTGTGAACATTTTATTTATAAAAAAAAATCTGTTAAAATATATAAAATATACAGGACCATAACATTAAAAAAAAAAAAAAATTGACAGATATGAATTATTTATTACCATATATCCCTCAAACACATCAAGAGTATTTTCAAAAACTTGATCATGATGAAAAAAGTTTAAATATATTAATAGTAAGAGCAAAAATAATGTTGGTTGAATGATAAATGTTGAAATAAAGCCTTTTTATTTTGTTATTTTTTATTGTTGAATTATTTAATTAAAATTTAATAAAAAGAAATTGGTTTGTTTCAGTTGAGATCCCGTAGTTAAATTTTGTGAATGTAAAATTTTTACTTTTTGCTGACTAATAAGTTGTGCAAGTCCTTTGGAAGTAATTAAAAGTATAAATTTTTGTTAATCACACATAAAAATGATTACATTATAAATTTAAATCAATTTAATATTTAAAAAATACAACACTAGTTAGTAACATTTATTCATATTTTTCAAATTATTCAAATGCAAAACCTTAGATATCAAAGAAAACGGCTCATACAAGGTATATTTATTTTACTAGGTAGTGGCATCCCTACAACAAATACAACAATACAAGAACAACATGGCATTTTGTTGTTGCTTTGTAGTTCGAAATGTCAAAAAACATATAAGAAAATTGAGAAGGCGTGTATGTGCTTTATTGCTTTCTCACTTCTACTTTATAAAATTTCTTAACACATTCAACTTTTGACATGTCGAACTACTAAATCAGCTGGGCGGACGACACTACCTAGTAAGATAAATATACCTTGGGCTCATATATAATTAAATGAAAAAAGAGAGAATAAATTTCGTTAAATTTAACTTCAGAAAAATTATTTAAAATAGAAAATGTTTTCAATTTATATTTCTTATTTTAAACATTTCAAATCAAATGACCGCAAATGAGACTAAAAGCTTTATTCGTATATTCTTCTTAAAAGATGCAAAATGCCAAAAAGGCATTAATGATATGAAATTTTGTTTTCAGATTGTGTTGCATATCGTTATCTAATGATGATAAAGATATTATTAAGAATAAAATTTAATAAAAAAATTAACTAAACATTTTACTTAACTTAACTTATTTATAACCGACTTCAAAAAGAGAAGGAGGTTATCAATTCGTCTGTGTGTTGCTTTTTTTTGTATGTTTGTGCCTTCAGAACTCGGTCAATACTGAACTGATTTTAAAAATTGTTGCACTATTAGAAAGGTTACAGATTGGTGCCATTTTAAAAGAAGTTTAAAATTTTAAAAATTAAAGGGTGTCCCCATACAACATACATGTTTTTACGTGTATTATGAACTTTATAGGTCACCAATTTAAAATTGAAAAAAGTGCGTACCACTATAGCTCCCAATAACAAAAAGTAATTAAAAATAAAAATTAAAGGGTGACCCCATAGGTGACATAATTTCACCTTTATGATCCTATCTTTTGATAAACCCTTGAAAATTGTAAGGAATGTTCGTTACTGTCTGTTATAATAAGTATAAATATTTAAAATTAAAAATTAAAGGGTGTCCCATTAGTTGGTTTAATTTGATATATATATGGCCAAACTTTTGAACCGTTATAGACAGACAGTTGAAATTTACAAAGAACTTGTATTGCTAAGTCCGCTATAATAACAAGTGTACAATATGAATTTGAAAATTAAAGGGTGTCCCAATAGTTAATGTAAAAGTGATATATATGGCCAAACTTTTCAACTGTTATAGATAGACAGTCGAAATTTACAAAGAACCTATATTGCTTAGTCCGCTATTACAACAAGTATAAAATTGGATTTATAAATTAAAGGGTGTCGCCATTATTGATTTAATTTGACCATCATATCCTCATCTTTGGAACCGTAATAGACAAACACTTGAAAAATAGACAGAATGTTCACTACTATGGTATAACAACAAGTATAAAATTTGGATCTATAAATTAAAGGGTGTCCCCATTATTGATGTAATTTGACCATTATGACCTCATCAGTTATAGCCAAATTAGACACTCGAAAATTAGATAGAATAATCACTACTATGTCCGGTATAACAACAAGTATAATTATTTAAAATTGGAAATTAAAGGGTGTCCTATAGTTGCTGTAATTTGATGTATATGGGCACACAGTTAAAATTTACAAAGAATCTGTATGACAAAGTCCTCTATAACAAGTATTTATATTAAAATTTAAAGGGTGTCCCAATATGTGACGTCATTTGATATATACACAACTATCTTTTGAACAGTTATTGACAAAAACTTAACAATTAGATAGAATGTCCATTACTATGTCTGTTATAATAAGTATAAATATTTAAAATTATAAATCACAGGCTATCGCAATAGTTTATGTAATTTGATGTATATGGCCAAACTTTTAAACCGTTACAGACAGACGGTTGAAATTTACAATGAACCTGCTATAACAAGTATAAAATTTGAATTCGGAAATTACAGGATGTCGCAATAGTTGGTGTAATTTTATGTATATACCCAAACTTTTGATCCGCTGTACACAGACAGTCGTTTGGCATTGGTTTGACCTGAAAAAGACCAGAACCTTGGGATTTTGTGCCCCTATATACTCCGGAAGCACTGCTCCCCCGGTAGAAAATCGACTTATGGTTGCTTTGAATTCAAAAATTAGTTTTTTTTATCTGAATTGAAAGTTTGTACTACGACATTAAAAAATCCCGCTACAATCTTCCTCGAATATAATATAGTCATTGTATAATTACCGTCTTAAAGAAACATGACTTTAAGTTTTTATTGAAGTCGGTTTTAAATAACGAAAAGAAATATTGGAAGATTTAAAATGTCAGCTTGTATGGCTTGTAAAGCAGCGAAGACGAATCCATTTAATAAATACTTCATTACGCACTAAAATTTTGAAATATAACTTTTTTACTGACAGAACATTGTTTACATAAATTGGACACCAGCATAATCCAGATGAGTGGAGCCTTGCCTAACCGACATCGAGTCTAATGGTCGTTATCTTACATATTAAAAATATATTCCACGAAAACTCGGTGATCTCCTAAACGTTTGCTCCGATAGACTTCAAATTACTTGTGGATTGTTGGTATTAATCTCCTCTTTAAAACGGTATACCCTCTGTTTAGATTAAGATTTCCGGAAAACTCGGTTTCTTCTGGTTTCGAATTGAAGTCGCGTTTAAATTTTTATCTATGAAGGTGAATTCAGTATATTCCACACTGCACAGTGGGCAGAATCATAATATTTTGGAAATAACTCAGACATTTGTAAAGGGCTAAGGTGATTGATCCAAAACTTGGCATGAGCATAGCAGAGGAGTATCTCAGCTCAAGTTTTGATGATAAACACCATCCACTTATCAAGGGTGGCGCTATGTAGTCTCAAAGTTCGGTACCTCGACCCTGCAAATTCTTTTAGAGCTTGGCATTTCTTAAATTTTTTATTGATTTTTAAAAATTATACTTGCTCTTAAAGGTCTAGTTAATACCTATAAAATGATTGTTTAATCTGTAAATTATGTATAATAATTAAGCATTTTATTATTATAATTTTTGATTTTACGATACCCTGGTCCATTTTTTTTTTAAATATTTTAACAAATTTTCAGCAAATTTTTTTCCTGTAGTTAGTAAGCGAAATTTAAAATATTGTGGAAAAATTTCAAAATTATATATTTTCTGATTTAAAAGCTATACGATTTTCAATTTAAAAAATTCAAAATGATTGAATTTTTGTGTATTTTAGCCTAAAAATGGCCGTCAATCCTATTTTTTTATAGATAAAAATTTTCTTAAGGATTATATAAAAACGCTGATGTTTTTTTTTTTATTTCGAAACATTAACTAACGGTCAATATCGGGATATTAAAAATTCTGGGATACAAGAGATTTCAGGATCGGGGGTTTTTAAAAGCTTTATTTCTGGGGTTGTCAAAATTCAACACCGATTAACGTCCCAAGTATAAGTAATCGTCAAGTAGGCAATATAAATTATTTAAATAAGTATTCAATTGTATTGAAAAAATGCATCGCCGTGGCCAATAAACTAGGAATATTATGACGAGATCCAGTCTCTAATAACAGAAGGATACAAGGTATTGGACTGGATAATCTTTAATTAACTAAATACGATAACCCTTATCGAGTTATGCTAATATCCGTATATATTGTGCAACGTCCCCCATTTTTGATATAACAGAATATCTCGGAAATTAGCACTATCTCGGAATAAGCACTTCAGTATATTTTGTCGATATCTACTTAATCATTTTTGCAGCTTTTACTAGTTGCTTTATTTGTCCAAAGTTTTTTTTTTCTGTATATCATCTTGACGCACCCTAGTAAAGTTAATGTTTCCAATTTGCACAAAACTTGCAAATATGTTATAGCTTCATTGCATTGTCTGCACTAATTATTTAAATTCAAATATACAAGAAGCCCTGTGGCACTTACTATCCTTTACCTTGGCCAAAACCCCTAAGACGAATGAATAAAGATACAAAATTATGCCTAAAGGTGTTTTTACACTGATTTCTAACAAATTTTTGTAAATTTTTTTTTATTTAAATGGCAGAATTTTGATTCCAAAAATTTTTGTTTAAAAGTGTTTTTGCATTTCAAGAGTGTTAGTGTGATTTACCTTCGGTGTGTGTTGTAACGTGCTAAAATTTTTTTTATTGCATGACAAAAACACATGAATTATTTACAACAATTATTTGTTCTTTTTTTTTTGTCTTTTTTGCTAGACGTTTCATGAAAAAAAGCTAGGAAAAACACTAAAGTCAAAATAGTGAAACCAAGTGAAACGCTCAGTTAAACTTCTTTAATGAACTGAATAAATCACAAGAAATTTACATGAAATTAAATTTATGTATTGTATCACGAATGTTGGCAAAATATTCGTAAATAAAATATATGCAAAGAAAATTAGAAAATTCAAGAAATCACAGCACTTTTGGTGAAAAATTTATTTAAATGCTAGAATATGCTAAATTTTTGAAGACTTAAAGCAGCTCAGAAATTTAAATTTAGCTTTAAAAAAGTTTTAAATTAGGTTTTCTAAAAGGAGTTTTAAAAATTTAGTTTTAAATAATTTTTAAAGAGAAAAAGTACTGTTTTACAAGTACTTTTTTGAAAGTACTTTTTTACAAGTAATTTTTTGAAAGTACTTTTTAAGTGTACTTTTTGAATGTTTTGAGAATTTATTTTTTTGAAAATATTTTTAAAAAAGGCAGTTTATTTAAAATAATCGTTTTTTAAAATATACATTTAATTAACTTTTTGATTTAATTAAATTTTTGTTAAAATGTATATAAAAATATATAATTTTTGTTAAAATGTATATAGTAACTTTAAAAAGGTGGTTTTTAGAAGTAAACCCCATTGTCAAAAAATAAAAAAAAAACATTTGTACTTTCTTGAAAGTACTTTTTTTAGGTGTACTTTTTGATTTTTTTAAACTTATTTTTTTTAATATTTTTTAAAAAGTACCTTTCTATAAAGGCATTTTCGAAAAGGTACCTTTAATAAATGTATTTTTCAATAGGTTGGTTTTTAATGTGGTAAGTTTAAACGATCCTTCGTTTTTAGAAGTTTAAAAAAGGTAAATTTTGTAAAAATTAGTGGACCCCGACGTGTTTCGGTAACCCCAGTGTAAAAAAATAAAAAAACATTTAAAAGTTAAAAGTATGTCCAAAGTTAAACCCTTAAAGGCATATTATTTTCAGAGTGAACTCTGTCAAATTTAGGGTGTGTCAATATTGTCCTTCTCTAGATAGGGGATAATGACTTTGTTTGGGATACTTGACCCCTAGTCCTGAGGTTTAACTCTTTATCCACTCATTTCATTTTCAGAGTACAAAACTTCAACACTCTTCCTATTAAAGGGTGGTTAAATTTTAAGGGCCGATGTTGATTTTTGAATAAAACAAAATTTATTTAGGAAATTATTGTCATTTCTTTTTATTTTGATAATATTGGTATGACTTAATTATGTATGGAACAAAATATCGTCCAAATATCGGCATAATTGAGGTTCTATGCCGTTAATGTGACGAATTATCTCATTCTTTAGCTCTTGAATTGTTGCTGGCTTATCGACGTACACTTTTTCTTTCAAATAACCTCAAAGAAAGAAGTCAAACGGTGTCAAATCAAATGATCTTGGCGGCCAATTGACATCGCCACCACGTGAGATAACACGGCCATTGAATTTGTCGCACAAAAGAGCCATTGTTTCGTTAGCTGTGTGGTAAGTGGCATCGTCCTTTTGAAACCACATTTCGTCCACATCCATATCTTCCAATTCTGGCCATAAAAAGTTCGTTATCATCTCACGATAGCGAACACCATTCACAGTAACTGCCTGAATGGCCTCATTTTGGAAATAATACGGCCCGATGATGCCGCCAGCCCATAAACCGCACCAAACAGTCACTCTTTGTGGGTGCATTGACGAATATAGTGAGATGAAAATGTACCTGATCACTGAAGATGATTTTCTTCGAAAATTGATCATCCAAAGTTGCCATTTCTTGCCACCATTCTGACCATTGGCGACGTTTGAAATGATCAAGAACCTTTAGTTCTTGAGTCAATTGCATCTTGTTGGCGTGTGAATGCAAGTCTTTATGCATAATGTTCATCTACGACGACCGGGGACGGCTCTTCAGCCACAGAAAAAAACTTGACGGACGTTTAGGTGTGGTTCCCATTCATTATCAGCCCTTAAAATTTAACCACTAATTAGTTTCCTATACTTCACGACAGAAATTGTTCATTTGGTATGCAAAGTAAGACGGCTCCTGTACTAAAATAGCCAGCACAATAATACGGCCGTTACTTATATATATTTTCAAAACTCCACCTGTTAAAGTTCCTAAGTTACATAATGATAAATATTGACTTTGTATGTAAGACATTACATTCTGGACTATCTTTCAGACTTTTCAAGTTACACTCTGACGAATATTGACGTTGTATGGGACATACTACACCCGCTTTTTATAGGGCATTTATTTTAAAAATGTAATTTTTACCTTTTTAAGAATACATTTTTTAAACAAAACTTTTATTCCCTTTTAGGCTGATTCGTGCAGTCCCATCCTCTTGTGACTTGTGGTTTAGTTTGTTTCAATACGCTTCATCAAAATAAATCACAATTACGTAAGCAATTATTTTCGAGTTTTATCTTATTTTTTTATTTTCTTTTCTTTTCCTATTTGGTTTTTATTTTTATGTCTGTTCGTTTTTATTTTTTATGTCTGCATTATTTGTTACCGCCACGTGTATTTAAAAGAACCAGAACCAATCGGCGGCAATAATGAAAACAACGTTGTTGACCTCATACAAGTGCAACATTTGCAAACTCAACCTCTTAATACACGTGAACACTGACAGACAATTTGTATTTTTAGTTCTGTTTTTTACCTCATGTTGACAAAAAATAAAAAGGAATCATTATTTTCTCTCATTTTATTATCGGGCCAGACAGCCAGGCATATCAATTTAACATTTTTAAGTTCTTGTTTATATTCCCACTGCGGAAGTCAAGGTGATTTTTTTGCTGTTGGGGGGACGGTTAATATTTGTCTGACCCCTTCTTAGAGCCACCAGTCAATTAAACTAAATTTAGTGTAATTTTTGTATTCATGTTTTTACAGTAGCAGTGGCACACAAATTATAGATAAAGGTGATATTTTTTAATTTATTTTATATTTTGTATTTTTACACTTCTGTTAGTTGGTGACAATAACATATGGTTTTATCATCGATTTATATACATACATACATATGTATGTATCTTCATTGTTCTTTTTATTTAATTTATTATACTTTGTTGGGTTATAGTTGTCCAATAATGATTGTTTGGACTTTAAAACTGTCAATATTGTGGCAATTGCTCACCTCTTGCTTTTAAAATTATAAGTGTTATATACAACAGATTGTAATGACAGGGTGGCAAAAAATGTTTTTTAGCTAAAAATCAAAATTATAAAATAGGTTAATTTCGTTGTATAGTGTGTTTAGATAGCTTCTATATAACTAATTATTTTATTTTGCTTAATATAAAAATAGTACCAAACAATTTTTTTCTCAATTTAAACTAGCAAACAATGCTTATTAGCTAAAAATCCAAATTTGTGAATAGGTTAATTTCATTGTGTAATCTCTTTTGGATGGATATTATATTATTCATTATTTTATTCTGCTTGATATAAAAATAGTACCACAAAAGTACTTTTATAATTTTAACTAACAAACAATGCTTTTTAGCTAAGAATCCAAATTCTTAAACATTTCAATTTCATTGTATAATCCCTTTAGATAGCTATTATATTACTCATTATCTTATTTTGCTTGATATAAAAATAGTACCAAAAAAGTACTTTTATAATTTTAACTAACAAACATTGCTTTTTAGCTAAGAATCCAAATTCTTAAATAGGTTAATTTCATTATATAATCCCTTTAGATAGCTATTATATTATTCATTATCTTATTTTGCTTGATATAAAAATAGTACCAAAAAGGTACTTTTTAAATTTTACCTAGCAAAAAATGCTTTTTAGCTAAAAAACAAAATTTTTAAATAGGTTAATTTCGTTGTATAGTGTGTTTAGATAGCTTCTATATATCTAATTATTTTATTTTGCTTAATATTAAAATAGTACCAAACAATTTTTTTCTCAATTTAAACTAGCAAACAATGCTTATTAGCTAAAAATCCAAATTTGTGAATAGGTTAATTTCATTGTGTAATCTCTTTTGGATGGATATTATATTATTCATTATTTTATTCTGCTTGATATAAAAATAGTACCACAAAAGTACTTTTATAATTTTAACTAACAAACAATGCCTTTTAGCTAAGAATCCAAATTCTTAAATATTTCAATTTCATTGTATAATCCCTTAAGATAGCTATTATATTACTCATTATCTTATTTTTCTTGATATAAAAAAAGTACTTTTATAATTTTAACTAACAAACATTGCTTTTTAGCTAAGAATCCAAATTCTTAAATAGGTTAATTTCATTATATAATCCCTTTAGATAGCTCTTATAGTACTCATTATTTTATTTTGCTCGATATAAAAATAGTACCAAAAAGGTACTTTTTAAATTTTACCTAGCAAACAATGCTTTTTAGGTAAAAAACAAAATTTTTAAATAGGTTAATTGCATTTTATAAGCCCATTTCAGATAACGATTATATTACTCATTATTTTATTCTGCTTAATATAAAAATAGTACCAAAAAAGTACTTTTTGTGTATTCTCAAAAATTTACTTATGTTTGCAAAAAAATATTTATTTATTAAACCTTTTCCAGTAGTCATTTTATTATTAAAATTAAATTTACTATTTTTATAATACTATTGAAAAAGTACCCAAAGAGTACCTTTTTCAAAAAAGTTATTTTTACTATTAAATATCAAAAGCATATAAGGTTTTTAACCGGAAGGACTACAAGGAATATCTTAGGTTATTTTTTTTACCAAGGCTGTAAAACAAAAAGATATATTTATGTTTCTTGCAACTGTTTTTTTAATAGTTTAAAGGCATCTGCTATTTTAAATTAGATGAATAATTTTTAACGAAAATGATTGAAAAAACACATAATAAGAGGGAAGTTTAAGGTAGAGGTATACTTTGATCAAACCACCTGACTCTAGTTGGTTAAAAATATGATATTTACAACTAAACCCCATCAAAACAATATTGTTATTATGCATTGCAGTAATATTATTCGACTACAACCATATACATATATCATATGTTATTATTAATATTGGGAAAATATCGAACAGACCACTTCCTTAATGAGTCTTTTCGACCCCCTTCCATCTTCAATAATTACAAGCTACCGACTTGTAATATACGGCAACGTTAGTTTCGTTGAGCCTCGTGCTACCAGCAGCTTTTACTCTTTACTTCAGTGATTTCAGACTGTGGACTGGTAACTGTCAGCCTTCTTCTTAAGCAGGGAGTTTTTAGTAACTGCTAGCATTTGTCCACGGCTTAGTTCCCCAATGGCATCCACATTATAACCATATAATTCGACCATATAATTCACCCATAATTTGTTGTTGATCTTACATTAAGGTTACCTTAAACCTGCGATGACTGACAAGGTCCATATGGAACTTTTGTGTTTTCGAAGCCACAGTATTTCAAGATGGCTTAGTAGTATTTTATAAGATACCCTAACATCTGTATTTGTAATGTTTTTAAGGTTTTAGATTATACATTTTAATATTAAAATATTTATGGAGGATTTAAGACGTTTACTACGCGGATAACCAACAAGGTCCAAAGGGACCTATATAGTAATGCGAACAAATTTTTTTACAACTTTGAACTTAGCTATAATTTTAATAGCCAAAGCTTTAGATTTTCTTGAGACTGTTCACAGTAATAAAGCATTTGCTCCTCTAAAATCCCATTCAAGCAAAAGGTTTTCGTTTTTACGTAAAAACCATGATTTGAAATATATGTATAGGGCTGAAAGTTTCAGCCTCTAAATATTTCTAGAACAGTTCAGAATATTCGAGAGCAAGTGGGCATGCTACTGCCTATACAAAGTAAATATTTAAGTACAGAGTGTCCGCCAGGAAGGTATGCTACTTTTGGAAAAATATTCGATAAACAAACGTGTCAATAGAATGTTACAGCTCGCTTATGTTGTCATGATTTTCATGAATAAAACATAACGACTGGCGAGGCACATTTGAATGAAGATGTAAATAAACAGAATAGTTGGTTTTGGGCAATGGAAAACCCTCAAATTATTCATCAGTCACCTTTGCATCCATTAAAAGTGATTGTCTGGATTGAAATTTGGTCAGGAAAAATTATTGGACCTTACTTCTTTTGAAATGAAAGCGTAACGGTAACTGTGAAGGGGGAGCGATATCGTAATATGATTGAAAACTTTTTAACGCCATAACTGCACGCTTTGGGCTTGATTAACATGTAGTATCAACAAGAAGGTGCCACATCGCATACATCCAGGATTACAATGGAATTACTGCGAGTAGTATACCTTCGCGGCGGACACCCTGTATTTATTATCGTGTTACTATAGAAACTATAATAGGCAAAATCTCTTGAAATAAGAAACTCTCTATTATTGTATACTAGCTGCGCCCCCACACGTTGTGTGCGTCCCGACAACATTTTGTTCGATTTTCCTTTAAAAATAATCCACACCAAATTTTAAGACTCTTGCGTATTTACTTTATATAAAGGTACCCATCCCTGGATAAAATTCTAAAATTCTAAAAATTGTTGTTAAGCTCTGTAAAAGGTTTTTAGAATATTTTAATAACAATTTAACGCCACAAAGTAAAAATACAAATCAGATATAAATTTTATTCCATTGGCTATTAGGCAGTAAGTAATTTATATTTTGACATTACTTTAAAACATCGCCATCTGTTGCGCAATCGTGTTTAAAATAACGCGCTTTTGATTCAGATTTCGTCATTATTTTACAGCAGCGCAATCTGTTGAGTAACCGTGTTTCAAATATCCCGCTTTCAAAATAAAAAATGCCCTAAAGTATGCACTGCCTTTAAATCGGTTAAAAAATCGGAGTAGTTTCAATGCCTTTTCTCCACTTTCTCCTGGAAATAAGATATTTTTGAGGAAAAAGGTATAATTTATTGGAATCAGGATACTAAGGTACCTTCTCATAAAAATTTGTTAAAATCCACCCAGTAGTTTTTACGCATTGTGTTATATGTATAGATAATTTACTAAAAATTGAAGGAGGTACAAATTGAAAAATGGTTATTGTATACCTAGAGAACTACAATAAGTAGAGTCTTATAATTTTGTAAAGTCCACCGAAAAATTTACTGAACTGGAACATTGTAAATTTTTAATTGTAAAAGTGAAATGTGAATATCATGTAGCTAGAGATCTGAACAACAGATTGGATTGTAATAATGGATGGGGTACCTTCTATATATTGTGATAAACTATTATAGTGTACGTAAGGCTCTATAACACGTAGACTGTTGAAATATAGTATGTGTAACCCCCAATTAATGCGAATAATAGACCAAACACTGGCTAGATTGAAACAATAATTGTGAGACGTCCAACATTAAGCTAAAAAATTGTTTGCATATACCTAAGGAACTATAATAAGTACAGAAGCCGATAGCCTTAGTTGCTAGTGCTAATTTCCTTTTAATTATAATTTTAATTGTAATTAAAATAAATAAATTAAAATAAAATAAAATAAATAAAATAATAAGTACAGCCTTGAAATTTTGAGAAACCCCCATATTAGCAGACATAGCCGATCATAAACTGGCTGGATTTAGAACAGCGGGCAAAGTATCCTCATGCAAAATAAATATTAATTTTGGTGACTTGAACCCTATTATAGGTAGTCTTGAAATTTTGCTATGGTAACCAATTTATTAACAACAACAAAAATACTGGGTTGAAGCGATAGGTATAGTACCTCTTACAAAGTAAATATTAATCAGTATGTAACTTGAGAACAACAATAGGGAAAGGTGTGAAATTATATAAGATTAACCCTCAATTTATTGTGTGTTGGATGAACAGCGATGGTTGTACCTCGCAGACAAAGTGAAATAATATTGTCGTGAAGCTAGCGTACTATAATAGCTAGAGTGTTGAAATTTCACGCCTTTAGATATATGAGTATTTTCTTGTTAGAACTTGGTCTAGTGATATTGATAGGGCAATAACTGATTTATACACCAAGAAAGCCCCTGGCTTTGATAAAACCAGTAACAAGATAATGTTATTTTAGTTGGCCCGTACAGCTCGCAAAATTATTCATTATAAATACTCTCCTATTTGGATATACGCTACTCTGAGGATAGGGTACGTTTTCGAGTTAAAGATTGGCCATACTTTTAATTATAAATTTTATGTTATTTTTTGACGTTGGAGGTAGCGAATTGTACCGAAGCACAGTGAACAGTTCCCAGAGTAAAACTGAAAAAAAAAATCGAAGGAGTTATGGTAGTGTAATGAAATTTTTGGCACATATGTATCTCTCTTGGCCGACTACTTTTAAAAATGAATTAAAATTTTTAGAAATCCTTTTATTCTTCCGGTGCAGGGACAATTAAAAACCCAAAATTACCCCATTTCAGTAATTATTATTTTTTTGAATTTTAATCTATCATTTCACATACAAAATGATAAAGCGTGATATTTTTTTTTGTAAAATATTACCAATCTCTATTTAGGGTTGCCGTATACCTTAAAAAACTGAAAAAAATCGAAGGAGTTATGGTAGTGTAATGAAATTTTTGGCACATATGTATCTCTCTTGGCCTACTATTTTCAAAAATGAATTAAAATTTTTAGAAATCCTTTTATTTTTCCGGTGCAGGGACCATTAAATACCTAAAATTCCCCCATTTCAGTAATTATTATTTTTTTGAATTTTAACCTATCATTTCACATACAAAATGATAAAGCGTGATAGTTTGTTTTATAAAATATAACCAATTTCTAAATATTTAGGGTTGCCGTATACTTTTTTTGAATAAAACATTATTTCCAATTTTTTAGTATTTTTATTTTTTAAAGTTTTGAAAATACTCTCAACCATTGGTATTCAAATAACATTACATGAATAGGGTTACCAAATTGACAACACTAAATATTTTAAAATTAAATTATTATTTAAAATAAAAAACCTATTTATATAAAGATTAATAATAAAGTAACAAACAAATTCAAATAACGTAACAGTTGTAAACAATTTCTGAATCACTAGAATAAATTTCTGAGTCAGAATCAGTGTTAATAGATTCATCTACTATTATGTAACTACTAGTTTCTTGATGATTGTTGAAAGAGCTGCTTATATTTATTGTATTTCTATTAGATGAAATTAATGGATCAGAAGAAATAAGGAGTTTATTCATTAAATCTTGATTACAATTTTCTCTGCTATCTATTCGAGTGTGCTCAAGTCTGTTCTGTCTTAATTGTTTAGTGAAGGCATTCTAAAGCATTCGCCCGTGCACTCAGCTTGTATTATGGCGATTTCTTTTCTAAAAAAAAATTCTGCCTTATTAATAGGTAATACTTTTTATGGATCACCCAGCCCTTGCAAAGTATGACCTTTTTTATGATTTCAAAAAAACACTAAAACAAACTGATTTTACATTTAACATTTATGTCTATGTGACGTATAAAATAATATAATTTTTAACATAAAAATTTAAATTGAAAATAAAGTTCTTACTTTCATTAAAAAAAAAAATATTATAAAAAATTGCAATATTTCACCCTGAATAAAAGTTGAGTGTAAAAAATGTAGCATATTTACCTGGTTTTGGTGCGATATATTCAGAAAAGAACATAATGTTTTTTCACACTCTAAAATTTTTTTAGAAAAGAACACAAAAATTTAATAAGTGTAAAATATATGAAACATTTTTGTCAGAAAAGAAAACGCCATTACTTTGCCCTGGTTTAAAGCATAGCCTAATTTTATCATACATATTTTTAAATTTTATAAATGTCAACTGATAATTTTAATAAAAATATCAAATGTGGATGATTTTTAAAATCATTACATTTCAAAAGTTGGCATAGAAAACACCTAAACCCATTTATACATATTTTAGTATGTATAACAGAAAATAAGATATCCGTATTTTTTCGGGTCCATCAAAGCTGACTATTTTTTTTATTAAAAGTACATATTTCGGCTAAAAACTTCACATTTTTTTACAGTGTTATTATAAATATTTAAATTTTAGGATTTTTTCATTGTTTCTGCTACATTTCTGAATAAAACAAATATAATTGCATGCATTTTTATTGAAAAATGAATTTTTGAGATTTATTTTTCCAAACCCATTTTTTTGTTACTTAAAAATTATGAAAAAATTATCAAAATAATTCGAATTTAAAGCCGTGTAACTTTTAATAGGTGTAACGCACATGAAAAACCAAACCATCTCTGGAATTGTGGGAGTCTTAGCTTTCATCCCGTATGTATTTTATTGATAAATTCGAAAGTTTTTTTTTTGATTTTTTTCCACTAGGCAGTTTACTGTGCGGGGATCGCAGTTAAAAAGTAATATGTAAATTATTTAATTTTAACAGTATTTTGACTAAAAAATATATATTTTTTTTAAACTAATACTTTCCGATGCCGACTGTCTGCTTTAATTTCGGTCTCTTGCTACGATTATTAGTCATTATGGCTCTTGAGATGTTTGCATTGGATTCTGATTAATTTATTTTATTATAGACATTTTCCCTATTAAATGTCTTTTGCAATTTTGTTGCTCTTTCGAAGTTTTAGGAATTAGTTAACTGTGTTTGTTTTGAGGACTTTTTTATTTGTTTGATTTTATTATTTGAACTCCTTCAAATCATTGCAGCATTATTAAGCATGAGATGGTCGCTGAAAAGTATGTTCATTAGTATACGGAAGCTAAATATTATCCCCATAACAAAGCAATCACCGAACCCCTCTTTAATCAACTATTGCAGCCTAATCATGATGTGTAAATAAAAATATGTACCTGGTAAACATGTGACCAAATACGTTCACTTTGAAAGTAAGGTATTTTAGGCGTGCTAGTATTGGTTCCTATTGCAAGAGAAAAATATTATAAAACTACTTTTATTTATTTGTTTTAGCTGCAGTTCGAAAAGAAGAAAAACCTTAACATATTTTTTTTTCTTGCCAAAAGGGAAAAGACATGAAAAAGAATACTTAAATGGCACAACATGAGGTTTAATTTTAAAAGACGTGTTTATATTTTGCAAGACCAATTAGACGAGCAAGTTTCTCGTTTATATACATATACATATGAATGTAAATAAATAATTGTTTTTAAAAATTATTTTATAGGTTTATTTTTAAAGTTTAATTTGGAAAAACTAAACAACCACTTAATTCAAAAAATTAAACTTTTCCAAACGAAGCTTTTTAGATCTAATGGTCCATTGTAATACGCCATTACTTTTTTAATGTAATCTTTACTATAGCATCCAAACCAGATCGAGCTCTTTACAAAATTCTTAATGCTGTGTAATTCGAATGCTTGGAAAGTGTTCCACAATCAATACCGATTTTTAGCCATCACACCTGTGTTTTAATAATTTGTAAACTTCTTATCGGTGAGGGTGTAATCCAATAAGACAATGTTGAGGCAGGTACAGTTCTATTACTGTTAAATGAGTATCTGTTGAAATCTAATGTAAGCCGTGACATTTTGCCTGAAAGTTACCTAGTATAGTAACCTTATTTGCCTAAAATGCACCTCTATGTCCCTTTACTGATGAACGCAAATGACGTTGATAGTAAAGTACTCAGTATTTTCTTTAAAAACTGTATTCTTCTCTAGGCACTACGCAGTAGTTGAGGCAAGATTCCTTCTGAAGTAATCCTGCACATCTTTTATTACTACAACAAAATTTTGCTGATGGTTTACAGGCATTGCGGCTTGTTAGCTAATGCTGAGAATAAACACTGCAGGTATTGCAAACTGCACGATACGACTTCAAAGCAAGGACTTCAAATTATTGGCTCTATCAAAAGCCTAGAACCCTGTACGGTCTATTGAATGCCTTTATAGAACGATTGGTAGCGCGCTAGTCTATCAGTCTGGAGGTTGCGGGTTGGATTCCCGCCAAAGACTCTGGGTGTTTTCTGCAGACAAGCAAAAAGCTTAGTGTTTAAAAATAATATGTACTTGATCAACCCTATTCTGCATTTCGATTACGTTCCCGCATTCAGTTACGCAAGAATCGAAAAAATGGTATTTCAACAAAAAAACTGAATCGAAAGAAAAAGAAGAAGAGGAGAGTATGTTTAACCACCAGTGAAAAATAATTATAAATTATAAATTTTATAATTTTTTATAAATATTAGCATTTTATCCAGGGATGGGTAAAGTAAATACATAACCCATAACTGAAGCGCTATAAAAGTAAGAGTTTTACAATTGGTGTTGAATACTTTCAAAGCAAATTTTAGTAAAATATTGTTAGGTAGCCTACGACGTGGCGGGCACAGCTAGTCTATACATTAAATAAAATAGTCTCTCATTTCCTGTCTGTCTGTCTGTCTTTCTTTTAGCCACTGGATGGATTTTAACAAAATTTTGTGAAGAGGTACCTCAGTATCCTGATTCCAATATAGGATACTTTTTCCCGCATAAAATATCTTATTTCCAAGAAAGTAGAGAAAAAGCAGAAAAAGTACGCCGGCATACTTCGTGGCATCTTTTATTTTTTTGAAAGCTTGATATTTTAAACACGCTTGTTCAACAGATGGCGCTGTTTTAAAATAATCACAAAATATATTGAAAGCGGGATATTTTAAAGACGGCACGTTGCGCAATAGATGGAACGGTTTTAAAATAATGACAAAATATGAATTATTTACTGCCAAATTGCCAATTGAATAAAATTCGTATTTAATTGTAAATATTTGTACAGAGCTTTACAATAACTCTTAGAATTTGAGAATTTTATTTAAATTTTAGATTTTTATCCAGGGCAGGGTACCTTTATATAAAGTTAATATTTAAGACTCTTTAAATTTGGGGTGGATTACTTTCAAAGCAAAATCGAACAAAATGTTGTCAAGACGCACACAAGGTGTGTGGCCACAGCTAGTAAATTAATAAATAAAGAATAAATATCGTGGAAACATTAATTATCAAATAAACAAATAATTATACACTACGAAATGTTTAAAAAGCAAGAACAAAGTGTGAAGACTCCTGTAGCGCCGGAGGTGATACATATTTATAATTTTATACATCATGGTAGCACAAAAATAGTTTCTCCGTTTTAATTTATGGATCCTTCGTTGCAATTCAATTACCTAGCTTTTACATATTCATCAGATGTTGTTTTCGACCAAGAAATTAAATAAAATTTTTAAATCTATGTACAAAAGGAAATATTTATTATATTTCATATTTACATCTTCTTAACTAAACAAACAGAAATCGAAAAATTTTCCGTTAACAAATCAACTTGAAACAACGTAGCTACGATCATTATGCAGAATACATACGAAACGGAACACAGAATACCATAGTTGTCAAACGGTGAAAATTTCGACTCGAATCGTGACGTAGAATAGGGGGGATAAATAATAATGGTAAACATTTTTATAAAAAAGGTTACAGAAACCTGAAAACTTTTTACAAGTGCAAGGATTTTGATCTATAGAGGATTTCTATACAAATATTTCTGCATTTAAAGTTTGAGTTTAAGAAATATCTTGCATTCTATCTTTCTATCTTGCATGGAATTTGTTGTTTCTACCTTTAAGATGAAACCTGACTTTATCAATGACATCCTATGTTGTGCAAAAAAACAAAGCAGCATTAAAAGAAATACTGACTAACAAGCAAGGATACGTAAATACATTATTCAACATTTACGCAAAACCACATTAGAATTGTAGCAACTCAATCCCACATAATGAAATATTTAATTTGTTTTCTGCAAGCTGGCATCACGCATACATGTGCAGTGATTTGCTCAATTTGCATGTATTTTTCATTAATATTTATTTCATCAAGTTGTTGAGAAAATTTAAGTGGAATAATTATTTTATTCCTTCTTTATTTTTACTTCGATTTTTTACTCATTTTTTGTGTTATAACCCATTATTTTCAGATCAGGGACCAAATAACGGCATTCGATATCGATCGAAATTTCTATTTAAATTCCGTAATTTGCCCCCAGGTCAGTGTTCAAATAAAATACAAAAACACTAAATAATTATTCTTTTTATTTAAAACAGGCCGGGTTTAATATCATATGATTATGGTATGGTCACAAGAACCATCTTAACAATATATGAACAACTTATTGTTATTTTAATCATTACTATGTTCAGACAAATAATGTTCAATCTAACAACAGCTTTTGCTAACATTTGTAAAACAATGTATTATACTTAAAAACAATAAAATCGCAAAAATCTTCCAAATCGCGAGATCGACACGACATTTGTAATTTTTTCCTTGTGAAATAATAAATGTTGCTCAACATTTTTAACAAATTCGAACAGAGTGCTAGGCCTTAAGCTTTAAACAAATAGACAACAGCGGCTAAACCGCTACACGACTACAAATGCCGTTAGCTACAATCTTCGCCATGTAGTCAGCTACTGAATTATGTTGAAGACGACAGCGACTATGAAAATATTGTCGAAATACATATTTAACTTATAAAAAAATTTCTTTTTCAAAAAAAACTTCTATCATATCAAAACAAATACATTTACTTGCTCAAAACCTATTGCTTGTAAATAAATTTGTATTTTTAATTTTGTGACATTTTCTTTTGTTGAATAAAATGAAATTGTCGCAAACAAAAAGAGAAATTAGCCTAAGCTGGCTACTGCCACAACGGTGGTCGTGTAGCCATGTAACTATGATGTCGTCAAAATAATCATTTTCATATAAAAGTGTGTATTTTAATTGTGACAAGTTGTAGTCGGTATCGGGCTGTCGTCTATGTGTTTAATGCTTTATGCGGAAAATGTGAGGAACCCGTTGAACCTAATATTCTCATGAAGTGCAAATATTAATTGTTTACTTTTGCACTTCAAACGCACTTATGTAAATATGTTAGCTACATGCACATTTGAGAAATGTTCGTAGTAAGAGTAATTCTGAAATACGCTTAAACTGATACTTAGACAAAGGGCAGACTGATTGCTAGCGCAATAGACTATCAGTTTGGCATTGCGCGTTCGATTCCTGCCAAAGACTCTAGGTGTTTTCTGCAGACAAACAAAAAGCTTCACAGGTAGTGTCGTCTTCAAAAAAAAAAAAAAAAACTAAGAAGATTTGAATTATGTAGCATATAAATAATAAAAATAAACATACCTTAAGTATATTTGTTCAAATTTTTATTACCATATTTATAAACTGAATAAAAATTTGTTTGAAGAAAGTCATATTCGATTTATGACAAAAAGTCATAGCTTTACTAAACATGTCTAGTTCGAAATTATTCTTAAATTAAAATAAATAATTAGTATAAAAAAGATATTAATAGAAATTAATTTTAGTCGATTAATCGATATAATTAGTTCAAGTTATTTTTTAATCGAAATTTTGCACATTTTCTTACTCGAACTTAAAATCGACTTAAAATTCTACGATTAAACCCTAAAAAATATTTATATATCACGGCTTATTTACTCCATATTTGTTAAACATTAAAAGTTTTATTTAATTTTTAATATTTGAATTATTGGAATTGTTAGAATAAAGTAGAAAAGGGAAATAAATAAAGCAATTAAAAATTAAAACACTTTGACTTTTTCACTTTCGTTTAATGAAATTTTATTTCAAATTTCAAATATAAAAAGTATTGACACATGAAGACTGCAGTGATTGTTTTTTCTTCTCTCCTTTTGAATGTAGCTGTGTGTGTTGAAATATATGCATTCGGCATATACCCAGCAAACATATACGAGTGTGTTTGATTTCAAATGAAAAAAATATTAACTCTAAAGTGCCTAACACTTGAAAACTATTAGAAAATAATTTGGGAATAATAAATTTGTCATTAAAATAATTAAGAAGGTTTTTTCAAATGGTGATATTAAGCACATGTGAAACATGTTTACTTATTTACACTTAAGTTTACATTTACATTTTTTTATTAATAAATGAAAAATAACATTAATGGTATTTCTTGCCAGCTTTCTGATTAATGTGTGCTAAAAAATGTATTTAAATACTTGTAGGTAGCTGATAGGCTATATCAGTCTAGGCTTTGCCGGTTCTATTTACACCAAAAACTCTATTTGCTTCATTACAAACAAGAAGTAAAGATCTTCGTTACTATGTATGACAAACTTAAGTTAGAATATAATTTGTAATTGTAAAAAAGCTAATATCAACCCCTCTTAGACGAATTTAACCCGAAGGTAAAACATTTTTTGCGATTTATGCTTCAAGCAATGGTACTTTTAGATCTTTGTGGATGTTCATTCTAAAATTTTTACTGTTTTGCCTTTAAATTTTTGCAATTTTGAATCTTTTGCAGTTTCCCATAACTGAATTCCATAAAATCCTATTGGTTTGAGGATCGAATCATATAGGAAAAGTTTGAAATATAAGCTGAGGATAGAGTGTCTGCCAATAAGCCTGTTTAGTTGGACTATTTTTAACACCATTTAGTGTCAATTTTGAATCTATATATATGAATTTTCCAAGTTTGGTAGCGATCAGGATGCATAACGAGTAATTTGATTTTAAAAGGTTGAGGTATCTATTGATTTTTTGTGCTGATTGGGTGCTGAATGGCATTAAAAGCAACTAAAGTCGATCTGTGGACTTCGTTGCTACTTGGGATTTGAATATTAATTGGGTCTGCATTTCTCTACTTTTGTATGACCTTTTACTGGCTCAGGAATCATAGTTATCAAAGAAACTACTAGCTCTCTAAGTCGTTTGGTGCATTCTGTTAGCCTGCTTTTATGTTTGAGAAATCGGTGTGATTACCAATCTCTTCCAATTCTTCTCTTTCTTCTCTTTCTAGACAAGACCAGTTCGATATTTACATACAATATATTTCATTGTACATAGTGCGTTGACGCTTCGCTTTTACATGTTAGGCAACTTATTAGAGGTTTCAATCAAAAACCAAATAGACATATACAGCTTCTGTTGTTTTTAACGGTATAGTCTTCAAACAATGAGAACTAAGATATTTTCTATATTTTTACCAACTTGTGCTAGTACTTGCCGTTCTTGTGGTTTCCATACAGAAACAGTAGTAGGTGAATAATCTGAAGTTAGTTTTAATGATGCACAGTGGTTTAAAAACGCTTTATATTGGAAATAATTTAGTAGCTCTGCAACCACTAAATATATCTTAATAAAATTTCACAAAGGCAAAGCAGAGGTATTTTTGATTAAGGTTCGTACGGTCGGCCTCTAGAGTGAAGTTACGGTCAGCAAAAAATTAAAAAAATAAAGTTTCTAAGCCAATTTTCTGCCTAACTAAAACAGACAACCTAAACTTTTAAGCCCATTTTTTGTTAGATATTTTCAAGGACTGTCTAAAATTAAAATATCGTAACGTTTAATTTATAAATAAACTTTATGACCCACGTTAATCGTTGCTCTTAAAATAACAATAACATCATTTGTAATTGTATTATAACATTTAATAAATTAAATTCAATATATAGAAAAATGATAAATGATGAGGGACAGCTACGTCCCTCATCAGCATTCTTCTACTTTGGGCAGTGTTTATTTGTAAGTATCATATATTTAACCGAACAAACTTATATAAAGAAAAACGAGAAAAACTGTATTTAACGATCAATCGTCCTAAAGCATCCCTCTTGTTCGATATTTTTCTTTATTATTTACCACCTTCTATTTGTTGTTACCTAATTTGTATAAAAATATTCTTCAAATGATATTAGAAGTCAGAGAGAATATAATAACTTAATCCTAATTTTCATAAATCATTCACACATAAATCACATACATCTCAACAACAGCATCATATATCGGGCTCAACGAATCGAGTAGGTGATTAAGGAAACACAAAGAAAAAAGTAACACATACCTATGATACAATGCAAGTGTATAGCAAGTGAAAAATCCAATGGTCAGCGCACAAATAAAATGACGGTCGAAGCAACGACTGTGAAGATTCAGCTCAACATTACAATTAGAATGTCATAGACCGAATGTCATTATACACATAAGACATTACGATACATGGTTTGGTAACTTTCAAGTGACAACAAAAAATCATAATATGGAAAATTGACGGCATTTTGTTGATATTTGTATGGGAATATATCGGCCCAGAACCACTGGGCCGATTTCGTGCAAACTTCACACAAATCGGTCGACCCGTTTCCGCAGTTAGTGGTAACATCAAATTGTACACTTCTTTTTAGATATGTATGTAGGTATGTATGTATGTATGTATGTATGTATGTATGTATGTATGTATGTATGTATGTATGTATGTATGTATGTATGTATGTATGTATATAGATTTTCAGTTTAAAAAAAGCATCATCTAATGTCAAACGTTTGACTTTGTGTTTGCTGGGTATGGGAACATGTCTATGTATTGTTATCATAACAAATAATTCGTAATATTCATTGTCACTCCAAGTGTCATTTGCATACCACGTCATCTTTTTTCTTTTTCTGTGTATTTAAAGGCAACATCAATGATTTCAATGCTCCATGTTCCGTGTCAATTAAATCAAAAATGAACAATAAAAAGGAAGACCGTTTTTTATACAAATGGAATTGGAAATTTGTCAATAATTTTTAATTGAAATAAAATTGAAAATAAATGACGATTGCAATTATTGTACGAATGTTTGTTGTAAATTTTTATTTTGATTTAGTCAAAAATAAAAAATAACGAAAGTGAGAGATTTCAAATCAATTAAAACATTGATACACTAGAGATGAAAACAGACTTAAATAATAAATAACAAAATATCACCAGTTTTAGTCAATCTAATATTTACAAACTGTCTTTTTCCTTTCACAAGGCCCTAATTATTAATGATTGATTAATATTTGTAGTCGAATTTAGAAGCAACAGAGAAACTGTATAGAACACAAAAGTGTAATAAAACTATCTAAATCTTGCAAAGATAAGCACAACTCATCAAAAGAAAGTTCATTCAGCAAAATTACATTTCTACCAAACACTAATTTACTGTAAAACAAAAAAAAAATTAATAATTAAAAGTTGAATTTTATATTTGATTTATATTTTTATAAATGAAATTTGAAGAAAGTCTTGAGGTTGTTTTAACCTCTCCAAATTGAAAGAATATTTTTTCTTGCAACTTAGGAGAAAATGGGAAAAAATTATTTTAGACTAGAGGGAATTTAATGCATTTTCTGGATCGCTTCATCCTTCTTCAGCATTCTTCACATCTAGATAGATGTGAGAAGTGTTTAGTGGTAAATATTATCTACATATTTAACCGACGAAACTCAGACAAAGGAATACAAGAAAAACTGTATTTAATCATCTATCGTCAGCTGGTGAGAACGAAGTTTATCATAAACAGTTGCATGAGCAAGCGAACGAAAAACTATCTTACTAAACATATTAGTGAGCAAAACTCTGTTGGTATCATAAACTCAATGAGCTGATAGAGTAAAGCGAACTTTCTATACTAATGAGCGCCGTGTTTACTCGACTTATGTTTTGAAGCAAGGTTTGAGTTCATTTTAGTTTCTCTAAGCTGAAATAATATTTTTCTACTAATTAGATTGACTTTTTCTGTTTTTTTTTTTTTCATAATTTATTTATTGTATCTTCAATAATTTTTGAACTAACAATAATTACTCGTATCTTAAGTCTAAAATAAAATATTCTTTTTAAGTCCAGCCAGTGCTAGACAAAAATAATGTTTGTTTCACAGATTTCGAAATCATTTGCGGGTCATCCCTCTAATGTACGGCCAAGAAAAGCAGTATCTCTTCTTTTTAGTCGAATGTAACCAGGTTCATTCAGCATGTTACGCGCCAAAGGGTTTGGATGAGATTCAAGCCTCTTCAGATATGTGACTGCATGTTCCGCTATTTCTGATTAACTGATGGCATGTTTAAGTCTTTGTGGATGTTCGAATTTTTTATATACCAGGGAGCAGATGTAATAATACGTAAAATCTTATTTTGGCGCCTTTGAATTTTTTCTACATTGCTAGCTGAGGCATTGCCCCATAACTGAATCCCATAACACCAAATTGGTTTGAGGACCGACTTGTACAGTAGAAGTTTACAATCTAAGCTCAGGGTGGAGTTTCTGCCAATAAGCCAATTTAGTTGTACTGCTTTTAGTTTCATTTGTGTTAACTTGAAGTCAATGTGGCTTTTCCAAGTAAGGCGACGGTCAAGATGTATACCCAGGTATTTAACGTCTGAAAGCTGTGGTATCATTTGGTTATTTATGCGAATAGGAGGGCATGAGTCCCTGCGCAGTGTGAAAGTTATGTGAGTGCATTTTTGTTCATTCACTTTTATTCTCCATTTTTCTAGCCATTTTTCCAAATTGAGTATGTGGTCTTGTAAAAGTTGTGATGCTTCTTGGGCACTTTCATGAATACTTAAAAAAGCTGTGTCATCTGCAAAAGTTGATGTGTGGACTAGGGTGCTAATTGGCATATCCGATGTGTACAGTAAATATAAAATTGGTCCCAAAATACTACTGGTATCGCATCATGACTCACGTCCACACGAAGGTCTAAAATGAAGCTGGTGTATAATAGGTCTATTAAGATTCCTTGTTGTATCCGTAATGAATATTTCCATTGTGGAGTAGCGTCAAGGGTCTCCCTGTTTTTACATGGGAGGTAATTTTTCCACAGATTTTTTATCACTTGCAGATAATCCAAACAGAAATCACACAGAAAGTAATGCGTCAGTCAAACCTTTATCAGTACCGCCGTACTACACGATCTACATGGAGGTAACATGTATAGCTGTACTGTTCTGTACAGAAATCAACTTGATTGATAAGGAAAAACTTAAGTTCATTTTCGTGTTTTGCCATATGCCATCTGCCTTTCAGAGACATATTTTTAAACTGTTTAGGATTTGTTAAGTGCTGCCTGCACTATCATAGACAGCATTTCTAAAATTTTTTTTTATCATATTACCGATCGAGTTGTTAAAATTGTTTACCAACTGCACAAATGTGTTACTGGTTGCTTTAAGACGACTTTAATTAACTGCAGGTGTTTGTTCTTTATATACCGGTTGTATAATGGCTTTTTAAAATATAATGTTGAGCGGTATTGTGAATTGATATTGTTGATATGATAGATCTTGTGAATGCATGGGAGGAATGTTCTCTTTACCGTTGAATAACCATTACAATCACTTTAACTAGACGACCTTTGTGTCGTCCTTTGATTTATAGCTCTGAGCTGTAGCTCGACACACAAACTATGCAAACTAGCCTCTAGTTTATAATAAGTCCTCTTATGACCAAATTCATGGCAGTTTAGATGGGAACAGATCACTTATGACATTCTTCTATGGCAATTTTTCGGCGCAGTTGATTTTTGAGATTTGAAAAAGGTTACGGTTTTTTGAGCCTGATATAAGCGGTTTATAAATCAACCCGAAACATTGGTTGGGGTTTTAGTTCTATTTCATCTGAATTTTAATCAATAATTACACAGGGCAACAGCAAAAATATGCTCGAGTAACTACTATATACATTTGATGTATCATGGCTACCTTAGTACAAAAATGGTAAAATTTTTAAATTCTATGGATAGATTTTTTTAAAAAATTTTTTTTTTTTAAATTGCAATTTTTTTGAGACGTTTCTTCAAATAATTAATGATAACTCAAAAACTACTAGTCCGATATTATTAAAATAAATTCAGAAAAATTAAGATTTGCATAGCCTTTAATTCGTCTATATATCGCGTTTCAATCGGATCAATAGTATCGGAGTTATAATAAAAAACTTAAGAAAAAAATATATTTTTTACGTAAAAATGGCAAAAATTTACGTTTTAAAAAAATCATAAAAAATCGAAAACGGCAAAAAACTTCCAGATTCATTTTTTTATCGCATAGCGACATATAATAGCAACAAAATGAGATATCGACCATAAAAATCGATTGATTTTTTTCGAATTTATTCACATTTTAGTGAATTCGCTCATTTTCACAAAATTTTAGTTTTTTGCTTGATATACGCATTATAGCGGGTTTTCAAATGTGTGAAAAACATAAATTTTCCAATTTCAAGGGGTGCATGTCGGATTAATGTTAGATTTGATGAGAAACTTCCACCCACAAAATTTTAGTCGAATTCGACAACGTTAACACGTAGCGCATAGGCCCCAAATCTGAAAAAAAGCGTTTAAATCGAAAATAATTGATAAATTTTCAGTTTTTGCAAAATTAACGCTATTTATTTCCCCTTTTGCAAAAAAGTGGATCCTGGTCCTTAGGGCAAACACAATGAGATTTACAATAAGATACATATCTTTTAAATCGGTTAAACATTTTTCAAGTTACTTGCCGAAGGCAATTGACAAAAAAATGTAACTAAGTCAAATCGATGGAATAGATCGAAAATGCATTTCATTGTTTTATTCATGTATTTTCTTTTATTTTATATTTTATTATTTAATTTTATTACAACATATAAAATAAGGAAATAAATAAATAAATATTATAAACTACAAACTTTGGAATTTTCTTTTATGACATTTTCTATTATTGAATAACGAAGTGTTGCTCTGAATACTCCAGCAAAAATCTGCCATCATGTGTGCATCCCAGCGACCCTGGTATCTTTCCTCCATTGTCCGAATATCTTGGTGAAATCGTTCGCCCTGTTCCTCACTAAGTCTCCTAGATTTTCAGGAAAACGATCTAAGTGACTGTGAAGGTAATGTAACTTGATGCTCATGTTGCATCCAAGATTCTGGAAGTGAGTTAACATCTCTTCAACGTGCGCAACATAATCATCATCCTTGTTATTTCCTAAGAAATGTTGAATAACCCATACAAACGAATCCCATGCATTTTTCTCAATTTCTGACATTGAACTGAGAAAATCGGTATCTTTGACCAATTTGCGAATTTGTGGGCCGTCAAATATTCCTGCTCTCAGCTTTTCCATACTCAAACTTTTAAACTTCCTTGAAATATACTGGAAACATTCACCATCTTTGTTAAGTGCTTTAACAAATTGTTTCATCAGACCAAGTTTAATGTGAAGAGGGGGTAATATGATGCGATCTCGGGGCACCAGAGGTACATTTATAACATTCCTCATACCTGGGTCCAGTGTTTCCCTATAAGGCCATTGTTTTCTCTTCCAGTGTTCTGACTTAGCTCTGCTGTCCCATAAACATAAAAAACAAGGGTATTTGGTATAGCCACTTTGTTGACCTAATAGGAAATTTACCATCTTAATATCAACACAAATTACCCAGTTATGTTCATTATACTTTATCTTCTTCATGACCAATGCAATTACAGAGTATTCTTCTTTTACCTTGGTTGAATGTGCGATTGGCAAGGAGTGAAATTTATTTCCATTGTGCAAAAGGACACACTTCAAGCTGCGTTTTGATGAGTCAATAAATAAACGCCATTCGCTTGAATCATATCTATGTAAGCCCATGGCAGTCATCAAACCAGGAATATCCGTGCAGCAGACAAAATCGTTTTTTTTTTCAGATTTGGGGCCTATGCGCTACGTGTTAACGTTGTCGAGTTCGACTAAAATTTTGTGGGTGGAAGTTTCTCATCAAATCTAACATTAATCCGACATGCACCCCTTGAAATTGGAAAATTTATGTTTTTCACACATTTGAAAACCCGCTATAATGCGTATATCAAGCAAAAAACTAAAATTTTGTGAAAATGAGCGAATTCACTAAAATGTGAATAAATTCGAAAAAAAATCAATCGATTTTTATGGTCGATATCTCATTTTGTTGCTATTATATGTCGCTATGCGATAAAAAAATTAATCTGGAAGTTTTTTGCCGTTTTCGATTTTTTATGATTTTTTTAAAACGAAAATTTTTGCCATTTTTACGTAAAAAATATATTTTTTTCTTAAGTTTTTTATTATAACTCCGTACTATTGATCCGATTGATCAGCGATATATAGACGAATTAAAGGCTATGCAAATCTTAATTTTTCTGAATTTATTTTAATAATATCGGACTAGTAGTTTTTGAGTTATCATTAATTATTTGAAGAAACGTCTCAAAAAAATTGCAATTTTGTGCTGTGTTATTTACGTTAACCATATGATGTTCATATTTGACCACAATATATTAATTTTTATTATATTAAGGTCATATTTTATAACAATATGTTCATTTAAACAAGTTTTGTATATTTTTAATAATATTGTTATAATATTTAATAATAATATGATTTGACTACAACCATATAATTAATTCATACTATGTTTCTCTTCGATTATCGTTACCTCAACCATGTGTTTTCTTTATATGTGGAAAAGCCCATATCTTTTATAACTACCTAAAGATCTTTGCCCCTTTTTAGTTGGGTACAAAAGCTGTTTCTTACCTTTTAGATATCATATTAAAGAGGTCCTTTTAAGAAGCAAATGTTTTCTTAATTGCACTTGTTGCTTGTCATTGAAAATAGCCGTTGTCGATAAAGTGAAAAAAAAACAAAAAATTATGAAACAAGAAATTATGAAAATTATGTTTCCATTTAAGTCTGTTTGCTATTTGCAGAATTAAATTGAAAACATACAAGTCCATACTTAATTCGTAATACCTTTTAATCAATATAATTAAATATTTTTTTAACAGAAAAAAATCCAATTATACAACGGAAAAGCCATAACAACTACATAAAGTTGGCTTGCAGTAGTGACACACCAAATACACACGATAAATTTATATAATTGATATTTCGCCAAATTTACATTTCGTAGAAAAATAAGATTCATAAAATAAATTCTTTTAATTTGGCAGGTCCAATAGTTGTATAAGTTCAACAAGAAATTAATATTAATGCCAATATTAATACGCAATCAAATACAGGGAGAGAGACATTTAATAAATTTTTTTAAATAATTTATTAGAAGTTAATTTATCACACCACTAAAACTTCTAAAACACACTTACCTAGCTAACAATAAAAGAGGAAAATACTAAATTATCAACTGACCTCATATAAATATATCAGGTAGCAAGCAATCTACCTGTACAAGACCATTTAAATAAACACCACCATAATGAACAATTACCTAAACTCATTACTATTTATACTAAAGCAGGTAATACTAACTCTCCAGTACCAGTTTAAACGCGGCTTAAAAATTATGTCTTTACATCGTAAGCGCTCGCCAAACGTACCAAAACAACAGCCAGTGATGACGGTCTTCACCGAAAGGTATGACAACAGTTAATTTATTTTATTTAAACTAATTTTATAAAATAAATTCTCATATTCTATTTCTCTATAAAAGTTATTTGAATCTAATAGCAGTTCGACTACTAAATTTAAATGTTACACATTAAAACCTTCAGCGAAAACAAATTAATTCAATATCGTATTTCATAGTTCAGTTTCCGTTCCGGTCGTACAAATGACAATATCAGTTCAGGTTGCCTAGGTTTGCCAGAAATGGTCCATAAATTGAACGATTGTAAATCTAAACTGCGGGAAGTGGCTAAGGCTGTGGGCATCGATTCGCGCGATATTTGTTTACACTCGACCATAAGTAATATTTTTTAATTAGAAAAGTCCAGACATTCAATAAACGTATGCCCCTATCTTGGTTATTGCGAAATAAGCAGGAAGACATTAGTGGAGAATAGGTTGAAAAAAATTACCAATTAGTCGAAAAATCAATATTTTATAAAACTATCGATATAAGCCGTCGAAATTTGTAATCCAAAATCGATATATTGTTTAACTGTATTTTCTAGTTTTTTTTAAAATCCCGCAACATACTTCAAAATTATACATATGTATAATAAAACAGTAACTCATTTCCTCTCTGTCTCTATGTCTGCGTCCGCATTACGTAAAAACTAAACTAGATGGATTTTAAAAAAATTTTGTGAGGATGTACCTTAGCATCCTAATTCCAATAAAGGGTACTTTTTTCCTCAAAATGATCCTATTCCCAAGAGAAAGTAAAGAAAAAGCATTGAAAGTATGCCGATTTTTACCGATTTAAAGGTACTGCATACTGTAAGACATCCTTTATTTTGGGAAGCGAAATATTTTTAACACGGTTGCGCAACAGATAAAGAAATAATAGACAAAATATAAATTACTTACTGCCAAATAGCCAATTGAATAAAATTTGTATTTGATTTGTATTTTTACTTTGTGGAATTACAGTCTTATTAAAATATTTGAAACACCTTTTACTGAGCCTTACAGTAATTTTTAGAATTTTTTATAAATTTTAGAATTTTTCTTTTGAATGTAATTCACATCTAATTTTAGGACGCTTGGTTTAATAATGTTGCACCTATATTTTATATATTTACACTGTATAGCAGTACATATTGCTGGGATGTATGCTCAGGATGTTGCAACATAGATTTTATATAAATTTCTATTCTTATAGAGTTCTGTGAATAGTGTCTATTCCCGTTTGCAAAATAAAATGTGCTGCTAAATCGGTCAAATTGCATACCTTCACTTTTTATCTCTATTTTTTCTTGACAATGAGAAATTTTATGGGAAAAAATTTTACTATCTTTGAAACGAGGTACTAAGGCACCTCCCCACAAAATGTTATAAAAATTTAAGTGGTAGTTTATACGTGATGCGAACACAGACAGGCAGACAATACTACAAAAAAATTTCTTTTTTTGCATTTCATATCGATTAATATCTGCATCAGCAACGAAATATTCAAAAAAATATTTCAAGTTATGAATATGTCTGGGTGCTTTCGTCAACAGCTTCGCCTTAATTTCCTTTGGTGCCCTAGCTTTGTGCTTAAAAAATGCCCAAATTGATTGGTACTGGAGAACAAAACTAATCCGGTAAATTTTGGATCTTTAAGTTACTAATATGCCGTGATTCTTTAATATCATAGATATATACCACACCTAAACGTCAAGTTTTTTCTGCATTTAGTTTGACATTTCTCAATTTCAGACTCAATTTGACCCATGAACGACACACAATCGAGCAATGGTCAGAATGGTGGCAAGAAATGGTAACGTTGGATGACCAATTTTCGAAGAGAATCATCTTCAGTGATGAGGCACATTTTCACCTCAGTGGATTCGTCAATAAGCAGAATTGCCGCATTTGGGCGAATGATAATCCAAGAGTGATTGTCGAAAATCCAATCCACCCACAAAGAGTAACTTTTTGGTGCGGTTTATGGGCAGGCGGCATCATCGGTCTGAATTTTTTCCAAAATGAGGCAGGCCAGGCGGTTACTGTGAATGGTGTTCGCTATCGTGAGATGATAACGAACTTTTTATGGCCCGAATTAGAAGATATGACAGTTGCCACACTACTAACGAAACAATAGATCGTTTGCGTGACAAATTCAATGGCAGTGTTATCTCACGTAGTGGCGATGTCAATTGCCCGCCAAGATCATGTGATTTCAAACTGTTGGACTATTTTCTTTGCGGTTATTTGAAAGAAAAGGTGTACGTCGATAAGCCAGCAACAATTCAAGAGCTAAAGGATGGGATTATTCGGCACATTACCGGCATACAACCTCAATTATGCCTCAGCGTCATCGAAAATTTGGAGCATCGGATGGAGATGTGCCGCCGAGATCACGGCGGTCATTTGGCCGATATTTTGTTCCATACATAATTGAATCAGACCAATATCGGCCCTTAAAAAATATGGATATTTTCTAAAAATATGTATTGATATATTTTTCTATTTGCCCATCCCTGCTGAAGAGCTTAAATTAAATATTTTCACTAACAAGTATTAAATGTACAAAGTCTTCTGCGAACTATAACGCATTTCCTCAATTCTAGAGATCGCCACTTCAACCACCAGTAGAGTTACTGCTTTCCAATATTTTTTAATTAAATACATTTTTTATTCTTGTTATCGCATTTCATTTGTTTCCCCTCTCATTTATGAGCTGCTGCTCACTGTAGTGTTTAGTCGAATTTACCTTAAAATATTTGTATTTTTTTTTTTTTTTGGGTTATTGTAGTAACAATTTTGTTGTTCTGCAACTAGTTACCGGTTGATTGAATGACTGAATGTCTGGCTGGTTGGCTGGCTGGTTGAATGAATGAATGAAAGAATGTGCAAACTGAAAGAAGGATGGATGATTTGAATTAGTTTGGTTTGGCTGGGCTATATGCACTTGGCTTATTGAGGTCGTGAGTGAGGAAAAAATAAAAAGTTCTAATGGAATAAACAACTGATTTGCTACTGTACAAATGCAGAAGTTGCAGTTGTTTTCAGCTGACTTTTACCTTAAGTTTTTATATTTATTTTTTGCTTCAATGTGCGGGTTTGTGGGGTGCAAAAAATCCAAGGCGGCTTAAAATTGTAAAATGTTTCTTTTTTTTTTCTTTTTCTTTTTGCGGTGCCTTTTTAAACTGTTTTAGAGCAATTTACTAAACTTTGCTAACATTTTGTTTGATTTGTTTGCTTCTTGTAAGTTACGGACAGACCTCTATCGTCCAAATCTGCATAATTTAACTGTCTGCTATTCAACAAATGCTATCGCGGTCGTCATCAAGGCCTGTGCAATATTTTACTGTTTTCTGTTTTCCGTGTTTCTCCTTTTGTTTTTTTTTTTTTTTGAAAACGAATTCTTGTTGTTTGTGGAACAAAAAGCTAAAACAGTTTCGAAAACCTGATTAAAGTTTAGGTTGTTAGAATTTGTAGTCTTCCTCCATCGTGTTCCATTAGGATTTGTTAGAAGTTTTGTTTGTTGCAGTCAATCAAAAATGTTTAAAATAAAATAAAATTGAAGTAAATAATCATGGAATTGTTATTTATCGGGGTTAAAGGTTACTGATCGATTGTCTGGGATTTTACGTATTCGTTGTGTTTTTAATTTATTTGTTTGTAAAATGAAACTGTCATTTATCTGGCATTTAACAAAATGCTTAAAAGTTAACTATCGAATTATATTTTGAGGCTGAAGCAAATAAGCCAACTGGTTTGTTATTTATTTCTTTAAATTATGGAGAAAAAAAAAAATACAATCGAGGAAATTAAAAAATAAATCAAATGGATCGGTATATAGATGTTTCAAAATTGAACAGGTTTTGAAGATATTGTGCGTCAACCGGTTGTTTTTAAAAAGCATGAAAACTGAACTATTTACAACAAAATTTATCAGCTAACAATTTCGAGTATTCAAATAAACCGGTTCATTAAGAAAAGCTTCAAAACTATACGGAGAGGCATATATCAAAATTGAAAAGATGATAATAACAATTTTCATTCGATTAATGTAAAAGCTATATAACATGCACCAGCCTGTTTTTTTCAAATAGCAAAAACAATTTTTTTTTTGAACAGAATAAAGAATCAGTTTTTTTAACCGACTTTAAAAGGAAGTTATCAATTTCTCTGTATTTTTTTTCCTGAGTTGCTTTCGACTTTTGTTGAAAGGTTATGCTTACGGTTGATTTTCAATTAAAAAAATTATAATTTTAAAAATCAAAGGGTGTCCCCATAAAGATACATGAATTTTTCGTATCTACTGAATCGAAAAGGGAACGATGTAAAGGGTTCTTCGTGTGCCTCGGTGGGATAGTGGGTAGTGTTCTAGTCCATCAGTCCGGGGTAGTGGTTTCGATTCCCACCAAAGACTGGACCTTTTTCACTACAAATTGGCAGGAAGACCAAGGAGAAGCTTGGATATAATATGGGTCCCAAAAATGGTTAACTGCATAGTACATGTGACGCACTATCAATTATTATCTGACCAAGTTAAAAATCGCGGTAACACGATAATTGCAGTTTGTGCATGTATATTATATCTGATATAACAACAAATTCAAAATTTAAAGTTGTAAATTATAGGGTGTCCCCGTAGGTGACGCTATTTGACGTATATGTAGTTGTTTTTTTTTTTTTTGAATCGTCACAGAATAATATTTGAAATTTGCAGAGTGCCTATATTCGGGACGTGCTTGTTAGTACATTAAAGAGAGCGATCTTTTAAGTTCAGATCACTTTGCTAAACTAGGTCAGTCTTTTAGTTATTTTGCTCAGCAGGTCAGTTGTAGTTGCCATAGTAATACACCTGCACTAGTGATCTGACTGAGATGTACTGAACTAATGAGTTGAACTTAACTAAGGTGCGGAACTGAACTATGATTATTTGCGTATTCTAAAGGAAATTTTACCAGAAGCATTGGAAAAATGTCACAATCTTCCGGAGAGGTAATTTTCCAAGACGTCAATGACTCTAAGCATACGGCAAAATAGTAAAAGTTAAGTGCTCAAAGTTTTATGGTAATGGAATGGCCAGCTCAAAGCCTGGATCTCAATCCAATTGAAATCGTATGGGCTTATTTGAAATCTTTGCTAGAACGCTGTGAAAATCCTGCCAACAGCATAAATGGACTTTGGAAGAGAATTATGTCGGAGTGGAAAAAAATTCCTTTAGGTTTTATCGTGAATTTGTATCAATACATGCCAAATGGGGTAAAACAGTTAAAAAAAAGCTAAAGGATATTGGACCCGATACTGAATAAGGGTACATTGCAGCACTTTTGAGCATTGATGCACTCAAATTTTTTTCCGATTTATGACAAAAACTCGCATTAAAGCGGTCAATCTACGCACTTTCACTATTTTATCTCTATTTTCTTAGACAGACATAGAGACAGATAATAATTTTGAAAAAAATCTGTTTTTTATTCGATTTCGATTACTATCTGCAACATCAAGAACATTTGTAAAATATATTTTATTATATATTATATTATATACAGATAGATAAAAAAATAAACAGTTCATTTAAAAATCAATAAATTTCTTTAATGAAGGAAACCTAACTAAAAGACACTGAAAATGAATCATTACCTGAATAATAAACAGTTGCATGAGCAAGCTATCTAATAGGTGTGCTCCGAAGCTCACGAGTAAGTGGTCATACTCGAACACAAATTAGCTTACTGAACACATGTCTACTCACTACTTCTTTTCGTATCATAAACGCAATGAGCTGAATAAAACAAATTTCTCGCTAGTGAGCGTCTTATGTCCGAAACACTCACTGTGTTATTTCGATTTATGATTTGTGTAGAACGTTAAGGTAACGCATAGTACCTTTTGCCTGCTCTAGTGGTTTTTTGTATGTTTAAAGAAATGAAAACCTTAAAATGAAGACATGTAATGTTCTTAAACAATTTTTAAATTTTTGCTTGTACACTCGAAATTTGTCGTGTTTCACTCAATGCATTAAACTGCTTGAACTCGTCCAAGTTTAACGTTATTACAGTCATACTCATTCAAACTTACTCATGGAAACTCTGCAAGCTGGTCTTCGTTATTGGAAAAATTGACAGATAATCCAAGTCAACATAAAAAAGTTATTTTTTTACATAGGAATGACGAAATTTAATTACATAAAAAGAAAAAATTTCTTACAACTCGTAGTTGGCTCGTAAAAACATTTTACATTTAATTTGCTGCTGGTTTTTTATGATCTTTTATTTCTTTTTCTTTGTAAAGGGTTTTTTTTATAAAGGTATAGAACTTTAAGTTGCAATAAAACAACGATGGATTATTCGATTGACATGAATTTTATTTATCTGAAAGATAATCTTGTGGCATTACATCTTAAATATGATTTCTGGCATATGACCGCCACGGCTGGCGCGGATGTAGTCCAATCTGGACGTCCAATTTTCGATGACTTTTTCCAACATTTGTGGCCGTATATCGGCAATAACAGGGCGAATGTTGTCTTCCAAATGGTCAAGCGTTTGTGACTTATCCGCATAGACCAATGACTTTACATAGCCCCACAGAAAGTAGTCTAGCGATGTTAAATCACAAGATCTTGGAGACTAATTCACAGGTCTAAAACGTGGAATTAGGCGGCCACCAAACGTGTCTCTCAATAAATCTATTATGGCACGAGCTGTGTGACATGTTGCGCCGTCTTGTTGAAACCACATTTCCTGGACATCATGGTTATACAATTCAAGAATGAAAAAGTTAGTAATCATGGGTCTATACCTATGAGCCTTGACTGTAACGTTCTGGCCACCATCGTTTTTGAAAAAGTACAGACCAATGATTCCACCAGCCCATAAAGCGCACCAAACAGTCAGTTTTTCTGGATGTAACGGATGTAACGGACATACACTTGAGGATTATATTCACTCCAAATACGGCAGTTTTGTTTGTTGACGTAGCCATTCAACCAGAAGTGCGCTTCATCGCTAAACAAAATTCGCTTATGAAAATCGGGAACAACGGTAATGTCGTTTTGGTCCCAAATTGCACTATTTGCAAGCGTTGTTCAGGCGTGAGTCTATTCAAGATGAATTGCCAAACCAAACTGAGAAATAAATCACTTGACAGCTGTTAAATCGGTCGCCATCTTCAAAAGTAATGCCAACTTAAAGTTGTATCACATGTAAACAAGGTATAGTTATTTGTTAATGAATTTGTAAAATTGATTTAGAGACGAATCAGTTTTTTAAATCAGAAACCTCCACGTAGTCGTGATAGTAACATTAATTTCTATTAAACTCTGTTAGGAATCCCGGTTTATTTTTCCGATTACTTTTCGGTTTACCACCTATTTTCGTAGAACACATTGTTTCTGTTGTGCTCATAAAACCTTCACTTTTAGTGTAAGTCAACATAAGAAACATTTAACATTTAGTAATAGAAAAATTAAAACACAAAACAGAACATTAAACAGTTTATTGTGGTCGCTTTATTTATTCCAACGAAACACTTGTATACATGTACGCACGTAATCATAAAAATATTTTTATCGTAAAATTTTATATGAAATTTTCTTTTGTAAATAAATTTGTTTATGATTGTGGTGGCTAATCTTTTATCATAAACGTCTGTAACCCAATTTAGCAGTGTGTAGTAAAACGGAATATTAAAAAAGTTCCCGAAATAATCCTGATGCTAGATATGGCATGCCTTAATCAATTGTGTCTGCAGTGTTTTTCCTCTGCTGTTGGCGTGGCTGTGGATAGACAAAAGAGTGATAATTTTAAAATAAAAAATCAAATTAAGAACATTCTCTTTCGGTAATCTAAATACTGTAAATTGTTTGGTAAATTAAAGCGTCACAAATGAGCTTGGAAAATTTGATTTTCTAAATATTTGATTATTTGATTTTCTAATAATTTTCAAAAAAGATAGACAATCAAAAATCAAAAATCACGTATAGTATGGGTCTCAAGATGAGCAAAAACAGAAAAAGATGAAATTTTGAAAAAATCTCAAAAAATGGCGCGAAAACGCACAAACGCACGCAAAAAATATTTTTTTTATAATTTCGAACACTATTTTTTATCATAAAAATTTAAATTAAAATTCTTTTAAAAGTTAGTATAAGTAGCTGTTAATATAGCCTTTAGCAGAAAATAATCAATATAAAATCCCTATTCGTTTAGCCACAAAAAATATATTGCCAACCTCTCAAAATCGTAAAATGGCAATCAAATACGTCTACAGTGTCCCAAAACAACAAATCTCTAGGAAAAGACTTGAAAACTCACTATACGATGCAGAATTTAGTTGTTTGTCGATCTCCTTACTTTAATTTTTACATATCCTAAATTTAATTTTTGACCTAATGTCCGGCTAGATTGTGCAGGTGGAATTTCTACAATATTAATTTATGGATCCTTATACCTATACATAAAGAAGTTTATCTGTCAAGGCACGAGAAGAGATTGTGGAACAAGATTAACGTGAGTACCTGCCTACTCGGCCTAACCTCACGGTGGTCTTACCACCGAGTGAAACTTAGGCGTAGACTAGCGCCCCCATTGTGTAGTATAACAACACTTTACGATTGCCACCAATCGCTTTTTGTGTGTGATACAGACACAATAAGTAGCAATTTATATAATATGGCAAGCTTTTCCAAGGCAAGCCTAGATCGATATTATAACCTCTTGCTTAGGGGTTTGGAGACTATCCAAACTCCGTCTGTTGAGAGTGCAACAGCACACTTGATCGACCTTGCACCTTACCTACATCAATCGATCTTAAACCACAACCACCACGTGTACCCCCGAAGGGGACCTCACCAATAACCGGTCACAGAGAGGATAGGCTCTCTGTGGGGCCACCGATTCACGTGGTACCAGACCTTTGGGCACTGGTCGGGCCTCGAAGAGGACCCGTATGTTTTAACACACAGACCTTTTCTTCCAGATTTAGGCTCTAGGAACCCTAGCGTCTGGTGCCCCTATTTTCCCCGAGTGAACCGCGTCAAAGCATTTACCATATTCCTGCAGTGACAATTGGAACCCCCGGGGGTAGGCACCAGAAGAGATACAGAATACAGGTATAGTTTCGAAAACTTTCCTATTGAAATTCAGCATTATCAGACCATTCCATGCGAGGCTGCGGCAAAAACCGCTCCTTCATATATATTTTCACATTTTTCAAATTCTGATGACTTTTATTTGTTTTTTTGTTTTTGTCACTAAATATGAGACGGCGACAATAGATCGCATACAGATCTCGGATGGTAATAACCCCCCGAAGTGGGCAATTTTGTCTTTGTTTTTTTTTTGTTGATAAACTATAAGCATAGAGGCGGCCAGTAGAACTACAGAGTAGCCACTGGGTACAAGAAGCGGTCAATGGGCTCCCTGAGGGCGGGGGCAATATGGGAAAAAAAAACTTATACGGTTTCTTTTATTTTATTTTAGTTTTTTTTTCGTTTTCTTCTGGTTTTTATGCCCTTTTTGCTTGATTATGGTCACTCACAAAATACCATATTTTAAAGCCAATGCAACTCAGCAGCGCACAACGGTCAACAAGGGATGTGTCACTAAAGGTTTCGCTTTCTTAAAATTTCAATCCTCTATTTGCTTGGATCTGACAATTGTAGGCCAAATGATTGTAGGGTTGGTAAAACGTCACCGTGGTGATGTAAGAATATAGCAGTCTTACTTGTTATGCGCTTCACCACAGGTGTATAAGTTTGTCATTCCATGTGTAATTTCTACAATATTCATTTCCGACGCCATAAGATACTGATACATAGAGAAGTTGATTAAGCAATGTCAGTCTGTCCATCTGTCCGTGTTCGGGTAATAATGTAATTTGCCAAGGCACCAATAGATATACACAAAAATTAAGCAACAATCTGTCAGGCATAGTTTTGAAAATTTTCGGATTGCAATTCACCAACATCGGACATTCCCTATATTTTTTTCACGTTTTTTTTTAATTTTTTTCGGCTTTAATGATTCTTTTTTGTTTTTTGTTTTTTGCCAAATAAATATTACACCGCGACAGGTAGATGGCAAGGAGTGTATACAGATCTCGGGGGACAATAACCTCCTGCTAGGGGCGACTTTTGTTTGTTTTTTGGTTGGTAGGGTTTGTATTAAAGACCTTTATAGCAAGCTATACACATTGAGGTAGCCAATGGACCCACAGGGTACCCTATGGTAAATAGGAGCAGTTAATGGGCACATAGAAGGTCAATATGAGAAAATTTTTTAAAGAATTTTTTTTTTCTTTATTCTGACCATTCTAACTCAATATAGATTGCAGGAAGGCCGTAAATTAAAAAAAAAATAAATTTAAAAAATTTCAACAAAATTTAAAAAAATTGTTTTTAAAAATTAAAAATATTTTTTTTTTAAATATTTACAAAAAATTTAAGAAGCCATTTTCAAACGATATTTATACAGAAAATTTTTCGAAAATGTTCTAATAACTTTTCAAATAAAATTTTACAAAAAATTTTCAAAAAAATGCTTTTACAAAAAATGTTTACAATTTTCGAAAAATTGTAAACAAAAAAAAAAAATTCTATATTTCTGTGAAAATGAAAATCATGACTGTAAAATAACATATTTTTAATATTAAAAAATATATATATATATATATATATATATATATATATATATATATATATATATATATATATGTATGTATGTATATAGAGTAACATATTTTTTAAATGCGTTTGATTTTTAAATAGATGAGATCTCTGTTTTAAAGCCTAGATGCATTTAACAGATAGACAACATCAGGATACAAACTGTCAAAAACAAAATACACACGTTTATAGGTAAACGATTATTTTGAAGCCAGTATAGCTACATGGCTACACGACCACCGTTGTGGCTATCGTCAACTTACGCTAATTTCTATTTTTGTATGCGACAATTTTATTTTATTCAGCCAAAGAAAATGTCGTCACAAAATTATAAATTACAAATTCATAGTTTTCAAATTCAAAGTTTTGGAGGAAATATTTATAATTTTTTGAAAAAGTTATTTAATTTTATTAAAGCAAAATAAGTATTTCTACAACAATGTCAGAGTTTCCGATGTAGCTGTCGTCTTCAATATCATTAAGTAGCTGACAACACGGCAACAATTGTAGCCAACGGAATTTGTTTTCATTTAGCTGCGTCGCCGGTGTCTTCTATTTCTTTAAAAAAGTCATATGAGTTTTTTCTCATATGATTTATTTTAATTTATGTAAAGAGTCAACAATATGGTTAATGCTGTACATGTCTGTATAAATAAAATCACCGTGGTGAAGGGTATAGAAGATTCGGTACGGCCGAATATAGCACTCTTATGCTCTTTCATCCTACATCCACTCGTATGTGAAATATTTGGTGTTTTGACTTTCACATTCACATGTTTTCCGCGCATATTTTTGTAAATGTGAATTACAGAACATACCTCTGAGTCTATACAAGTTTTGTAAAAATATAAACTACATAGAAACAAGAAGAAGAATATGTTAATTACGTCTTGATAAAAGGAAACAATTCAGTATTATCAAGGACGAATGGAAGAGGTGTATGTAACTGTTGTGTTACAATGCAAATTGCTACTCTTATTGGTACAGGATACAATACCAAAGAGCACACATTAATATATATCTGAATAAACATAAATTTGTATGCAATTGCTCTTTCTCATTTAAACATAAATAATAAAACTCTATAAAAAAATGCATAATAGTGATAAAAAGCAAAACAGGGTTATTTTAAAAAAGCAGATCTCTCAGAGGAATAATTTATATTATGTGATATGAAAGAGGGTATGTTTGGATAACACACACGCAATTGTACTCGAACGTCTGTAGTAGACCAACAAGTTGAAAAAAAATAAAGAAAAATTACCACTTAACCTTACAGTTTGCAACTTTGTAGTGCACTTCATTTCAAAAGATTTAAAGCAATAAATATGGAACAGTGCAAGCATATCTGCACGTGAAATAATTTTTATGATAAATTTGTGTGTAGCTGGGGTCAGATCTGCTATAGAATGCATTTATTGTAAAATTGATGTGCTCAAGGCCTTTTGTTTTGCTAAGAAATCTTAGCAATTTAAATAAATTTCTTCTCCAAAAACCATAATAATAATTTTATTTATAAAAACATCGTAACTAATTTTTATATTCATTTGGTGTCTTGGTGGGCAGAAGGTAGTATGCTAATCTATGAGTCTGGGACTGTGGCTTCGATTCACACCAAAGGCTCTGGCATTTTTCACTATAAGTTGGTAGGAAGACCAAGAAGGAACTTGGATATAATTTGAGTGCCTAAAAATGGTTAACTGCGTTAGCACAGGTCACGGATTCTCAAGTATTATCTGGCCAAGTTAAAAATCGCGGTAAGACGATACTGTACTGTACTTGGAAAAAGGCTAACATAAAATAGGCTTTGTATCACGGGCAGACACATATTAAATTGAGATGCTGTGGGGACCTTCACCTTAAGCTACTGATAGCAAATACCAAAGAATCTGTGATGATGTTTATTTTGAAAGTGGCATAAGTCACTTTCTAAAAATACAATTTAACGGTATTTTTTCATTTTTTCAAAAATTTTCAATTAAATGTTAAGCGCCACTTACCCAATGAATTTGGTGTAATGGAAATGGCTTTGGGAAAACCAAAATATGTATATATACATTTTAATCCTTAAATATATATATTTAAAACGAAAACGACTTATGCCACTTTCAAAATAAACGGCTCATGTATCAGTCGCCAGTCTTAAATCACTACAATCGAGAGTAAAATGCTGACTGACAGCACGAGACTCAATGAAAGTAAAGTATTCGCAAATTTTCAGTCGGATACCAAATGTCAGTGGAAACCGAAGAGGGTCTAAAAGGGACCCATGAAGTTAGTAGTCTGCTTCAATATCCCTCCTACAAAAAAGAAATTACTGATGGAAGTTTTTTTTCATAATTTTTTCATATTTTTTTTTAAAGAATGTAAATCAACTTTCTGACAAATGTGTTGCACTTTTTTTTGTCAGGAATTTATTGCATTTTTGATGTTTCGCTTTTGTATTCCACCAAAAGCTGGAATATTATTATTGTTATTGGAAAAAACATCACATACGTACCTCTTGTTTAGTGCATTTAAAATATTGAATTGCAAAATATACAACATTGTGCGAGTAATATACGAGGGTGGTGGCCGAATTACTACACTTATCAAGGACTAAAATATTTTACAAAAAGGTTTTTGGAAAATATTTTACTTTCTTTATAAAACACGACATATTTATTTTGCTTGTGTTTTTTTTTAAATCAGAAGAAAGAAAATATTATTCCTTACTAGCAGAATAAAGTTCTATCAATGTCAACACAAGCAGAAAAAAATAAGAAAAGGGGACAAAATTCCTAAATTTGCAGTATTAAATAACATAGTACTTAGAATTTTAAATGTCGCAGTGAGTCGGAAAGTTGCTTACGTTTTACTAGTTAAATGAAATTAAATTAAATTAAATTAAATTTACATCCTATAAAATTTTAATCCAAGTGGAGTCATATCAGATTGATATGACTTTGCGTCAAGTTCTTAAACATACACTTAAGTCAGCAGCCGTACACTGTTACAAGTTCGGCTTATATCATTTCTCGGTGGTGGCCAGTAACAGGCTTCTAGCTAGGGTCTGTCTCTCTGCTATGAGGCATGCGGGATTAAGTCGTTTGGAGAAGTTTTATTTTTCAGAAAAAAAGTTACCCTTCAATGGTTTGGGAGGAATAGGTAAGACAGAGTAGTCAGAAAATATATTGAAACACTATGGAATAGCATATGCTAAGTTTGCTATTCCATAGTATACGAACTCTGTAAATCTGTTGACCTTCATATATGGGGCTCTATAGAGATGGACATTTTTTCTTCATTTCTAGATGGCATTTTATGATTTCCAATATTGTTGAAAATAGACGGAATAGAACAGAGGAATCGGAAAGTGACTAACAATAACATCTTGCTTCACATGGACGACTTAAACTCTAAAGGTATTCCTGAGGCAGTATCATCTTAGTTGGAATGTCAGCAAATTGCTAGGATATAATCGGAGCTGCTAAACAGAGAAAACTACATCCGATCTAGGCCATGGAAACTTAAAACAACAACTGTGTAAGATTAAAATAGAAGAAGACGACATTTTCAGATATAAAAGATGCAATGGGGTACCCTTGTCTTAGACAATCATAGCAATCACTATAGATACTGTTACAGTTACTTTGATAGACCGATTGGTAGCGCACTAGTCTATCAGTCTGGAATTTGCGGGTTTGATTTCCGCAAAAGACTGGGTGTTTTCTGCAGACAAGCAAAAAGCTTCGCAGAGGTAGTGTTGTCAAAAAAAAATCTCAATTAAGTGTTCGAGTAAGAATAATTACAAATTTCGATTAAAAAATAACTCGAACAAATTATATCGATTAATCGATTAAAAATAACTCGAACAAATTATATCGATTAATCGACTAAAATTTATTTTTAATAAAGTTTTCTGTTCGCTCAAGAATAATTTAATTCATATTTGATATTACCCCAAAGCTATGAAATCAGTTCATATTATTTATGCTCATAATTTTTTCTCTGCATTGGGGGAAGAAATGAAAATATCAAATAAAAATAATTCTGTAACTAAAGTAAACAGATCAAAAAAAAAAAAAAACAAAATAGTCGACAGGTTCTCATTAGTAAAATATATTATTAATTAATTTGTCTTTTTCATTGGATACAAATTATTAAAGTATGCGCGATTAATTCGAGTTATTCGAGTAATTTAAAAACTTAATCGATTAATCGACAAAAACTTAAATTGCAAGATCGATCAATTGTTTGCTAGAGTAAAATCAACACCCGATTAAATGGATACTCTAGTCAATATACAATTACAAATTAAATTCTAGTTTAATTATCGAGCATACTAACGAAGACCTTCCTTCCTTCACTCGTTGTAGTGAAACATTTATATGAAATTAGTTCAAAATTTTTTTTGCGTACGTATTGAAGAAAGAAATGAAAATTATTGTCTAACTGAAATAAACAAATCAATTAATCATTTTTAAAAATCGTCTACAAATTCTCAGTAATAAAATATATTATTTATCAAATTTTAAATCGATTAATCGAAGAAAATTTAAATTGCAAAATCTATTAATTATTTGTTCGAATAAAATAGTTTATGGTCTGCATCGTTAGCGCCAGCATTAGCAATAACTTCTGTTTTTGTCTTTCCTTTCGGTAAAGACCTTCGTCACTGGCTGTTTGTTTGGTTCCATACCACGTCATAGATATTACTGGCTGGTACGGGCCATCTAAGATGTTGATTGATAACGATGTCCTCACATTGAAATTTATAACTGGAATCTTCCTATAATTTATGAATTACACCCCTCACGCCAGTTTTTGAATTTAAGACTTAAGTTTAAAGATTTTACGTTTAATTATGAGACTGTCCTCGTACATGCATATAATATAAATGCAAAAATACAACAGTATGAATAGTTTTATGTTTGAAACATGTGAATAATTGAGTGGAAGTACATTTTGTATAAATCCATATTACATCCCAGTTGCCATGTTGATGAGTACAATTTATTCGTTTTTTTTTCTCCACTTCATCAACATTATCGTGATTATCCGATGTAACATCACTTTGAACTGACACGTTGTAATACCATCTACAATATACAAATAAGCTCGTGTAAATGCTTAGTTTTTAACAGCTCTGTACAATAATCATGAAATCTTTCATTTACGAATTGATTAAAAACTGTAACAACAAACTTGTTTACGAGACGACTAATGGTATTAGAATTTGTTTTAATTAAAAATTATACATTTGCACAGGAAAATTTCATGATTTTTTTTTTTCATAAATATATGTAATGTAAATTAAACATGCAATTTTTTACTTGTTTTATGAAAAGAAAATTTCATAAAATTTTCTTAATTTCGTAACATACAAATATATAATTATCAATATTGATTTTCTTAATAATAATATAGGAAAATTCCTTTGATAGCACTGTACTGCAAAGAAATCCGGCTTTAAACAAAATCTAGCTGAGTATGAAGAGTAAAATATTTTTTTAATTGTTTTTATCTTGTGCCGATTTTTGAAGGTTAATAAGAAAAGCGATGATATTAGTATATATCATCATAACTCATGTAAAAGTAAAACATCACATTTATACACGTCTTTGGACTGTATAAATTTCGGCTATATAGGGCGCAGAATTCAAGTCTGCACTCCATTTTAATTTAATGAATTGATACTAGTTTTCGAGATATGTATGCCGTTATATCCGAAATAAAGAAAGTCGCTATCGGGTTTGATCCAGCTGAACTAGAACTGAAACAGATGATATGACGTATAATAACCGACACGGAGCCACTGCTTTGCAGAAATATTATGAGTCATCTGACACAAGTCGTGGAGACCCCGCGGGGGTGAAAACTGTCACTACAGCATTTCCAAAAGCTTTGACAAAATGTTCTCGGGGAAAATGGAGGGACCACACGCTAGGGTTCCTGGAGCCTAAATGTGGAACAACAGTTCTGTATTATTATGGATCCTCTTCTATTCCCGACCAGTGTCAAAACGACTGGTACCACGGGAAGCAGTAGCCAAACAAAGAGCCGCTCCTCTCTCTGACATGCAGAGATGGTGCACGGTTGATCAAGTGTGCTGTTGCACTTTCAACAGAAAGGAGGTTGGATAGTCTCCAAACCTCTAAACAAGAGGGTAGAACATGGGTCCAGGCTTGTCGAGTCTCTATAAATTGCTACTCCATATGACTGTGCGGTACACCCGAAAGCGTTATTAGATGTTTTTACACAAGTATCGTATAGTGTACTGTACTACACAATGGGGGTCTTACTTTTCACTCATCTCTTGACCACATCACAATAAAAAATTCCAACTTTTAATCAACCAAAGGGAGCATAAAATTCGAACTGATTTCATCATTAAAGTGCTGATAATCATTTGAATTAATAAAAAAAGAATTATTAAAAATATACACTGGTTCACAAAAGTGCGTTGTCAATGGCCACAATCAATAAGTGGATTATATTCTCTTGATAGTGTTTACTAGTTAGACTTTTTTCTTGTTTTCTATAACTTCTCGATTACAAAGAAAAAAATCACTTCTTTCTGGTTAAATAAAGTTTCTTACCAGCTACGGTCTACAACAGATTTTTGTGTTTCATATTACAAGAACAGTGTGACGATTCCGTTACTTTCGATAAATGAATTTTTTCGACAGAAAAGCATTTTATTTTTCAATATAGTATCTTTTAAACTCGATACTTTTAAGCCCAGCGTCTTCAGAGTTTTTTTCATTTCCTTCAATAACGTTTGATTAAAGTAATTAATAGCCACTTCGTATGACCCAAATATCTTACCACTCTGCCACTTCTTCAAAAATTTTATTCAATTGGCTATTTGGCAGTAAGTAATTCACATTTTGTCATTATTTTAAAACAGCGCCATCTGTTGCACAGCCGTGTTTAAAATATACCGCTTTTAAAAATAAAAGATGCCCTAAAGTATGCAGTGCCTTTAAATCGGTAAACAAAAAAGCACTGCCTTTTCTTCACTTTCTCTTGGAATTAAGTTATTTTTGCGAAAAAAAAAACTATGCTATATTAGAATCAGGATAGTAAGGTACCTCCTCAAAAAATTTTGTTAAAATCTATTCAGTTTTTTTAAGTGATACGAACATATACAGAAAGACAGACAGACAGGAAATGAGTAACTGTTTTATTATGTTTATAGATGAAGACTTTCTTGTCTTCGGTTATGGTTTATTATATAAAAAATAATTTTAATCTGTATTAGGAATCCATTTGTTTTTTAAACTAACGACGTTTTCTGTTTTCAATGGCTGTTAAAAACTGACTAATATACTCAGCTAGCTCAAAATCTGATAGATAACAATTATCGGGAGTAGTGTTGCAAAGAAAGTTTCTCCGCTGAAAGTTACCCAAAATTACCCAACTTACCTTGTACTTAAATGAGTGATGTCATCTACTTAGCACAGAAAATTTAAGAAAATTGAATACGAGAATTTAGTTCTCTTATTCTGTATTTAGAGAAGCTTTTCTAATATTTCTAAAGTTTATAAAGGGGAATGAAGCCTATAATACAAAATAAACAGCTTTTCTTGTTAAAATCGATTTTAATTGAAAAAACAAAATTCATAGTTTTCTAACAATTTTTCTGCAATTTTTCAGCAATAAAATTACTGAAATTACAGTTTTGCTAATTCTGGAGTTTTTATTAACCTCGTTTTTTTCCACAAAATTCTAACAGCTTTCCTAGATGTTTCACACCGAACCATAACAAATCCTTCGTATTTAAACAAAAAATTACCACAAAAATGTCTACCACCACATGGCCATAATAATGTGTCGTTTGTATGAGTGCATCACACAAACACACATACACATACATTATTCATATCCTGCAGCAGCTATCTATGTGTCAATTTTTAAATATAAATATAAGTGTAAACTTTTTACAGTGATGCAAATACTGAATAACAACAAGAATAAATTAAATACTCGGTAAACATAACGATGAAAGAAAACAAAAGACATAAATTCAACATTCAAAACGGAAATAAATAAAAACCAAACAAAATGAAATGAAATAAACAAATACATGAATATTTTGCCATTTTTGTTGTTGTTGTTAGTTGGTTTGGTTCTTTTTACGTTCGTTGTTCAGTTTATAGTTAATTTTATTTTAGTTTTCGCTGTATTTTGCATAGAATTTTGTATCGTTATCTGCAATTGTTATCTTTGTTGTTTGAATTTTAAACTTTTGGTTTCTATGTAGAATTTCACATTTCACATAGTTTATATTTAATAACAGTAGGGTCTATATAGTTACTCACCGTCAAAAGGACTTTATATTTTCTATGATATTTTTACTTTATAGTTCTTTAGTAAAAAATTAAATTCACCAAAAATTTCAAATTAAAAAAAAAAAAATAATAAAGAATAAATCACACTTCATCAAAAATATCCAAATTTCAAAAAAAATCTTATTGATATTCACCATGAAGTCGAGATTGTACCAAGAAGCAGAAATTCGCCCATAAATCTAAATTTTACTAAGAGATATCACACTCTAGATTTTAACTCAGAAATAATTATTATACGGAAAATTCGCAATATCACCAACTGATCAACTTTTCATTAAAAATCGAAAATTTACAAAAAAATATAAAAATTTATTAAACTTGGAAATGCTCTTCAAATTAAATAGATATTTTTGCTATTATTACGAATAGTACTAATATGAAGCACTAATTCAACGTGCTTACTTCTTTTTTTCTTTTCACAATTATCGCCCAGTATTTTTTAATTGATTAAACTTGAGGACAGGTTTTATGATTAAACGAAAGTTTTCTAGTCTTAATATCACCAGTCGTCTCCATGATAACAGTCGTCTTCATGCTAACATTCGTCTAAATGCGAACAGTCTACATGACCAGAGTGGTCTTCATGCCAACAGTCGTCTTCATGCCAACAGTCGTTTTCATGCTAACATTCGTCTTAATGCCAATAGGCATCTTAATTCCAACAGTCGTCTTCATGACAACAGTCGTTTTCATGCTAACCGGCGTCTTCATGCTAACAGTCGTCTCCATGCTAAATGCAAACAGTCGTCTTTATGCCAACTGTCGCCTTTATGACAACAGTCGTCTTCATGCCAAAAGTCATCTTCATGGCAATAGTCGTCTTCATACTAACAGTCGACTTCATGCTAAGAGTCGTCTAAATGCTAATAGTCGTTTTCATACCAAGAGTCGTCTTCATGCCAACAGTCGTTTTCATGCTAACAGTCGTCTTCATGCTCACAGTCGCCTAAATGCGAATATTCGTCTTCATGCCAAGAGTTGTCTTCATGCCAACAGTCGTCTCCATGCTAACAGTCGTCTTCATCCTAACAGTCGTCTAAATGCGAACAGTCCTCTTTATGCCAACAGTCGTCATTATGCCAACATTCGTTTTAATCCTAACAGTCGTCTTCATGCTAACAGTCGTCTTCCTGCCAACAGTCATCTTCATGCTCACATTCGTCTTAGTTGTCTTCATGCCAACATTCGTTTTAATGCTAACAGTCGTCTTCATGCTAACAGTCGTCTTCATGCTAACCTTCGTCTTAATGCCAATAGTCAGTCGTCTTAATTCTAATAGTCGTCTTAATTCCAACAGTTGTCTTCATGCCAACAGTCGTTTTAATGCTAACAGTCGTCTTCATGCTAACAGTCGTCTTAATGCTATCCTTCGTCTTAATGCCAATAGTCAGTCGTCTTAATTCCAACAGTCGTCTTCATGCCAACAAACCTGCACTTATTTTACTAGAGTTAATTTTTTTATTACAATCGGAAGACAAACTTAAAATTGAATATGTTCGTGCGGCTGATTTACAGTAATATGTTAACTTTAATATGTGTTTTAAGTCTAATTTGTATCTTTAAAATTATTAAGTACTCAAAATCAAATACCCGATACTCGGTATCTACTACTTAACACCTTGATAGCACAATAATGTATTAGTTTTCAACTTTAAAAATTACCTAAAATTATTCGTGTTGGTATAACGAATAAACGAATAACGTTTTTTAACGTTGTGTAAATGAAGATGCAGTACAACTTGAACTACAATGCGACCGTATTTTAAAAGAACAATTTTATTTATATTTTTTTGATATTTATATTTTTTCCCTCATTGCAAATAGCGGTACTTAATAATTAAATTTGCTTGTATTTCCATTTTCCAAATTAATCACGGTAAATTGTTTTATTTGTTTACTTGTACAAAGTTTATTTTTATACTTTTTCCTGTTTTATCCATTTGTTTGCGCAAAAAACAACTCCGTTTGTGTTTGCATTGAAAGAAAACAATGAAAAAAATTGATTAGAAAATTATGTAAAATTCTAGTTTTCCCTTGGGTTGTTTATTCATACGATTATCTTTTGCTTTGGAAAAACTAGAATAACTTTTAAACAAAGTAAATTCTGAACAAAATAATCGGTCAGAGAAGAAAAAAACCTATATGATCCTGAATAGGAGAGAAAGAGAAATTCGTAAACAGTATTAAATGTATAAAATACTTAAAAGCTTAAAGGATTAAGAAACAGACTTGGATCTTGGAAAATTAAAAAATAAAAACGTCAAGTGCGAGTTAGACTCGCAAACGTAGGGTTCCGTACTGTGTTCAATACAATTTTAAAAATTCAAGTTGTTAATGTTTTCATGTCTTATGGGTTATCCCTTCATTTTTATTTATGTTTTTAGAGCATAATACTAAATACCCTGTGTCTGCGTTCAGAAGAGATGGCCAAATTTCTCAAATTCGCAATATATTGGGAATATCCTTTTATTATACCCTCACCACAGGTGGAAAGGGTAAAATTTTGGTATTGCAATTCACCAACATCGGATCATTCCTTTGGAGGCTGCGGGCCAAAAACCACGCCCACATTAATATTTTCACTTTTTTTCATTTTTTTTCGGCTTTAATGATTTTGTTTTGCCTTTTTTTGTCAAATAAATATTAGACTGCGATAGGTAGATCGCAAGGAGTGCATACAGATCTCGGCGGATCAATAACCCCCTGCGAAGAGCGATTTTTGTTTGTTTTTAGATTGGTAAGGTTTTTCTGCTTTGATTTGTATTACAAACCTTAATAGAAAGCAATACACATAGAGGTAGCCAATGGACCCACAGGGTACCCACTGATAAATAGGAGCAGTTAAAAGGACCCTCCATATGTCAATATGAGGAATTTTTCTTTTGGTAAGGATTTCTTTTTGCTTTAGTCTGACCATTCTAACTCAATATAGATTGCAGAAAGGTCCTAAATTTAACAAAAAATTATAATAACATGTTTAAAAAAAAAAAATTTTTAAAAATTTATTTCAAAAAAATTTTAAATTTTTTTTCAAAAATATTTTCAAAAAAATTACAAAGCATTTTCAAAAAGATATTTTTCAGAAAAATATTCGAAAAATAATTTTTTTAAAAAATTTTCCACAAAATTACGTGTAAAAAAATATTTTTACACGTAATTTTCGAAAAATTAAAACAATTCAATATTTCAATATTTCTTTGAAAATCATGACTGTAACATAATATATAAGAATATACCTATGTATGTATGTGTGTATATAGAGTAACATATTTTTTTAAATGCGTTTGATTTTTTTAAATTCATTTGATTTTTAAATAGATGATATCTCTGTTTTAAAACCTAGGTGCATTAAACACATAGACATCATCAGGATACCGACTACAAGCTGTCAAAAATAAAACGATTATTTTGAAGTCAGCAAAGCTACATGGCTACACAGCCACCGTTGTGGCTGTCGTCAACTAATTTCTATTTTATTCAACAAAAGAAAATGTCAAAAAATTGTAAATTACAAATTCATATACAAACAAAAAGTTTTGGAGGAAATATTTATAATTTTTCGAAAAAGTTATTTAATTTTATAAAAGCAAAAAACGTATTTCTACAACAATGTCAGAGTTTACGCTGTCGGCTTCAATATCCTTAAGTAGCTGACAACACGGCGACAATTGTAGCCAACGGAATTTGTTTTCATTTGTCTTTTATTTTTCTAAGTCATGAATAATGATTTTTTCTCATACGACTTTATTTAGGTAAAGAGTCAACAATATGGATAATGCTGTAAATGTCTGTATAAATAAAATCACCGTGGTGAAGGGTATAGAGTATTCGGCACGGCAGAATATAGCACTTTTACTTGTTTTTTATTAATTTTAACAACTTGTGTAAGAAGATATTGGAAAACATAATCTGTTTAATTTTCAGTGTCAGCCTATTACTGTTCAAATATAAGATTTATCTCACTATACAAACACCCTTTAATTTTTGGTTTATTTTTCGTACTTGACTTTTAACTTTTATTATTTATTATTTATATTTTTTGCTATACCGGACATAAATTTGCACACTCTGTGTAAGTTTACTTTTAAAGAAGTAAACTGATATTCGTGAAAATCGCTTTACTATCGGAACACCCTTTTAATTTTAGTAATTGTTGTTACAGCGGCCATGGTAATACACTGTCTATGAAAATATAAAAACCCTCCCTGTTGCGGATCAAAAATAAGACTATATGCTTGTAAAACTGACTACACTGTGACGATTGTAGCCAACCGCATTTGTAGTCGTGTAGCTATGTAGGCGCTGTTTGTTATCTATGTTTTTTGAACATAAGTTTGTATTTTTTTTAATTTACTTTTTATTTATTTATGAGTTAAAAATCAGAATGAAATTTGGAAAAATTCATAAATATTTTTATTAATTTAAAATTCTTATTTTTTTACTCCTTAATATTCTTATATGTATTTCTTACATGAGTTTATCTAATAAATTTTACCTTTTTATTTTCTTTCTAGGTAAGTCAAACTTTTAACATCACATTTGATTTTTAATAAAGCCCCCACCAGGTATGTCAAAAAAAAAACATTTTTGGAAAAAAACTTATATGATCCTGAATTAAATTAATTTTTGGCAAATAAAATAGTTGCGTGAAATAGTTTTTAATCCAGTTGACGTTTGCCGTACTTGGCACAATAATATCTCAACTGCTGTAATATTGAAATCCTTGAAATAATCTACTCCTGTTCTGTTTTAACACAATCATTTTTTCTATGTATATGTCTTGATTCAAATACTTGACATTGTCTTCGCTAAGGAAGACGCCGATGTCTTCATCTTTTTGTTCCTATTCGTCTTCTTGTGCATAAAAATTCCATTTATATTAATTTTACGCTGTCAACTTATCGCACGAAATTTAAAAAAAAAGCATTCTTCGAATAAGTCTATAAATAAAAATAAAAGCGAAAAGTTAAGGAAAATGCCACCAACATGTTAAATGATACTGACTTCATGTTGGTAGTTTTTCAAAGGCAGATGTTCTCAAAGATGTGCCTTTGAATAACAAATAACTGAACAACTGCAAAAAGTCCGGTAATTTCGTCAACTTCAGCATATTGTAAAAACATTTCAAGTTCTAGTTAAAATATACTATTGTTTGACGTGGCGCGAGTAAATGCATCAATTCCGTAGGGACGTCCTCAGACACAGCACAAATGTGGTCTGTATTTCTTTTTCACAATATAAAAAAATAAAAAGCTTTACATAAGAATATGTATCTGTAAGACAATTTATATGGATGGGTACAATGGTAGCAGATCGCCGATTATACGCAATATATCACCTGTATTCTTTTTATCTTGCTTGTCTACTAACTACACATTTTGTTGATATAATAATGTCGCGATTTTTCGGCAATAGCCCCGTTGCGTATGAATTTCATTTTGATAACTTTTATAACTTCGGCAAAAAACGATATGCTTTCGAAGGCTCGTAAACAACATAGCTCTTTAAGGAATTAGTGTAACATCATTAAAGGTTTGGTTGCAGCAAAGGTGATCTGATACCTACATATATTTTTTAGTTTTTAACTCAAATAAAGGTAATGTATAATGAGCAAGTTTCGATCATCGACCGTAGTCGAAAGAGCTGATTTTTCATTTGTTATTATGGCGATATTCGATAAAAAAATAACGCTATTGTGAATTTACTCAATTGGATTATACACATATTTATCAGCTGGCACTATATATAAATATTCAATCCTATCGCGGATAATTATTCTCATGAAAAAACTCCCAAGTTTTCTATCGTGAATGATGTCAATAACAAATTTTCTTGTAGTTTACGGTAGAAATTACTCACGATATAAAATTTGGGAGTTTTTTCATGGTAATAATTATTCGCGATAGGTTTACTTTTACTATTACTAATTTATAAAGGAAAAAATTAAATTAATTATTTATTAATATGACTACTTCGCTGTTGTTCTAACGGGTGGCCCCATACAATTTTGCTCCTTCGTGGTTTCTTTCCATTTCTTGCATCTTGAACTTTTGTGCACATGCCTTTTGCCAGCCGAGGGTTTTGTTCCATTAGAAAAACGAGCTTTTGCAATTGTTGTTTTGTACTTACAACCTTAGACCTGCATGAAAAAAAAAATAATTTACTGCTGGCATTCGAAAAAAAAAGAATTAAAGCATCGAAAGCGAAATTGTGTTCGATCCCGACCAAAAATGGAATACAACTCTCATGTATGGGCCGGTGCTCCAAAGTCTGTTTTGAAACTACTTGACCGCGTGCAGGAGACGGCGAAGAAGCTCATAGGTGACAGTAGGGTATCCAACTCTATTGACTTTCTTGAACATCGACGCAATGTGGGTTGTGTTTCGCTGTTTTATCGCTACTACAATGGAATGTGCTCTGATGAGATGAGGGAACTAGTTCCCGATATCCGCACGTTTTCGCGCACAATACGCTTTCATTAAGAGCTCATCCATTTGTGGTCGATTGGCCAGTGAATCGCACAATGCATTACAGAGAAAATTCATTTTTTAGGAGTACAGTTCGCTTGTGGAATCATCTTCCTACAGAGGTCTTTCCTGTCAACTACTATGTTGGAAGATTCAAATCGAATGTCCACAAACATTACTCCCTCTATCCTCCTTCCCATAACCTAATTTCCTAGTTCTGGCACAATGCTTTGCATGAGTAGGGGTCATCCCCTGAGTGCTGGTCCGAAATAAATAAAAAAAAGAAATACGAATTTTACATTCGATGTTCGTTAGCCAGCGAAGATCAAAAATCGAATGCATCTCATAATAAGGGCCATAGCTAGTAATACTTATTTGGCAGTCATAGTTTATTTATTATTATTATAATTTATATGAAGGAGGATGCCGAAGCAGACTAACTCGGTATCGGTACCTTTTCGTACCCCTTTATTTTCCAATGATTTCTGGTATTCAGTTTGGCTTTTTCTCGCAACTGTAAGGATTTCATAGCTGCCGACCTTGTTCCTAATCACAGGGATCACTCTGGAAAATTGCTAATACTCAAGGGGTCTTAGCAATAACTACCCACAAAGATTGGAGATTTCCCTGTAGGGCTACCGGTTCCCGTGGTAATAGTAGTTTCTACACTGGTTGTTTGTATCTGGAACAGTGGTGCCCTCATACACCATGTTTTACATCTCATCTTAGCCAGATAATATTTAAAGTTTTCATTATAAAGCCGTCCATCATAAATTGCCCTTAATATAGAATAAATGGCCCCGCAAACACACCTCGATATGCAAAGGTTAGTCCTATACACAGAAAAACATTGTTTGCACCATTTAAAGGTTTTAATTAAATCAGATACAAATTTAATTAATTTTTCAATTAATTCTTTTAATTTTAATTAGGTACGCAAAAAAACTACAATTTTTATTTCACAAATAATTGAATCAAATAAAAATTTAATTGAAGTTGTACCTCAAACTAAAATAAAACCTTTAATTCAAGCACAAATTTTTTTCTGTGTAATAATACTTAAGTTCGACAGGTATCCAGAGTACGCTTGAATTAATTTGGCTGGCCAGCTAGTAGAAATAAGATCTAACTTAGCTGCGGCGAGCCAGCTCCACCATGACAGTTCCTCCTTATATAAAGTGTTGGAAGTAGAATCGGCCTCTATTATGCAACAACCATCTCAGACTAGTTTGGTATTACTTCTCTTCCCTATTGTGTAATTCTCGTTGCAAGTGAGGAAATAAGCCTAGATTCAAAAATATTTAAGACTCTCTGTTCATCGTGTTGTGTTTGTTTGATAGTTTGTCTTTTTGGTTGGTTTGCTTGCATTCGATGGGTGGTGGTTGGTTGGATTTTGGATTTAAGTTTGCTTGTTGTATGGATAAAAAAGGTTGTCGTTATTAGAGATGCATGTGAATAGATAACTAAATAGATGATTCCTTTGCAATGTGTTTACACCTGCGGAAAATAGTTACTGCCATGTCAAATAAAACACAGCAAAATAATAACAGAACAATTATACTGAAAGAAATTTTTATTATTTATTTATTTATACAAATGTATGTATGTAAATATTCTAACTTAATTTAGCGAGCATAGTAGTAAAACACCCAGAGTGTTTGATGGGACTTACACTCATAACCCTTAGATTTATAGGCTGGCACACAGCTGAATACTAGAAAGCAAGCGAAAGAGCAATTGTTAGGAATTTTTACAGGTAAAGGCAATAGTCCACATCCCATCGAAAGTGTACTGTGTTTTACGTACATATGTATCCATACAATGTAAATATTTATCATTTTGTAACTCAGGAACTGTAATAGGTATATATATATATATATATATATATATATATATATATATAGACAGGGAAGAACGGAGCATCTGGCCTGGTTGTAGTTTTTTTTTTTTTTTTTTTGATTAGGGGTATACATTTTTTCGATATTCCTCTTCTGCGAAGCGCTGAACATATACATATTTCGATTTATGCTATCAAACGATTTTTCAAAGCAATAAAAAGAAGATAAAGCTTTCACACATTGCTCAAAAATGTTCGTCGCACGAATAACCACTGTGAAATCCTGCTTGGCAGGAGTTGATGTTCTTTTCCTAATGTTCCTTTATGCGATTAAGAATTATTTTTGATATTAAAGTTGCAATAGTTGGAAGTACACACATACCTCTCCAGTTGCTGCAATTTTTAAAATCGCCTTTCTTTGCGATCTTAACGATAATAACATTTCTCCATTCTTTCGGACTCGGTTACCCACTCTTCCGTAATAACGGGCTGTAAGATTTCAGCAGCAAGTGTTGGTTCGTGTTTATAGATTTCGGCAGCGATACCATTAATACCAGCGGCTTTACCATTCGGGATCTGTTTAATGGCTTCTATAATTTCTGACTGACTTGGGGGTGAAGTCCTGCTCATTGGGCTTATGGCAATATCAGAGCTTAAAAGATATGATTTTGCAAATCATATTATTGAGCATATCCGAGCTAAAAACTGGCTGGGTTGGAACAGTGGGCATCGTACCACGCTTACAAAGTAAAGAAAAATTACTGTCGTGCGCATAGAGTACTATAATGTTGAAATTTTGTACTCTGAGATTGTATGGTTTTCAAGTTAAAAAGAACGTGCGTTTGAGTTAGAGCTTGGCCATTCTTTATTTTATTTTTTGTGGATGGGGTTGCAAAGCGGTCGAGGGATATCAAGTTTTCTTTTTAAAAATATTTCACTTTCGAGTGGATTATTGCAACTATTTAAGTGGAAGTTACAAAAGATCAACTGAAACACTAGTAAAGTTTAAATTTATTTTTCTGATTTTTCCCAGGTGTAGAGATATGTATGAGAGATATGTATGTATGTATATATTTTTTTTGTTTGCATAAGTATGTTTGTATGCAAAAGACATTTAAAAGAGATAATGGCAAAAACTGCATTTAAATGTCATGTTTTTCTACCACTTTTATATCTTAGTGGGTTTTATTTAGCAGTTTATTTTTTACTTTCATGAATTTTTATTTTTTTCCAAATGGATTTACATATTTGTTTGCTATGCCTTCTTTAGATCTCTAGAAAGAGTAATAGCAGCAGTAGTTTTTTCAGCAGTTGAACAAATAAGGTTTCCATATTTGTTAGATGTTTGTGGATTTTGTTTTAATCGTTTTTCTTTCTAGTCATTCATTTCCATTCTTTCAGTCATTTATTTGTTTGTGAGTGCAAATGACTAAGATGGATGAGAAAACTAACGGCTGTGAGTCGCAAATCTATCTTCGTTTTCTTTCTTTTTTCTTTTTCTCTTTATTGTTGTAGTTTTTATTCGTTTTTATCCAACTGTTTTTTTTTTTATTCTTCTTATTTATCACTCAGTTCTTTGGCTGACGCCATACAAATTCGATATATAAACTATAATGGGATTTTCAATTACATGACACTGTTGCCTCCAGCCTGATGTTGAAGTTCTTCAGCGTTTTCTGTCTTTTCGATTACAAAACACAAAAAAATAATAAAAAAAGATTTTAAAATTTTTATTAATCACATTGATGGATTCTATTTTTTCATAGCTTTTTAATTGACCAGCAAAATAATTATTCTGTAGCCACTTAAAATCATTTTTATAATCAAATAGTAAATTTTTTTATTATTGTAATATAAATAAACACCTACACATGCCATAGTGCAGGTTTAATACACTTTTACTTACTAAAAAGCAATAAAGTTACCACCACAAAACCACAAATAATTATGACTTTGATTTAACTACCAATAAAAATTTCAAAATCCTTTCCACAATTAAACCATCATAGAACCATCTTTCTCTGGTTATGGGACATTATCATTTTCCTGACTGCGTAATAAAATTCAAATTACACAACAACAACAATAAAGCGGCAAACCATAAACACTCATCAATATGTCGACTTTATAAAAATAAAATTAAAATAAAACTGTAAAAGTGCAAGGGAATGCTTTTATATTTTGTTTTTGTACTTAAAAAATTCATCAGTTAAGGAAATGAAACAAGAAGTCCTTGAATTTCATTATATGTGTGTATGTGTGTGTGAGACAGATTTTTGTACTTAGAAAATTACATCAGCGATGAGTTTTACAGACCTTGAACAGTTCGAAATGCAATTCGAATAATATAACAAGTATAGGGTGATTGAATATTGTGTTCAAAAGTGTTACAAATCCATATATATAATAAAACAGTAACTCATTTCCTGCTTGTCTGTCTATTTGTCTGTGTTCACAACTACTGGATGGATTTTAAAAAGTTCTGTAAGGAGGTACCTCAGTATACTGATTTCAAAATAGAATACTTTTCTCCCTCAAAAATATCTTGTTTCCAGAAGAAAGTGGAGAATAACCAATGAAAGTGCGCCAATTTCTTTTACTTTAAGGCATCTTTTATTTTTGAAAGCGGTTTATTTTAAATACAGTTGCGCAACAAATGGCGTTGTTTTAAAACAATGACAAAATATGAATTGAAAGCGGAATATTTTAAACATGGTTGCGCAACAGATGGCGCTGTTTTAAAATAATGACAAATTATGAATTACTTACTGCCAAATAAATAGCCAATTGAATAAAGTTTGTATTTGATTTGTATTTTTACTTTGTGGAATTACATTGTTATTAAAACATTTTAAACACCTTTCACAGAGCTTTAGAATAATGTTTAGAATTTTATAATAATTTTAGAATTTTATCCAGAGATGGGTACCTTTATATTAAGTAAATACGTGAGAGTTCTAAAATTTAATGTGAATTACTTTGAAAGCAAACTCGAACAAAATATTGTCAGGACGCACACAACGTGAGTGGGTACAGCTAGTTCAACACAAAACAATACATTTTCTTAAATATTTCATGCCTAAAGCATCCGTAAAAATTACTTGGCATGAGCCGACCGATATGCCAACATCATCAGCAACCTCTCTAATAGTGATTCGACGATTATCCTAAATCATTTTCTTCACTGCTTCAATGTTTTCATTGGTTGTTGGGGCGCTCGAGCCACCAAGACGAGCCTCGTCATTGACATCTTCTCGGCCTTCCTTAAACCGTTTGTACCACAATTGAACTTGTGTTCTACTCATAGTAGACTCGCTAAATGCCACAGTCAACATTTTAAATGTCCTTGCACATTTAATTTAATTTTTTACACAAAACTTAATACAGTTTCTTTGATCCATTTTTTGAAATAGTAATAAATCGGAGAGCACACCAAAACACGACCAACCTTTTTATCTGTCAAAAACAAACTGATAATCCAAAATGGCTGATATTGTCAACATAAATAACAGATATGTGTACCAACATTAAAAAAAATGCGAAAATCAAACATACGTACCTCACGAAAATTGAAAATAACGCTTATTTTTTATCATACCTCAACTTGTTATCCCTATAAGACTTATTTTACCAGGAAACGGCTTTGATCATACAATTTTATTTAATTTTTTACCCAGCTTTAAGTTGAGGTAGAATCGGTTTAAGCATCGAATTTTAAAGTAGAAGTTTACAATAGTTATTGGCACAATATACGAATTTAATTTTAATGCTTTCAATTTAATATGCGTTTATTTTGCTTATTGTGGCTTTACGAAGTAAGGCAACGATCAAGGTATATGCCGAGGGATTTGACTTATGAGATTTGTGGTTTTTGTGTTTTATAAAATCATAAAAAAGGCCTCCCCTTGGAAGGATGTGTTTAATCTGTAAAAAGTTTTACTCATTTATTTTTTTTTTCAGAAAATAAAACACTTACATTTCCAACCTTAGTATTATACCGTATCGATTCAGTCAACATACGGAATAGAAACATAGAATAAAGTTTGCACGAATCTTTGACTTCTCATCAGTTATGAAATAGTTTTTAAATACTTCTTTTATAACTACGCTCGAACTTGTGTAAACGTATTTGAATTAAATTTAAATTAATTGTAATTAATTATTTCAAAATGTACTTCAACACGTACTTATTAATACATGAAAGCACTCACACGTCACCTAAACGCTTTTCAAACCATGTTTACAAACATTAAGTTGGTATGTGTGTGTTTGTGTGTGTGTGTGTATTACAAGAAATCTACATGTAGTTTTTGTGTACTCTTTGTTTAAATTATGTAAAGACAATTATAGTTGAATTGTTGTGGTGTTGGATATTATGTTTACATGCGGGTGTTAACAAAAGTAAATAAAAAAATTAATTGTTTAAACTACCATTACAGTGCGAAAATATTATATTTTGAGCAATTGGCAATAGCGAACAAAATACTTCAAATCTGACTTTATAATATAAACCTCAACATTTTGAGTGTCTTAGATTTCAAGAAGTCTTTTTTTATAAATACTTATTGTGTTTTTAAAATCTTTTTTTATAACAGCTACAAGTGTCCCTTGTTGGGCTGCATGCAAAATGACCTCTGTGAATAATCGACCAAATGCAAAAATGAAAAATAATCCAATTAATCCTCATTCTTAATTGGGCATAATTTCATATAAAAAGTTACCCAAAAGTTGTAAGGTTTTTTTCGATTTTTGAGAATATAGTCCTTTTAATTTTCGTTATGAAAAATCGTCAAAAATGTTGTAAATATTACTAATTTTGTTGTTGATTTTTTATTGTAAGGAAATTCTGCAACAAGAGCAATTAAACTTTATTTAAAAATTTCGTTAATAATAAGTAGCTACGTAGTAGTAAACAGTTGCATGAGCAAGCTCATCTAATGGTTGTGCTCAGAAGCTTATGAGCAAGTGCAAGCCATACTCGAATAGAAACTAGCTTACTGAATACATGCCTACTCATATCATACTATTAGTGAGCAAACCTCTGTTCGTAGCATAAACGCAATTGCACTACTGTAGTGCAATTCACTTACTTTCAACAATAGTCAATGGCCTTTATTGTTTGCAGTAACGACCACAGTATTTACTAACTACTTTTTTACCGATAGTAGACAACACTATTTTTCTACCTACACAAATTACAAACATGTGGCATCTCTGTTCAAAAAAGCGAAGAGCACAAAAGGAATAGAAAAGAAAACAAATTATTATTATTTAATTGTGTTACTAAAGTCTAATAGAAGTTAATAAAAATAAAATAATAAAACAACTATTTTCGTACTGTATTGAAAGAATTAATTTATGTTGGCAAAAATTGCAACGAAATAAAATGTGAATATAATTTTTAATAATTTTTTGTAAATATGTACATACATATTATCTATGTTTGAATTATTTTAAAATTTTAAGAGTATGAAAACCAGACTCGTTTTGCAAAAACTCATTTCCTAAATATTCAAAAGACATTCAATGAATAATAAAAACGCTCTTGTCGAAACATGATGGCCGTTTATTTAACGACAATAGATTTGTCAACAATGACAGCTGACTTCAAACAATAACGAGTATTGTTTAAGTGTTGTTGCGTAGCATAATTGATAATTTTTTGCTTAATTTGTTTAACGATTAAACATATTCACATATTCGTTAAAACCAATTAGTGAATTGCACTACAGTTGATCGACTAAAACGAACTTTCTAAACGTGCTTACTCATACCTTGTTCAGAAACTTTGTGAGTTATTTTGTTTAGTAGTTGTCTAGAACTATTGGATATGGCTTAGTGCGTTTTGCTTGCACTAGTGTCTTTTTGTTTTTTGAAAGTTTTAAGAAATGATGGCCTTAAACCGAACTGAATTAATTTTATTAAAAAATGCTGTGTCTTTTGTGTGTACACTCGAAATGTGTTCGTATTTCACTCAAAGCATAAAACTGCTTCAACATTTACTCATACTTATTCAAACTTGCTTATGGAAATTCCATGCAAGCTCATTGCATTTAGCTGGCTTGTCTTCGCTGTTTATTATTGTCCACTCATTGTTTCACGTGGACCCTGAAAGGGACACCTTCTAATTTTTAACTTTATTTTATACTAATTGTAGTTATTAAGTGTCATGACAGTACATAAACTACTTTATAAAAATTTTCAATGCATGTTTTAAGTGCAAGTATGCTGTACAGGGTGATCCTTTAATTTTAAAAATTATATTTTTTTTAGTATCAGTAATCTGTAAACACAGCCTTTCAAATAAAAAAATCCCAAATTCGGTTCGAAAATAACGAGTTCTGAACGTTCAAGTATAAAAAATAACGACAAATTGATAACTTTTCTTATGTTTTTGAAGTCGATTAAAAAGTGTAGTAATTGTTTAATTATATTCTTTTTACTGTACAGTGTTTTTAACATAATATGCTTTATGTTTTTCTCACTTGACTTATAACCATTTTCAATTCTAATGATTGTTATTATTATTGGTTTTATACTAAGAAAAAAGCAATCAACATTTGCTTTACTTCTTACTTTCTTTTAACTTTTAACTTTGTTTCTTTTCATTTCTATTTTGTTTTTTGGCTTCTCTTAGTGCTCATAATTGATTACATTCTTCCACCAAATTTCGTTTCATCACTCTATAAAAAATCACTTACTACCAAGAGCACAACTAACACATACTTTAACACTTCACAAAATTGATTTGAAGACCAAAAACAGTTGAGAAAAAAATAATAAACCATTTATGACCTAAACACTTTGGCAAATTTCCACATGTACCATTGGTCAGTCTCTGGCGGAAATTAACGTTACAACGGCCAGCAATTACTGCGGAGTGGAAAAAAAAATAATAATAAAACCCCAACCAAACAAAAAAGGAAACTGGAACATTGAAACAAATTAAATGCACGAAAAAATAACAAAATTTTTTGCAAATGAACTCGGAGTAAATTTCTCATAAAATAAAAATGTTATCTATCAGTGGCAGTTTGTAAAAAAAAAGAAACTAAAATAACATTAAAAAGAAATTAAGGATAAAATATATACATGTACTTTTAGCGGTTGAAATGGTTGACTTGAAAGCTATATGCAGAAACGAAAATGATAAAAAACCTTTATCTTTTGTAAATTATGGCTTTGGAAAGAGCAATGTAGGTTGGATTGCAGTTTCACTGACCATCATCTAGAGACTGGAACAAGTCGATTCGGATACAAGTTTAATTAAATTTTTAATTAATTAAATTATTTACTTAATTGAAATATTATTTTATTCTTTATTAATTAAATACATAATTGAGTTAATTAAAAAACTAATTAAATTTATATCCCAAATTAATTAAATTCTTTAATTGGTGCAAAAAGTTTTTTCTGTGTAATCATTCAATGATTTTGTATTTAATTAAACAAATAAATTACATGTTCCAACAAGATTGCTGTCTATTAAAATAAGAAAAAAATTAGGAATAGGATGGTTGATCATTTCGGTGGTGTTGCCTCTGTTGTTTATTCTTCATATCACTATGGATAGATGAGCGATGAAGCGGTACGTACAAATAATAACACTTTATTTAAGAAAAGAGTGTTCGTTAGTGTTATTAGCTTTGGTTGCAAACTATTATTAGCAACACACGCGTTTATTTTAACAATAACAATAGCCTTATACATTGAAATCTATACTTATAATAAAGCGGTAACTCATTTCCTGTCTGTCTTTCTGTCTGTGTTCGCATCACGTAAAAACTACTGGATGGATTTTAACAAAACTTTGTTAGGAGGTACCTGAGTATACTGACTCCAATATTGGATACTTTTTTTTTCCATAAAAATAACTTTTTCCTAAGAGAAAGTGGAGCAGAGCAGTGAAAGTACGCCGATTTATTTATACCGATTTAAAGGTACTGCTTATTTTAAGGCATCTTTTGCAACAGATGGGGCTTTTTTAAAACAATGAAAAAATATACCTTGAATGCGGGATATTTTGAGCACGTATGCGCTACAGATGACGCTATTTTTAAATAATAACTAAATATGAATTACTTACTGCCAAATACCCAGTTGAATAAAATTTGTGTTTGATTTGTATTTTTACTTTGTGGAATTACTTTGTTATTAAAATATTTATTTTAAACTTTTACAGAACTTTACAATAATTTTTAGAATTTTATAATTCTATATAATTTGAATGTGGTTATTTCTCATCGACGAAGAGTTAATTGTTCCCCAAGATCGTTTTGTATCTTGTGATATGGTATGACGTCACAGTTAACAAAGTTTTAAATTCAGCATGTCTATGCTGTGATAAATTAAGATAAATAAAACATCTCTGATTCGTATTACATAAAATGTTTTCATATTACCACCTTGGAGCTCCAAAATTTCCTCCTTCTTAATACTCCTTTACCTTTTCATACTAAACCTGCTTTAACAATGCCGGAATTAACTATTTTTCCTCCTAGATATATTTTCATAACCGATTTTTGTAATTTGAAAGTCTGGCCAATGAACATTTTTATTAATGGATGAAGTTGTTATATGAACTTTCTGGATGTTATCGAAACTTTCTGGATGTTATCGAAACCACTGTTACTCATGTGATACTTTGCGGCAGGATTTTCCTGGTTATTGTGAACTTTCTATTAACTTTGTTTGATTGTGGTAAGAAGTATTGGGATTTGGAACATTGTGATAAGGAGTACTAAGATTTGTTATTTATTTGTCCGAATTTATTTACACACAGCCTGTATATTAAATTAAGTTACGCACCACCTTCACACCGTCCGTAAAAACCACAAACCCCTCATACAATTCGTGGAGTTAGTTCACAAGTTCCAATCCGAAGAATTCAATTCGTACATGTAGTTTAAGAGTCAGTATGAAGTCTCTTGAAGACTGTCTCATTTAGCATTTTTTTAAAGTCTAATAATTCTGACATCACTAAGCCTGACTCACAAAGTCTTTAGTAACTCTTTGCCATCAATTATTAAAAATAAATGCTAATTTTATTCGCATCTAATACTTCTCCTTTCTGTTGTATATTAATCCTATAAGGAGCATAGCACCTCTATAAATTGGTTGCATATATATTCTGCGTTAGCTCTCACACACTACAGATTTTACTTATTCTAGATATTTCTATATGGATTTAGCCGTTCCCTTATTCTGCCGCCTTGCGCTATGGCATTTTTGGTGATATCGTTCCAGGACCTTCTCAAAGGGTGGCCAATGATCTTCTGAAACTGTGGCCAATCCACCGACTTTTACGTCATTTTATACCTATGCCTAGGGTGTGTTGATTTAATTGTTCCCGAAGCTTAATAGTAGATATCACCCTTAGCCAAAAATAGTTGCAAGATCCTGCGTAGACGTTGATTCACAAAAAACTAGATCATCTACATGTTTCAAGGGGCATGGGTTCCATTATTGAAATATACAAGTGTTGTCTTACCGCTATTTCTAACTTGGCCAGATAATACAGGTCCGTGGGCTGTACTACTAACAGTTAACCATTTGTAGTCACCTAGATTATATCCAAGCTCCTTCTTGGTCTTCCTGCCAAATTGTAGTGAAAA